>JAWWES010000041.1:26872191-26901009 GCA_035583135.1 Lophotriccus pileatus
TATGTAAGTATGTATGTATGTATGTATATAAATATAAATAGATGAAAGAAGATTAAAACTATTTGTTTGTGTGTTTTAATACAGGAATATTTCTTCAGTGTTTCTCTTGCCAATCAGGGCACTGAGACTTTAAACAGAATGAAAAGCCACCAAGATGAACAGGGCTTCATGGTGTTGAGGATCACTAGATGTAGCACCCATTGCAATCATTTAAGAACATCCCTGATAAACAGCAAATATCTGTAATGGTTTCTGAAAAGTATTACTTATTTACACCGCACCCAGAGCCCTGGAATGCCCAGTGGGCCAGGAGTCCCACCTGGGAAGGGATGCCATGGGCGTCAGACCACATAAAAAAACCCCAAATATGTGCAGTCGCTCTTCTCTTGAGACCTGCTCACGTGGAAGGTAGATTTGCCCAGGACTCTCTGGGATCTTCTATAATTTTCTCTTTCCCCCTCTCTTTCTTTACCCCTTTTTCTTCTCTCTTTTCTTATTTTGGGTAACTTGGGACCAAATGGGTTGGATTTTGCTATGTTGTATGTGCTAGCATGTGCTAAGTCAATGTTTTGTGGAATGATTTGGTTTAATTGTATGTTACCCAATAAACTTTTGCCAAGAACTCTTATTTCCTAAAGTTTACCGGTAACGTACCTTCTGAGAAAATGTGTGTGACTTTCTCCTTTGTGCTTTCTTAAGTTGTTATAAGAAACAAAGGCTCTTTGAATATATCCAGAGGGGAGATATTGTTGGAGCTTTGTATACTTTTAAAATAAAACTCCCTTGGTGAGCTTGTAGGTCAAATCTTGGGGTCTTACAATGTATTTTCAAAAAAACATAACAAAATAGGATGAAAAGATGAACAGATGTAAAGACCCTGAGAAAAACATCTACGTTTTAGGTATCTAGTTTGTAGTTTCTGTCTATGCAATCATATAACTTCTCGGTGTAGATAGAGGAGAAACACAAACTGAAGATGTCCAGTCAGTCTAGATGTTTATTGCTGAATTGAGTGTATAAGAGATCAGCAGAGAATAGACTGGAGAAATTATTGCTCTGATGGCAAGTCCTGTATTTTTCCTTACTTAATATCTTCTATATGCTCTTGAGAATTATATATTACATAATAAAATAAATATTGCTATATTTATATATGACTTACAAAACTGTTGTTAACGTAAAAATTAGTTGTTATTTATCACCAGATTCGTATTTCTAATAGTTATTTGCAAGTCTTCTATATCTGTCATGCTTTATTAATCTAAATCACAGAAAGCTCTCCTCCTTTTTTTAATGGAATGGCACTGAGTTTTTTATCTTATCTCTGTAAAGTTGTTGCAGGCTGTATTCTTTTTCCTGTTGGTTCAAAAACTGCTGTTGCAGTCATGGCTCAAACTCAACTTAGAATTTTCATTTGTCCTCTTTCTGAAAGGTCCTAGAGGATTTATCTCCTTTGTAATACAAACTGAATGAGAAAGAAATGAGCATTACCATTACTGCACTGTCTGGTTTTGCTGTTATTTAAACATGAGGGTCACCCCCTAATGTTCCTAACAAGGCAGCTTATGAGCTGTCTAGAGAAAGCAATATTACTTTCCCTATGGGCTAGAATCATTCCTTCTGGCACAACAAGGTGAAAAGTGCACTGCCATCCACTAATAAGGCTTGTCAGAGGAAGAAAGAAACAAACTCTAGTTCCATCAGAAAAACAGCTTTAATTCATATCTTGAACTCTATATGGAGAGAGTGCCAAAGGAGTATCCTGATTCAGAGCACATTTCTCTTCCCAGGCGTATCCATGCTATTGTTACTTTGAGAGGAAATGCTGCTGCTTCTGTAGAAGTAAGGTAGCACCTATTCTACTTTGAAAAGTTTCTTTATGATGAAGAATATAAAGACAAAATATCTTTTATTTTCATATTTTTTTATATGTATCTGCAAATGTTTCCTGACAGCATGATCTTTTAGCCATTGCCTTTACATATTTTTATATATATATGTATATATATGTATATATATATATATATATATATATATACACTTGATGTTTCAATGTGTTCTGTGTACTGTGGTTAGGATAAGCATGTGTAGAAAAGCAAAGAAAGAGATGATATGAAAGAAGATGGAGAGAAGATGATATGAAAGAAGTTTGTTTTCTTAATCTAACTACAGTTTTACACAATCCCCTCTTGTAGAAGAGTTACATCTTTCTGCAGCTAATGCTGCCTGTTTTCCTTCTTGCTTGAAGACTTTCATTCGCAACATACAAGATGATCATTGCATTAGAGAAAAATAATCCGAGCCTTGAAGGGCTTGCTTTTTGAGTCATCCACAAAGACAATATCCAAAATCCCATCAAAAACTAAACTGGTGTCAAATAAATCAGAGAGAACTGAGAACAGAGTAAACTTGTAGCATAGGATTAAACTGAAAATTCAAATTCATTTTACTTGCATTACTTTACATTCTACTCTGCATTACAAAAATCATATAATATTAATGCAAACAGCTAAGATCTTTAGCCTCAAAAACATCAAAACATTGTTTTTATGAGTATGCATTATAGTATTAAATTGAAAAACTTACAAGGCTGGCCAGTAAGTTAGTGGGTTTTTTTTTAGATCATAACCAAAATTAAATTATATTAAAAGAGCAGAAACCCTAACACAAGCCTGTATGTCTGAGTATGGCTGTGGAGCCAACATTACTTGCTGTTAGGGGACAGTTATTGCCATCATAACTGCAGTACCAGGGCAAAATTTTTTAAGTTCATAAAACAATTTTTTTCCAACAATTCTTTGTCTCCTTATTATATAGGAACTGACAACAAAGAAACAAAAGATATAAGATATATTTGACAGTTGTAATAAATAGCAGAATTTGTTGTCTTTATGGTCATTTACACTGTAAATTTCTTGATGTCATGCTCTTAGTGACATCAGCACAGAAAAAAAAAATGGCTTTTTCCTTTCATCATATCCCTTTAGGCATTTGGGACCACATTTTTTTGTTGTATGCAAATCAGAGGGGAAAGATTAAAGTATACTGACAAACAAAATGAAGACTTCATGTGAATCTGCTAACAGTGTAGTTGCTCCCCTTGGTCTGATCCGTAGCTGAAGGAGCTGTAACACACAGGGAGAATACTAGTCTTTGACAGTATTTGGAACTATGATGCCAAGATGAAGAGCAGCCAAACAAAAGGACTTCTTTTGTCTTATGTATGGAGTCTGTGCTTTCCACAGTGTCTCTGTCTGCCACTGGAAGTTTGGAAAATCACACTGGGAAAGACATAGGCAGTATGACTACAGGCTAATTAAAAAAATCCTCTCCTAGAGGATGGGAAAAATGTGTATCCCATTTCCTAGAACACATATTGTTAAAAAATAAAGCAGCTCCAGTGCTGCTATGAATTGATTTGTACCCCAGAGTCTCTTTCTTCCATTACATCTCCAACGTATGGAACAAAATACTTGGTTCACAAAGGGCTTGATCCTGAATAGTCAGTGAGGACTCACAGGATTTAATTTCATTTGACATCATTTACATATGGGGTTGATGGAATACTTCCAACAAAGTTTGTTGTGACTTTTTTTTTAAATTTGAAACTTACCCCTGCCTTTTATTCCTTAGAATATTATAATTTAGGGCTCAGGCTTCCAACCCATTTGGAGCTGTGATCTGAATTATCACTCAGAAGAAAAAATAATCTTGTGACCTTCATCCCCTCAATTTCAATGAGCAAATTGAAAATATATATCACTTTTATTTGTTCCTATTACTTCTCACCCTTTTCAAAGCAGGACTTCCGCTGTTGCATATTTTACTTTTCTGAATGTGTACTGCAATTATGAACTAATTAGATATTAAGGCCAATTACTAAAAGTACTTCTAAAAGTAACTAATATAAGTGTTGTAAATAGGATGTAGGTAATTGCCAGGCAAAGGTAAACTCTGTGATAATTACAAATGCTAAACGGAATATATCTGATGGTCAAACAGAGTTCTTAAGCAATGACATGAGTCAGCTACCTTTTTGTTGATATATCACCTGACAATTCACCTCAGCCAATGAAAACATCCATGTTATACTAATGATTCATTCAGCAGGTCAATGTTCATTCTATAAGGTGTGAATTCTATAAAGCTTTGTCAGAAGAAAAATATTACATGGCATCATAATTCAAAAAAATAGACATAATTCCACCAAACATAGACATATTTTCTTCTTCTTCAGTAAAAGTGTAATTCATCAAACTCAGAGGACTCATCATGAGTTGCCATATCAAACCTTATGAATATGAGCCAGTGACTTGCTTATTGCCTTCAGACACTGAGTCACTTTTTTTGTTTCACAAATCTGTATACCAGAAACTGGTTTTTAATCTGTGTATTTTTGACAATATATTCCTAAAACCAAGGTTCCTGCTTGCAGATAGAATCATCATATCTCAGATCACTAAACTAACATATATTTATCGGAGAGAAGCATGTTAGGGAGAGGAGCAGAAGGCTACCACAGCTCCAAGAGATGCTGGTCAGAATTCCCCACAGCTTCTCCAGAAAGACAAAAGAAATCAGCGAGGTGTAATGACTAGTGCTTAACTATACATGCTTTTAATGGCTTAGGATGAAGACAAAGAGGAAGGATGAGTTGCCACCACCCTCATTTCTCCAAACTGTCACTTTAGGAGCAAAGTGTAAATAGGATTCCAAGCATAAATATATATATATATATACACACACACACACACATATATATATATGCTTTTCCAAAATGAAACCCTCATAGATAAGTGTTATGGAAGTGAAAGTGCCATGCACAGTTTCCATCCTCAAAATAGAAAACTAAAGTTTATATGTTCCTCTGTGCAAGAGACACTGAACCTACAGCTCCTGCATGTGAGAAAACGTCCTCATCTACCAGTTCACAGACAGTCAGGAATGAAAGATTCCTGGCCCAGATGGGGAGAAGAGGGAGCTCAGGCTATTGGGGAACTCTCAAGGAGAGAAATCATTATGGGTGCTTCTGGCCTTATAAAGCTACTAAAAATTTTACTTTGCTCCTTTGTCACAGCAATGTGAAATGCATACTTATTAGAATTCTTCTTATAGATTCTTCTTATTATTAGAAGAATCTGAATTCCTAAGGCATGTCCTAGGCAAATGAGTGGCCCAGACACTGAAAAGAAAATAATAAAATCAGATGGTATTCATCAAAAGATTCAATCATTGTTATACATGAATTTCACAAATATTTTAAAAGAAAGTCAAAAGTAAAAAAATTAGTTTTAAGGAAGCAGATAAGAAGGTGGGGGAAGGATCAAAACAGTACCGCACATTTGACAGCTTTAATTCTGAGAGTGGATTTTCCTGAGGGAGGTTTGTTTCCTCAGTGGATGTTCCTAGTTTACATACTGGGACACATTGTGTATCTGCTCAGTGAAAAGAAAGACTATCCTAACATTTCTAAGCAAGGTCAAAATTCAAATTCCCTTTCCAGATCATATTCCAAGGAAAATATAAATTAATCTTCAAGATGCCCTTGGTACTCCAGGTGCTGAAAATCCAAGGAGCCTTCATGGCTCAGGCCTTACAAGATCTTCGTTCTTCAGCCTCAAGAGACTGATGAAGGGAAGAGAAAGATCATTCTTCAAGCTGGGGAGCATCTTCCTCCTGAATGTTCCAGGCAGAATGAGGTGCAACTGAATATGTGTGTAGACATATATAGAGATTTACAGAATTAAGAAGATTCTCTTAAGGGAGTTGGAGGAATTTAGGAATTTGGAGTTTAAGAATTTAAGGTAATTTGGGGAACTATAAACCCCTGTGTTTAGACTTACTGCAGGAATGATATTAGGCCAGTATTAAACTTTAAAACAAAGCTTTATTAGATTTTATTTGTTATCAATGCCTGTTATTTCTTAAATTTTGTCAAAATTGGTCTTTCCATTCAAGATGCCTAAGACCCAGGACCATCACAATATTAAATAGCCATATTTTGTAACTATTTGAACAAATGGCACCACAATAGTGAAGAATTAATTAATCTAAGTATTTTTAAGGCAGAATGGAAACCAGTGAGAAAAAGATGCCTTTATAATATTTATATAACTAAGAGCAGAATTTAAAAAAAAAGGAAGGCTAGCCTAGGAACATGCTGAGTGTGAGAAGGAAGATGACACTTTATCGGCCAGCGACAGTAACTACAAGAGAAGAGATACCTTTTATGCAGCATGCTTAAACAAGGCTACAAGTGTCTCATTTTGGTAAAAAACCTCAGCCAATTAGCCCTGATAATGTTTTTCTGGATCAATAATCTTTGGCCAGAATAATTTTCCCACCTTTATTACCCAAAATTTCTTCTATTTATACTAAATACTTTATAAGCCAATTTATATTTAATGACTGGATGTGGCACTTACTGCTATGGTTAGTTGACAAGGTGGTGTTCGGTCAGTGGATGGACTCAATGATCTTAAGAGTTCTTTTCCAACCTTAATGTTTCTATGATTCTATATATCTGCTATGATCATTGATTTTTAAAGACAGATTAAAATAGTTTTATTTTGTTTTCATTTTTGTTTAATATTGACTCAGATTGTCTACAGCTGAGGCTGTGGAAAGAAAAATCAATTTATTTTTGGTAGAATTAAAGTAATTCTCTTTAAAGTCATATTCTTGGTGTTGCATAATTTGGGATTCAAAAACCACAGGAAAATCTTTGTCTACCAACATGGGACAGTTCAAATCTTTTTAATTACAAAAGCTTTCCTGCCACTGTTAGATTTAATTAAATCTTTCTTTTTGCTCAATTTATATCTAGGACCAAATTCAAGCTGACAATGCCTCTGATCCTTGGTCTCAACTGGGGAACATTTCATTTGTTGTAAAGCCAAAATCACTAACAAACTACAGCTTAAATAACATTAACTAACATGAAGGAAAAGAATTATCTACATAGTCCTTTATTTATCTCTACATTTCCTTGCTTTTCTAATTTTTATGAAATTTCACCTGAGTGAATAAGGCAATAATTTAAGGCACATAGACCAAGGAAAGGGCACAAAGAATAATTTTTTTGCACTTCCAATTTGAAATATTGACTCACTACAAAAGGAAAAGTCTATTTGTGTTTGAAGTTAGAATCTAACTAGAATCTTCAACTCCTCAGTTTTTTGTAAAACCATGTCTGTGTTCTTGAAGGAAACAATTACATACACACAGTTTTTCTTTACAAGAGAAGTAACTCAGTCTTAGTATATCCTGAACAAATGCAAGGAAACCTGAGACAGCAAACCATTATCAGAGAGAAGGCCAGAATTATATTCTAACATTCTTACAGCAGATCTATTTCTTTCTCCAGTTCTTTCTCTGTTTCTTTTATTCATGTGGCCTTTATATCTTCACTTGAAACTATATTCACAATTGCCATTTCCACTGAGTTTTCAAACATTACAGCTCATGCCAAGAAACTTCTCAAAAAGCTTCAGAAGAGTAGCCAATAAAACTCCTTTAGTATACAAAAATTATGGAGGGTGACTATTTTTTTCTTAAACCTTCAGATACAATTGTAAATGTCTATTTATATATAAAGTAAACAACGCCTTGCTTATAGTGTCAAGAAAATAGGTGGTGAAAAGGAGGTGATATAGACAGCAAAGCACATTTTTCAGCATTTTCATTTAAAATATACCCAAGTAAGGAATATTTCATGCTTGCTGTCTTTAGTGCTTTCATCATGGCTAGGCTTCGTAAACGAAGATTTGGGAAGGGCTCTACCCACGCTTGCTACAAGCGCGCTGATGGCTAAAAAGGCCAATTCGAGACAGACAAGTCCGGTTGCAAAAGGCACAGGAGAAAGACTCTCCTGGTGATGTCAACAAGACGCGATTCTTTCTGCACTGTCTCTTCTCCTCGAGACTGATCTTGTGCGTGTTCTCAAAAGAGGCAGCAGCATTATAGATTGTGTGTCTCCAGGCCTCCCGATTGGAGGCCAGATCGGACCAATGGTGATGATCAATATGGCCAAGGCTGAGGGATTCCTTCAGGGAGTCCTTGTATCTCCTCTTCGAGCTCCTCTCCTGCAGCAGCCAGTGGCAAGTTCACCATAGACTTTAGTGCTTTATGGAAATAAAAAATATCTAGAAGGAATAAAAGGCTGATTTGCCAGGAGAGAGTAAGGTATAATATCAGTGTCAGCCAGATTTCATCAGGTTCTCAGAAGACAGCCAGATATCTTTTCTACATGGTAAACACCAAACCTCCAACTGGGTAAGCAGAAACTACATAATTGTATGTAACTTCATAATGTAAAAGGATCTGAGGGAAAAATTACCCAAGATTTCTATAGCTGGAAATCAGGACAGCATGACTTTCTATAAACAAAAAACCCTCCATAAATATTAACATGCTGTTGGGACATTGGTTGATTCTATGACTGACCACAAACTTTTAAAGAATCGCAAAAATTTTCTAATCCCACTGAATTCAATCAATGGTAGTTGTTAAAGCTGAAAATACATGTCAGGGTTAGATTAAAACCTGAAGCTGGGTTTGAGCAGTGGAAAAACAGCACTCCAGAGCAAGAGACAAAGATATAGGCCCCTGTGCTTCCCTGAAGGCTGCTGTGTTAACAGCAGCCAGAGAGACAGGACAGCCTGAAAGATTTATCACTCCCCTGACCCAATTGCATCCCCTATACATGTCAGCAGAGCTTCCCCTATTCAAACATGTTGCCCTATCCCGACTCTAAGTTTTACATAGACCATCCCTGTAACACCCTTCTTCTAGCTCTTTCCACAAAGACCCCTATAAAGCCTTGTACCCTTTTCCAATAAACAGTTTGCCATATTCCGTCATCCCTGTGTGTTCCCTTTATTCTGTTAGCCGGACTGTAACCCCTGTCCCACTCACAGGGCAGGACCCACTCCCTGAGAGGACCAGGGGTTTTCCCCATGGACTCTTTCTTCCCTGGACCCAAATCAGGTCAAATACATGCTTTTGTTCAAGAATCAGAGCAGAAAAGGAAGGAGTCAAGAAAGTACAGTACACAGGGTTTATTCTTTCTTCCACATATCCTATTCTGTATCATTAAAAGCATCCTGAAAGTAAAAATCCAAAAAAAAAGAAAAAAAGTATACCTAAAAATAATCATATTATCATGGTATCAAAATCATTTTCAGAAACTTGTCAGTTGAAACAGTTATACACCTGACTGGAAACCTTTTCATTTTCCATTTTCAGTATTTGCACTGAATGTCAATCAGATGTAACAGAAAACTCAGTATTTGCTGCCTATTTTCTGCTGCATTGGGAAGTTGCAGAATTCTTGATTATCTACTAATTCTTTTTATTCTTTGTATTATCACCATAGCCTTTGCATTTGCTTCAGTCAAAAGAAACCTTGCAGAAGAAATACTATAATAATGCTGAGTACTGCAATGCAATAGGTCTCCCAGTTTCTCTACTTAATTCTGATTAAGCTAAACATTTCCCAGCTGTTCCCTCAGTTAGAATGAAGAATATTTTTGGTATTAATTTTGCTTTAGTAAAAAAGTGTAGGTTTTCCTTAATAAAGAAATTTTGTTTGAGTTAAAAGGAAACAAAGCTGTATAACACACTGTATAAACACAAAGTTGTATAAACACATTTTTTTCCAAAATGGAGCGAGGAGGACAGTGAGCCATATGGGCCAAGCAGGCTGGTAATGTGGGCAGGGTATTCTCTCCTGCAAAATATTGTTAATTTTTTGTTCTATTTCTTCACAGATAATATCTGAAACATTTCTATTAACCCATTTCCTCCTGCCTATGACTACTCTCACTTTCTTCTAAACTCAGGTCTACCATGCTGAAAATGAGCAAGTCCATCATGTGATTCCTAGATCTGAGAAATGTTGGGAAGAGCCAGTGTGTAACATCTTGAAATTCTGAGCCTGGCTATCTAAAGGAAAATCAGGATTTTCCTGGTGATGGTAAATTTCTGTTCTTTGATAAATGGTATTAAATTATGAACAGGATGTTATCACAATCCACCAACAGCATAAGCTAAACTCTTTACCCTCCATGTTACAATTGTGTTTCAGGAATTCCCAGATAATCACTGTTGAGTTTAAAATGGCATAGGGAAATCTTAAAGAGAAAGTTTAAGGTTTACTTAACTTGTAATATGGTTTAAAAATTGTCCTGAAATATTCAGAACTTCATCTTTTAAGGTTTCAGTTAATGTGAAGGATAACAAAGGCCCTGAGTTTCATGAGCAGAACAAGCACATCTCTATCATGACCAGGATAACAAGAATCAGCACTGACACGGGCATTTCACTTTCCCATATTCTCTAAAAATTAGGAAAAGGCGTATGTCCTACAGAAGAGTTATACTCAGACAGACACACTCAGACAGACATATATACTATTTTTGAAATTTTCTGCATTTTAGAAACAAACAGGACATTGAATAATCTGAATGGCTTTTTATTTTTTTCTCCCTGCAGGATGCCTAAGGGAAGAACTTGTGATAATGTGGAAAGGAACTTGTGTCATCTCCACGGGAGCATTTGTCTAATGGCATTCATTTACATAGAAATATGCACCCTAGTAGGAACAATTCAGAAATTCAGCAAACAGCCTGTGATTTCAAGAAACTGTTGACAATGCTAACAATTTACAGTGGTAAAATACCTTCTGAGTAGTTTAGATTATTATTTGTTTGCATAATTACAGTACTAAATCATTCCCTACCCACTGTTCTATTTTCTGCAGTGGTCATTTCCTCGTTTTTATTCACTCACAGGCAGCCTCTCATTTCATAAGTTATAACTACATTTTCTAAGGGGGTTATTATTAGTTGCTATAAGAATTCAGAACAAATAATTTAACTTTGAAAGGTTATGCAAGAGTAGAATATATTTAGGCTCAGATGGGAAAAATCTTGTAACTTCTTGCCAGCCATTGTACACCCAGAAATTCATCAGCACTGTGATGGTCAACACTACAGTGCACTGATGTACTCAGCTCCAGAAGTGCTGAGACAGCTCCTTCTACGATGGTAAATCCAAAGCATATGGGATTTAAGCATCTACAAAAGGGCTTCACAGTCAGCTGTACAAAGGGACACCTAAAACAGCCAGCAGAAAATGCTTAAACCATACAAGAAAAAGCACTGTCTTGCTCCTGGACCTGGTCGCTTGTCTGGAAGTTAGAGTGAAACGCTTCCATGAGAGCTGTGTTCAGAGCAAGGCATCATTTTCCATACCTACATTCTTAAACAGTGTGTTTTGTTAATGACAATTGCACTCTTTCTTCTCTTCTTCCAAATGACTGTGTTGATGATTTCATCACAATGATGTGAGTTATACTGCCTTCTAGATGGGCAGATACCTAATGTTCAATTGCTTTCCCCATCAGAGGAGATCTAAAAGCACTCTTCCTGGTTTCTTAAAAGATCGAGTTCCTAAGCCATTAAGCTTTATATCCATGTTGGAACTGGGAGCCTGCTACACCATATTGCCAGTGAGAATTTTGATTTGGTCCTGAAAAGCAAAATTCTCTCTTTTCTTCCACAGCTGGAGAGAAAGGAAATGGTTAGTCAGCTTTTACAGTTCTTAGGGGTACTAGAAAATCAGTGAGCACAAAGACCAACATGTGTTTTTTGAGAACTCACCACATCTTGCTCCCTGATACATTCTTTCAAATGTTATAAAGATAAAATGTTAAAACTCTTAAAGTAAACCAGCTACCTCCACTACAAAAAAAAAAAAAAAAAAAAAGATTTTTTGGGTATGATAATAATGAACTATGATTATTATTGCCCCTATTATAGATACAACAGGCAGTAACATTGAAAAGAGCTTGTTTGACCTTCTTTAAAGAAGAGAACTGCTGAAAAAAATAGTTAGGCAAGGAAATACTGAGCAGATTAACAAGACAGTTTGCGATAGAAATGAAAATGTAATTTTCCCTATAATTGCCCTGGTGTCTAGACACAGTGCACACATAACCATAAGTTCAGTACATTTGTTTCTACTACATGAAATATATCTCCAACCTGTTGAATCAAAATGGCACAAAAATATTAGAGAGGGATAATTACAATTTCTTTCACTTTGTGACACTATCATTATGTCTTGGCATTCTATACCAGACCTATATTAACTATCTTGTTTACTACTGTCTCTATGGTAGGAGTTGCATAGCTTGATTTTTCTGTGGGTTTTGAGCCCAAGACACTGTGTTTCACTGGGAAGAGACTTCTCAGTTCTAAAAGGAGTTAGAACACTGCTTCCCTATAGGTATATCTCCCCTCCTGGAAAATGAAGTTGCTAATCTTTACCTACCTCACTGAAGTGTCACGAAGACCTGTTAACATTTACGCAGTGCGTGTAAAATGTAAAGCACTGTGAGCTACATTGTGACTTGGCCTATATAGCAAAGCTGAGAATCCTCCTCCCATCACTGAATGAGCTACACTGAGAACATGGGCTAGGACAGAGATTGTGTTCAGCACAGATGCTTCCTGCCAATTTCTGGCAAAAATTGTGGTACCATTTACTGCTTAAATTGTTTAACAGCCTATTTTCAGGAAAGAAAATCTGGGGAGTAACTGCATCATATAAATTCTCCTGTCTCTAGCACAACATTTCAGAAAGATGTGATAAAAGCAGAAGCTAAAAAAACCCAATCTTTTTTTAGAAACAAAACACCACAGAATGATATGAGTTTAGTTCTCTAGCGCTGAACAATATGCACATCACAACCTTTTTATTTTGCTCTTGTTAAGAAAAACATGCATGGGCATATGCCCAGAGGGTTTTATTTGTGTTTTATTATGTTACTGTGGGTAAATATTTGAACTAAAACAGATAAAAAGGAGAATTTTAGCCTTTTTCAAAATTATAGAAGATTCATCCTAGATTCATGCTAGACAGAAGAAGAGTTTGTGAGATTTTCTCACACTTATTTCAACTGAACCTCTCCACAAGCCCAATCCTGCTGCTTTTATATGTTGAGTAGCTTTAAATAGATCTTTCTGAAACCAGTATGCAAAACTCTTAGAAGAAATGTCATATTTCATATTCCCGTTTCGTTAAAAACTGTATGGAGGAAAAAACATAACTTCTAGCCTTAGAAAGTAAGGGGGGGGCAGAAAGCCTCTTTCTCTTTTCCCTACAATTTTCATGCCCAAACATATTATTATTAGATTAAAATGATGCCAAAGTATAAATAAATTATCTTTAATGTATCCATGAAATACAGATATATCATAGAAGCTTATAGAAGGTGAAATAAAAAAAAAATGTACCACATGGAAGTAGTTCTAGGAGGGACTGTAAAAGTGAACATGCTTTGCTCAGCTAACAAGGCCACTCACTAAACAGTGGCCATCATGTAACGCTGATAGTACCTAACAATACAGAATCCTCTACAGCACTGCTCACTGGATAACAGCCTCGAGAATAAAGCATTTCTTCTCCTTCCTCATGGAATTAGTGAATACTCTATGAATACTATGGAGGTCAAAGTTAAATATTTCCATAAATTTTAAGCCAGTCTAGTTTATTCTGATGAGCCATACACTTCTATGTCATAAATAATGGTATGAAAATGCAGAGCTATTTTTTCTATTTTCTCAGCACTGTTGGTACGTGGCATCAAATATTAAGGAAAAGCAGAGTTGAATAGAACATTTTATGAATTCCACTCCCACAGATTACTAAGTGATGACAAAATAGTAGTTTATTGCAATCTTCCCTAAACATAATGCAATTATCATGCACATGCAACAGGACATGTAACAAGTATATTTGACAAAACTTCAGAAATCCTTATGACACAGTATATTATTTCCTGGTATTTATATAAGACTGTAATGTAAAATGTAGTATTTCCAAGATATATATTTTAAAGAAGATTATATGTAGGATCAAATGTTCAGGGGAGACTAACACAGAAAACACCACTGTACTAGGAAAGCAGATATGTAAAGCTGATACTAAAAGGCTGAATTTATACATTGTTTGGCTAACTGAGTTTGGAATGACCTCAGTGATGACTACTTAGCTCAAAAGATGAGCTCCATCTCATACTCTTTTTGCTTGTGTATGCATATTTATAGAACTTCCACTGACTTAATTCAAATATTCCAGGGAACAGAGATATCAGTGCTAACTCAGAAAAGATACTAGACCATTTGACATCTTCTCATGTCATGTAAAGATAAAGAAACCTCCTTAAAAACACTGAAAATAAATCAAAAACATTTTAAGTATAAGCTAGACCAAAATGCCTTCTTAAGGCATTTGGAAGCAATTTTGCAAATAATAAACACTGAAAATGCTTACGGTATTTTGTATTCCCTCCACTTTATGTTTCACCCAAATGAATGCCTCTGTGCCCACCAAAAATGATCCCCATTTTAGCACCATAAAAGCCACTGCTCTATATGCATATCAGTTATCGGATCAGTGGACTTACAGAGATGTGATGCTGCTTTAGAATCACTGCATTGCATCAGAGGACAGGTTTTGTGCCACCTTACTGGATATCTATCTCATCCATTCTGACAAACCAGCCACTTGAAAAAGCCACGTATCTTGACTGCTATTGCTTAAGAGGGCTCACAGGTATTGGTCTTATGCATTTTTCAAGCTTTCTATTTGCAAAATTTTTAATTGGACACTATGTGTTACCAGCCTTTAAACACTGTAGTTATTAGCTTGTGAGGCTTGAATGATTGGCAAACAAATGCACACAAAATGTTCTAATTAAAAAAAAAAAAAAAAAGTACTCCCCCCCCCCCCCCTTTAGGCATTTAGCAATCATTGTCCACTGGGAAAGGTATTTCTTCCAATTTCTTGAGTTTTGTGTGGTTTATAAACAAAGCCTTCCCTTCCCATGCATCTGGAGCTCCCTCTAGTGATTCAACAAGCAGAGTGAAACCTCTTCCTGATACCCTCAGTAACCAAAATTAATTGAACATATGTATTTCTAAGCCACCCGCCTCTTCAAAAAATTGAAGTCATTTAAAATGTGAAGCCCAAATCATTATCGAGGAATATGTATTGATTTCATATGGGAATAGATTTAATTGGGTAAATGTAGTCAGTCTCAATGGAAGAAAAATATAAGCGAAAAGGCTATACAAATAAAAATTAATGTATCTAGAAGTCATCAGATTCATGACAGCTAGCAGAGTGGACCAATATATTTAAAAGCTTTTACTGTTTATTGGTTTGGGTTTTTTTTACTTTAAAGGAGACAATCGGATACTATAATCATTAGCTGACAAAAGGTCAAAATCTCATAGACCTGAGGTATCCAACAATGTTCCCAGATGTTTTCTATAACATAAAAAAACTTTCTGACTTACTATACCTGTCCTCCCCATTCTTTTCCTCTTAAACCTGCTGGTTTCTTATCCAATCCACGTCAGTGCTGCCGCATAACTGGAAAAGCTGAAATAGCTCCCAGGAGATCCATTGCACTAGGCTTGAAAACCTTGCGCAGCCTGCCAGTTCTAATTCACAAACTGGAATTCATGACAATCCTCAACCAGAGTCATATAAGCCCTGTTTATTTATTACTGGATTTTGTAATACTGAAAAATGCAGCATGATTTTACAAACAATGAATTAATCACATTCCGGAATTGGGACCTGATCCAGCAAATTTTATTCTCTTGATTAAGCCTTAATCGTGCCAGGAGTCCCTTTACAGCAGTTAAAGGAACAAGCACATGACTGACAGTTGCATGACCAAGCTCTCTATTCCATCTGGAAGTGTGGTTCTCTAGGAAGCACTGATTCTTGCAGCTGACTTGATACTAACAAAGCTTCTGACAAACATTGTCATGGGGCTTTCCCACAGATACTGAAATCTGGCCACACATAAGTAGAAGGTCTTATCATAAAAATTCCTAGGAAAGAACAACATAGTCATCTTAATATAAGTATTGGGATAGCATAACGATTTCTGTAATAAAATTTCAAACATTCAGAGAAAAATTCTTTTTCAACACATAAAAGTCTTCTTCAATGGAGCACACTTTAAAAAGCCCCTAATAAGTGAAACATTTTTAAAATAAGAAAATAAACATTTTCCTGTTGACACCCAAGCCACAGACAATTTAACATTATCTTAACTCTGATTACCTTTCCAGTCAGAAATAAGTGAAGTCTGCTGTGACTCCTATTCAGTCTCTCAACAATTCAGTATAACCATGTAATAGAGGTCATTGCTTAACACTGTATAAATAATGTCTAACAAAATATATAGGATGGTTTAAACTGCACTAGGAGATAATTAGAGGGGAATAACACTGGCTATTCAGTACAGTTGTCTATCTAACTGATCTAGCTAACTGATCTGCAATTGTCTAGTTGTCTAGCTAACTGATCAACAGCCTTGAATGGCCTTTCTTTACTTTTCAAGATAATAGTAGCTGAATTATTTAAAATCTTACATGAACCAGTCTTATTTCAAAAAGTAAACCTATTTGAGATTAAACACTTTAGAAATAAGGCTAGTTCTCCAGTATATCAATCTATGCAAATTACATCCTTGAAAATCCCAGGAAGCCGTGCAAGGTACGCAATGGCTCTGAAGTAGATTTGTCCTTTGGTAGCTTAGCCAATGGTGTATAACTTTTAAGTGGTCATTAGTGATAGATAACATAGGAATTAGGAAATTTTCTGGATTCTGGATAACTCCTGACATAAAATATGCTGAGTTTTTGAAAGGGTGCACTTTGGACATACTGAAGAAGAGCTATTCTGCATCAGAATGAGAAACTATGTTTCAAGTAGCAGATTACTCGTAGATGCAAAGTAACATGGTAACCTCAGTTGCTTTCACAAGGAAACCTACTTGCTGTAACAATGCATCATCAATCATAACATTACAATCATAACAGCACTCCAAACACCACTTAATCCAGGTCTGTGAAGCGCAGGGCCACCACACACAGGCCACTCTAGAAGCACTGAGGCAGTCCTGAGTTGCCTAAAGTTTCTTTTTGCATGGCAATGATAACTTCTCTTTAAGAATAATCATTAGGCTGTGTGCTGCAGAAACAATTTTTAGTGCTCACAGGCTTTGAGCCTTTCTCAGGAAGGCTAGAGGGAGCTGGTTCATGCCACACAGAGTGGCAGAAGCACTCAGGCTAAAAACTGCTCACTTTAATGAGTCTTTGTGTCAAAGTAGTCTTGAATTTGCCATCTGCTGACCTAAAGAAGCCTCACTCTGGCTGATCTGAAGGGCAGAGTAAAACTCAGAGCTATATATTCTTGTTTTTTGAGAAGCCAAAAGATAATTGTATAGTATCTTGTCCTTTACAGCAGTGCAGAAGTGATTTGTCACGGTTTGCAGCAGATTTTAGGTTTCATAGTTTTATCGTATTGTTTATCCTTTCATTTGCACTATTTTTAAAAGCTCCCATGACAATTTGGGCATTTTATTTTAAGTAATCAAAACAAATGTCTTCATATAGACCACAACAGAATATTGCCTCATAATTGCATTGTACTATAAAATACAGCAGATATGAAAACTAAAGGATGACATAAAATCATTGTTGATAAACTTTGCAATTGACACAAAATTTGGTGGAGCATTAAGTAATGAAGAAGACAAACTGTTGCTTCAGGATACCGCATTCCCTAGTTAAATGCTTATAACCCACTGCAAGTTTTAATACATTTTGCATCAAGGTTAGAAGTTTGTAGGTCAGAGACTGCTGATGTGTTATAATATTGTGACAATACACTTAGAGTCATCACATCACCACTTCAAAGTGGCATCTGAATGTAACCAAAAAGAGTTAGGAAGTCCTTTCAGGTGAAAAGATGAGGGAAAAAAAAAAAAAAAAAAAGGCAGCGTATTCAGGACTGAGCAGGAGGTGGTGTGGTCCAGTTCGTCTGACTGGATGTTGAAATCACAGATGTCTAGTGTTTGTGTTGATCTGGAATAGCAGTCCTAAGGTTCTGGGCTTCTGGGATGCTCACCTCCCACCTCTTGCAGGTCCCTGCCCTTGCAGTCAGAGTCACAGTCACTCACTGTGATTGGCTGTCACTCACTGTTCCTTCCTTCCTATCCTTCTATTTGGTTTGCCAGAAAACTTTTCCTCTGCCGTACCTTAATTTTCTTCACAAGGAAAGAAAAGGCACTTACTTGCTCAGTTTCCTCTCTGGAAACTCCCACATATGAAATGGAGGTGAGAGAAGATACCCCTTTTATCAGCATTGTGTCCCAGTGTCATTGTCCAGAGCAAGGTGACCCTGAAACACAAGCACACTCCCGAGAAGACTGCAGAAAAGTAAACTGTGACCTAGTGCAGTACACAGCTTAAGAAGCAGCTGTTCTCACAGTGAAAGACACAAAAATGCAAACTAGAGTTCAAAAGAGAGATGTAAAAATGGCCCTAGCAGGAAACCAACCTTTTAAATGTGAGAATTAAAGAACTCAACCAGTTTAACAAGAGACTGTGAAGGCACAGCTAGGTGACTGCACTTGCATACAGAAAGGTTTGCAGGGATGGGGACTTTTTCCTCCTTGCTAAAAAAGCTATATGAAGTTCTGCAGAATATAGCTGAAAGTAAGACTATTTCAATCTTGCAGAAAGAACAATTTGAGAGATGTAAGGCAATTTAACATTGTAACAGTTTTATCCAGAGAGTAGGCTTGGTGTGCTTGGGCCCTTTAATATTTTTTCAGTCTCCATGTCTGAGATTCATTCGGCTTGTCATAGTGGTCTCCATGGGATGTATGTGTACACAGATGTTTCTGTTTCTTTCCTGGCCCACAGGAAGTGCCAGATTCCCTGCCTCACCTCAGAAAGCTGATAGTATTGGCAGCTGTACATTAACAGCATGTTCAAACCAAGCCCCAGGTCTCTTGGCTTGTGTCCCAAAAATCGTCAGAAAGACATTTTCTACCTGTGCTGTTTCCCAAGTGTATTCTCAGGGTAATTTTTACCCTCATCTGAAGTGCAAACAACTCTCTGATAAAGGGACATTGATAGGAGCCAGAAGGACTCCTTCTACAGACATGTTCCTTCCCCATGCCCTGCCACTCCGAGACAAATCAATCCATTTTTCTACACTGAGATTTAACCTTTTCTGCTGTCCCCCCTGCCCCCCTCCGCCCCCCCAACCCTTTTTTCCATGTGCTTTTTTCCCCAAGATCCAGACCCAAACAGACTGGAGAACAGAAGGAAACAGTATGGTCACATGTCTTTTCTGTTTTGGGCCAGCCTGATGCTCAAGAGTATTATTGACTTCACCGCCTTTGTGGACTGGTGTCAGCAATAGCTGGCATCCCATTTATTATTTCCCTTCAGTGTGTGGCACAGAGTTGCTCATATATGTCAGTCCAAAATACCACAGAAATTCAGGAGTGCTCTCAGGGAGCTCTTGGCACATCTTTGGACCAACTCAGAAGCTGGGTTCAGTCTGTGGGCCTCCACAACTTGCTGGTGCTGCTCGGCTGGATATGCATAAGCATTAGAAAGGTCTTTGTGATGTTTTATAGTATTCATTATTTGTCAGAAGATACTTGGGATTAGTAGTGTCCCTTTGGATTAACACAGTGTTTCTTCTCCAGTAAGAGTCCCTGAGAAAAGGCATATCAACAAATGTTGCCAGTTCCCCTCCATCCTCTAGTTTGTGGCCCCCTAGAAAGTTTGGCACTTGTGGTTGTACATTATTTTCCAAGATGCCAAGTCCCTTTAACATTAGCAAAGCTTCATTCACATGTGACTATTGCAGATTCTTCCCTGCCATGGTGAGCATTGTATCCAGGACTTTCACCAATTTGAATTCAAAATGAGGCAGGGCAAGTGTTTCATTTTACAAATTTCGTTTTTCCTTGTTTCCCAGTATCTGTTTTTGTCCAGGCCTATTTCTCTGAAGGACGTGGGAATTCTGCCTCAATTTCTAACCTAACATAGTGTTGGGAGTTGGGTTTGCAATATATGAGAAACTGTTGTTTGAACATATTTCAAGATGGCTTTTTGTAGTCTTTTTGCTAACTCCCTTCTTCTTCCCAGAACCCCCACGGGCAAGTGTTATCTCCTCTGGAATGTCCTAGGAAGATATCCTCAAGTCTTCCTATTGGTTTTTAACCCCTTCATACTATTGGTGTTCCTGTAACCCCCTGAACTTCTCATTGGCTACTTTGTGAATCCCACTGGAAACCATATAAGCAACCGCCCTGACAATAAACGCTCTCTTCGCCTTCTCCCTACACGTCTCTGTGTGTGCTGCCTCTTGCGACGGCAATGGGGACACGTGGAGGAGGGGAGCACTATCCCCTCAAAAGCCCTGGGGCTGAGAACCCCTGGGAATGGAGATCCCCCTTCCCATCCTATCAACCGTCGCAACATAGCAAAGGCATTTTATGTGAAAATCCACTAGAAAAAATTCTAAAAATTATATTTCTGATCAGAATCTGGGTTTTAAATATACCTGTTAACAAAGTAAACCACTGATCTATACTTCCCTTCTTACACTAAAAAAAGGATTTTTATGTAATCAAAGAGGTCTCAGCAAGCTAGCATGTTTACTTCAGCTTAAGCTCAAATGAAGACAGATGCAAACACATACTTACTAACATTGATTAAGTACTGTGAAAAGTGTGATCCAGCCTTCTGTATACCACCGCTGATCATATTGTCTTGTCTTTTATATGCAATGATTTTTTTAATTATAATTCATGTCCTCTTTGCAACTGGAATGCTCAAAAGGGGTCCTCTTTTTTAAAAACTAGAATTTTCCAGCTCTTTCAATTAAGTTAATTGTATCAGAGACACTGCAGTTATTTTTTATAATAAATGTGCAGCAAAAAAACATATTATCAGAACACTTGCTATTGGACAAGGGCTCTCAGGACAGTTGGAGCCTCCTTCAATTTTTAACAACAAAAAATGAACATACTACAGGAATCACAAATCCATTCTTAAATAGCAGGGAATTAGTACCCATTTTTCATCTCCCAGCATCCTGCTTTAGCAGAAACTGCTCCTGCACTTTCTGAATATGAAAGTATTGACTTTTCCTTACTTTTTTCCCACATTTTAATGAATAATTAAGTTAAAAAACTAATTGGATAATCATCATATAGTGATCAAAAAGTCAACAAGGACTTTCCTTATCTGAAGGAAAATTTTGAACCTCCAGAGATTCATCTGAAACAAGCACGTCTTTGTTGTTTTTCTTGCATAGAAGGAATATCAGCAAATTGATCCCTCCCTTAATACAGGTTATGGTGGGTCTTAGTCACAGGCATTTGATATATCAAATTTTTATATAAGTGATAGGACCAAATACAGTCACTTGCATAATGGGGATCCAGCATAAATTCTACCATTTCCTAAAATTATTCTATTTCACACAAAAACTCAGACAAAATATCTGAGGTACATTTTCTTTGAGATGGACCATATGGAATTTTACTTCAGAAGGCCAAGAATCAGAAAAGCTGATGAACGGAAGGAATAAATATTGGAAAAAAACTCTGTTCGATACTGAAAAATACATAAAACACATACTTTATCTCAGTAAGAGTGGGTTTGTATTGTGCCCAGTAAATGCTATCAGTTTCATGAAGCACAAGCCAGGCCATGGCAAAATGGACCAGCAAAATCACCAAGTAATATGAAGTCCCTAAACATACTGCTGTTACACAAGCTGATGTTAGTTAAAGAACAATGGTACAAGGAGAAGCACGGAGATTAATCAGGGGGAAAGAATGGAAGCAGTTCCTGCATTTACCAATATCAAATGAAAGTGTGATTTATTTCCCAGTGGGTAAGTGTTTCAGGAAAAAAAAAAAAAAAAAAAAAGCTAAAGTACAAGTCAAAATAAAAAAAAAAAAAAAGAAAAAGCAAAGTACAACTGAAATTTTAAACACATAAACTCAATAGCTACAAAATTATGCAGTAGCAAGACTACTATAACCTCAAAATGGTTTATCTTTCTATGGAAAACTATCCTGAAAAGCTATCTTTCCTGACAAGAAGAACAATTTTACCACTAAATTTAACAAGATGAGCATTTCACCCTGTAGATGATTTGAGCTTTGATATCAGGTTTGACTGCTCTGAGAGTCAAAGCAGCAAATTAGCAACAGGCACATAACCAATGTCTGACGGAATTTTATTGTTTAATTTCCTGTTATATGCCTGCACTTTGATAGATTATGACTGCCATTGGAACTGATGTTTAAATTCTCTTATGGTGAACAGGCACCTGACCTAATTCATGCAGAGATTATGGGAAAAACACATTTACAAGCTATTGCCCAAGATTTTGCTTGTAAATTCAGCTAGAAGCATGAAAACTCTATAAGCAGTAAAGTATCAGCTTAGCAATTCCAGAGGTAAGTAAACTATTTATCAAATTCAGTTTAACCATGTGTATCTCCAACTAAAAAATTTAAAGTAGCCAAGTACCATGAAAGTACAGCATAGAAAATCAGTCATCATCAGTCTTACTTCAAAACATTAGTGGCATGGTCATATTTGGGTAGTTAATGAAGTGTCAAGGTTTCTTTTTGTTCTGGATCAAGGATTTATATTACAGCAAAAATTATGCTTTACTATCTTCCTGAAGAAAACAACAACTTTCATGAAAGGCTGTTTGTTGTGCTTCACTCCATGCATTGAAGATTCTCCACTAGAATTTCTTTTATTCCTATGATGCTCCAATAAATTCTGCCTGTACTGCTTTTTTCTAATCACATCCTTTCTAGCTCATCAGTGCACTTGGCATAAATGTGACCTTATAAAAAACATAATAATGGTGTCAATGAGGTCACATTCACAGACCTTGTCTACTTAGTAAAATGAGTTTAAAAGATTTTATAAACTGGTCCAATCACTCAGTGGACATTCTTTAACTAACTTTTAATTCAAGGTAGCATAACTCATTCATTCTTACTACAAAAAGCTGAAGTGGTTAAAATGAAGTCATCCACAAACTGCTTGAATAAACTTGTCTGAGCCAAATGGACTTGAGTATTCAAGGCAAAACTCTTTCAGCTCAAAGCAAAGTCAAATAGCTCATCTGAAACTGCTGGTGAAGGTGATGTGAGCCAACTGACTTAGCACT
Organism: Lophotriccus pileatus; assembly: GCA_035583135.1. Taxonomy (NCBI): domain Eukaryota; kingdom Metazoa; phylum Chordata; class Aves; order Passeriformes; family Tyrannidae; genus Lophotriccus; species Lophotriccus pileatus. The sequence goes on from JAWWES010000041.1 coordinate 26,895,295, forward strand.
GCTGAACTGAGGGCTGGTAGACAAGGATATACAAGCTATTCCACCCCCTCCTTTCCAATGAAAATACTGAAATTTACTAGAGAACAATCAGCCAGGGAATTCTTGAGATGGACACCACTGGGACCATGGGACCCAGTAAACAAGGACATGTATATTCCCTTGAACCTGCCCAAAACTTGGACAGCACAACATATTGGGGAACCAATCTCAGTTTAATCTTTAGTTATATTGTCAGTTCATTCTAAACATGCCAAATAATATCACTGTACTCTTTTTCTTTCACTTTAGTAATTACTAAATAAATTATATTTCCATCTTTATATAAATTTCCATTTTATTGATATTTGGATGTATTTTCCCAATCTCAAATCTCTTTCTCTACTCAGCTTCTGTACAAAAGTTTTTTCATGCTTCTAGTGACCTTTGTGGCCTCTCTTAGTAATTTTTCTAGTTATACTCTATCCCTTTGAGACATGATGAACAGAATTGAAAAAAATGCTTAAGCAGCAGGGACATTCTGAATATATGAAGCTCTGTAATGCTGCTTCCCAATTTATTCTGTTCTTTTCCAAACAGTACCTAAAAATCTGTTTAGATTTTTTATTTATTTTGGTGTTAGGTATCTCTAAAAGTAACAAATTGGGATAAAAGAGGGAGAAGATAGTTCTGACAGAACATTTCTCAAGCCAGTGTCGGTAATAATGGGTTGCAACAAGTAAGTCCCTGCCAAAAGCTAAGGCCGCAATAAAGATTATTAATTTAACAGAACATATGTATAGCTAATACTTGTTATGATATGCAATTTGCAGATTGAAAAAGGCTTCCAACTGTAATAAGGCAGAAAGTGCTTTAAATAGCAAAGTTAATTTTTGCTTCTGCTGCTAGATAAGCTATCAGTGCTCTGTTTCATTGCACTCGGATGTGAGAATTAAGGAGGGAGAAGGAAAGGAAGGAGGATTTATCTTGAAACTAGAAGGTGTAAAAACAATTTAGAGGGGGGGGATCAACGAGAAAATCATGCCTATAGGGAGATGATATTTCCACCTTTCTTTAAATGGTTGAAGGGCTGGGATCTGATGGGGTTAGCTGCTGGGAGAAGACAGGGAAGGAGAATTATTCTTTGAACTCTAAGGTCCCAGATTTTTAATAAAATTTAACAGAATGTTACTAGATGTTTTGTTTTATGCAAACTTTTTCCAGCTCTTTAATAAAATATCTGACCTAAAGTTATACTTAATAAATGCTGTCCTTTTTATCATTCAGCCTGCTCAGTGATGTTGCAGTATATGTAGTGGTAAGAAGATGTCAGATTGTGGGTGAACTGTCTCCTCAGAAACAGAAACTTCAGTGCAGATTTGTGCCTATGGTGGATTTGGCAGAGGTAAGACATACAGATGGGTCATGTCAAACTGCAAAGGTCTGTGTGGTAGCATACTTCAGCATGCTAGGTTTTAGGATAAGCTTTCCTCTTGTATTTGCTGGCCAACAACCTTTCTGCAAACCCACATCGCACCACATTTTCCTTTGCTTTGAAAGCCCTTCACAGACTGCCACCTCATAGACAGAGCTCCATTCACAACATACCTGCAATATTCAGTGTTGTTAAATCTTTAAATCTTCACTATTTTCCGCTTCTTTACAAACATTGCCTTATTTCTGGGATGAGTATGCTTTAAATAATCACCTGTCTTGCCTTTCTCAAAGCTCTCTTTTGCTTTGATACACACAGAACACCTTATATTGGGGTATTATGGTTATTCTTAACTTAGATATATGGTCTTATTTATGCCAGCACTGTTTCATGTGTCTTTCTGTATTCATTCAAAGGTATAATCCCTCTGGTCTGATGAAGACTTTTACAATGGGGGTGTGCATATGTGAGTACATCTTAGTTCTCTTTCCTAAGAGGAGCAAATAAGTTTCTTCAAAAATAATTCCACTCAAAAATCAAAGTTTAAAATAAGGCAAAATAATTCACACTCCAAAAGGGTCTGCTTATTTCAAGTAACTGTACAGGGAGCCAAAAGTCAGAAATCCAGTGATAAGAACCTCATCCCTCAGTCTATTTTCTTGTGGGTAAGCATCTGAAAACAGGAACTATTCTTTTTTTCATCATATGTATGCACATGAACACTCACAGGCAGCACAGCAATCTCATAGCAATAATGGCAGAATGCTATCTTGGTTTTGTTTTTGGTTTTTTTTCTTACATTCTTAATAGCTTCCACTCTTATCAATTTCTGCGGTGTCTAGTATAAGCCAACAGGCCCAAATTCATTCTAGTTGCTCTCATAATCAAAATTTTAACATACTTAACTAATAAAAATGCATTTCTTGTAAACTGTTGTATGCTGTGGTTGAAAGCCACTCATACCCTTTGTCACAGCTGTAATCATTGTAATTATGTTGTTAGTGCATTAGTTGGCTTCCATCTGGAGAACGCTGTTTGTTCTCAATAGATGTCGTATGGTTGAAAGGCACCACTTAACTATGAATCACTCTTTATTGATGCAATCATTCTTACTTTATGAACACAGATAATTAATATAAAGCTTGTCTGCATGCAGCACTCGTAATTTCACTTTGGTAGAATATTTTTTATTTTAGAAGTAACATGTTTCTGAAACACTTATTTAATGTCTTTTTTTTTTTTTTGCACTTATCCAGTACAATTCCATTTAACTATTTCAGCTGAAACAAAGAAACATAATCTTACTTTATTTTTTCTACTTTTATGGAAAATCTTGTGCTCTTTATAGTGACCAGAACAAACATCTTCCTCTTTGACTGCTAAATGCCCGAGGAAATCCTTGTCTTGAAACCAACAATTATATTGTATTTATAAGGCTGTTCCCCTCTTTTTTTAGCACAAAAATCAGAGCTGACATAGTCACAGTTCTCTTAACGCTGGGGACTACATTTAGACCTAAATGCAGCCACCAGAGAGAACACCTCTTCATCACTCTAGGAAAGAAAGCCTGTCACCATGAAAAAAGTAAAAGAGGTCTGTTGGCATCAGGGTACTGGCAGTATCTTAGTGCTTGGAAACTTGTGTCCTGCACTGTTTGAAAACATTATGAATAACTTTCAAGCACTGAGCAAAATCACAAGTGTCTAGAGGCTCCAGGGCAAAAAGGAAGGTAAATTGCTGGGTGGGATAGGGAGAGTGGCTACTCCATGTCAAAGGCTAATTAATTACATAGCTAAATGAGAGAAGCAATTTTTCCCAATTCATTATATAATATGACTGGCCAGTAAAATTTTAGCACATTACTTTTAGCACCTACTGGCTGAGTTAGTGCTTTTTGGAAGGCTTATACACTCTTAGCACAGTTTTTAAAAAATGTTAGAGAGGAAGACCAGTTTAACCCTGTGTGATTATGTTTCAAGTCTAGGATAGTTGTAAACTCTTTCTTCTTGCTAGTTGTAACTAGCTAGCTGACCACAGAGGTGAAATGCATCCAAACAATCTGCCTGCTCTGTTGGATAGCTCTTCCTTCTTACACCACTTTTCTTCCTTCTTTACTTGCTGCTTTGCACCTGAATTAGAGCCACAGATTCTTAGGGGTGGAACCTTGTACTTTTCTTCTGTTCCATAAAGCAGTTTGACAATATTGGGAACTTGCTAAATAGTGTTAAAGACATATTTAACAATAAAATATCATTGATAGATAAATTTCTGTTATGCAAGGATTCAGAAGGTATCCTCATTTTTATCTGTGCAGTTTACTTGTTGTCAGGTATTTTGCTGTGAGTTTGGATTTAGATTTTGATATTTAAGCTCAACTCTATTATCATCATTATAGTAAAGTAAAAGAAGGAGGGGACAGAATTTTCAAAGCTAGATGTCTCTTACTGTTTTACAAACAGAAGGATTAATTTTGCTGTTGCTGTAAAGGAAGACAAGAAAAGAGTAAAAGGAGTAGAGCAGAATTCAACAACCATCACAATCTACACAGACAAAATGAGAAAAGAAAGCCCCCAAAAGTCATATTTACTTCCGGTTTTCCTTTGCTCAATTCTCCTAAGACACAACAGCAATAAATTCTTTAATTTAATATCTATAAATTGCTTGCAGCTAGTTTTTTTAACTTGGGGGAGGGGGGTCCATTTGAGATTAGTATTAACATTTTATCCTCTTCACATTAATAAGGTAATATTCATCCCTGGTGACTCATCCTTAAATCCAGTGCTGTGGCAACAGGTGAAGTCATCACAGTATATGAGACATATTTCCTGTTACAGCTTTTGTGTTCCATAGGCTTAATTTAAGTTGCAATATCTTCTGATTTCCCATGGTCTTATTTCTGTCTTTCTTCCCTAGCCTGCAACATGCCATTAAATCACTTTTTCTTTCTTTATACCCTTGCTAAAATGCATGTTTTACTTCCTAGACTTCCACCTAAATCTAAATTATCTTGTCTACACTTCACCTCACTGTCTATCACTTCAAACTTTAGCTCTGTCAGCCTCCCAGCTTTCAGACCTCTCTATTCTCCAGAAGTGACTGTCTCCTTTCTTTTTTCCTTCTATTTCCCTGTATATCTTCTTCTATATAGCCCCTTGCCAGCTACATGTGAGCCACAGTCCTTGAACCAGGCTCTCCTTTCCTTTGCACTAAGTAGATTTGCTTCCTCTTGGGTTTATGCAGTCACCCTTCAATCACCAACCCCCATCTACCTCCCAGTGGTCCTACTCTGATGCCACACCAGTAAAAAAAAGCTAAAAATGATATCCAGAATTGGCAGGATCATTGCTAAAATGAGAAAGAAGTGAAGGGTGTTGATTGTGAATGAATGCCTGGAATTCAAATATTCGGTAAGATTAGAGAAAAGAAGGAAGGCAGGCAGGAAGGAAGGCAGGAAGGAAAGAAGGGAGACAGGAAGGAAGGAAGGATTCCTCTTTGCTTCTTTGCAAAGAGAATTCCAGTCCAGAAAGCGTTAAGCAAACACTGAGATCCCAATGAGAAGAAATGAGTAAATATACTGAATGAAAGTCAGAGACAGCATGCCAGGATAAGAGTTTAAACAGGAAAGTGTGTTTAAAGAAGAAAGGTAAAATTCTAAGAAAAACAGTAAAATGAAATTAGGGAAATTTGTGAATAAGTATGCTAAGATTTGAACAATTTTCACAGAGGCAGAAGCAAGATATGAGGCAAACACACTGATGACATGCCTGTTCAAATATTTGCTCCTTATTACTTTTTGTTCTTATATTATTTGACCATCTAGCTTCTTTCCAATGTAAATGTTCCTCCTGATTGGTTTGGCAGGGTTTTGAGTAGGCACTTGTATTTTTAAATTTCTGTACTGGAATTCAAAGACAGATTGGATCAAATAGTATTCCTAGTCATGGTCGTGAAATACTTCTAAAATAACAGTAAAGCAGAATTTGCCTTGTCTCATGCCAATATATTTGGCATCTTCAGGATCATTGAAGACAACATATTCATTCCTCAGAGTGCTGATGTTTCTTTATAACTCTAATACATTTGAAACATCTGTCTTGCCATCTGCCATTGCAAAGTGGTTCAGCCTACATGTCACTTTTGCATATAGAGATTGATTTCTGGAGATATATTCTGATGAGTCAAAATGCAATCATTTCAAGGAAACATTTATTGAATTGTGGTCAGTCCACAAAAAAAAAAAAAAAAAAAAAAAAAAAAAAAAAAAAAAAAAAAAAAAAAAAAAAAAAAAAAAAAAAAAAAAAAAA
>JAWWES010000041.1:26907786-26930027 GCA_035583135.1 Lophotriccus pileatus
TTAGGGGGAGGAGTTTTGGGTCTCCCCTGTGGTTTGGTCTCAACAAAACACTTGTGTCCCACTCAAACGGAGACATCAGCTAAGGTCTCTTTTTTGTAAGTGATCTTCTTAAATTTTTAATTCTCAGTAAGTGCAACAGCCCCTGTTTAGAAAGAAAAGCTAAAAAATTACCCCATCTAACAAACAACTCTCTTGACAAATTTCTCATTAAACAAAACTAGAGAGTATTATGAGAAAGAGGAAACAAAATGTACCCACTGCCCTTTTCAGGAGGCAGTCAAATGTCGCTGCTTTAATTATGTAAACATTTGATTTTTCAACCTAAATTATACCTGGGTTAAGAGTAGCATTCCTTGCCAAGGTAAAATTCCTACTGATTTATTGATTTTATAGTGGTTGTGCCTGGATTTTTCCAATAGATATAACTTTTTATTGAATTTCAATAAATAAAACAACTTGAACCTATTTCAACTCTAATTTAATACTTAGATATTCCATTCTTCTGTGAGAACCTGTGAACTAAAACATTTAAAACACCCAAGTGCACAAATGATTACGCTCTAGAACGAGATTGCTAAAAGAAGAGAATAAGATACCAAACATGAAAGGAGGCCAAGGGATTAAAATTACTGAAAGCCTAGATACAGAATATCCAGTCCCTGGTTACACAGATGACAATACATAATTTATAAAAAAAAAAAAATAAATTAAAAAAAAAGCTGGGGTATAGATTTCATCTTTCAGTGCACACATTAGATGGGATAGGAAGAAACTTCTCTTGCAGAAAATGAGTCTGGATTTGTCCCCAGGGATTTATTCCTCTCCCTTTGATAAACACAGTATTGACCTCCAATGCCAAAACCTAAGAGACCTCTAGAACTTAGCCTCTCTTTCAACAAATGTACTTCTAGGATTAAAAGGAAAAACAGGAAGGTCTTAGCATGCCCCAAGAAATGGGAAAAAATGACTTTTCAGACCACATGGCAAAACAAAAATGTCAAGAGTTCCTCACAAGTGATAACAGGATAGGAACATGAAGTGTGAAGGAACAATACACAAAGTGGCATAAAGGAGGACACATTTCATCCCCAAATGACTGCAAGACTAACATTCAAGCAGATTGTTATGTTGACATTTTGTAAGAGATTTTGATGAGGTGACAGTTTGCCTGATGGAAATGCCAAAGTTAAGCAATGTAAGCTTTCTTCTACTGTGCAACTGCGCAATTTGTGCCCACCTAGATTAGTCTTTGACATGTGGACTAGAGGTTGCCACATGGTATGGAGTGGAGGTGAGGCATGATTCTCACTTTACCAAGAGCTATTTATCTTTAATCTATGCAGTGTTACATTTTTCGTTGAATTTTCTTCATATTTGGGGCTGATATAAAAGTATTGATCCATGAATGTATTTGTGCCTGTTAAATTTAAAATTACATTTTATTGAAAGTTCAAATAACATCTGCTCTCTGTGTCAACAGGCAATACCTAAAAATGGCTGTTCTGCCTGGACAATTTAGAGCACAGTCAATTGAAAAATATCTGCACAATAGAGTCTTATTCTCTTGGAATAAGTGAGACATCATTATTTACGTTGAATAACAATTTACACTGAGCAGTCAACTGGGCAGCTTGTGAATTTGATTGTAACATACAGTAAGTAGCTGTAAAATATGCTGCAAAATAAAAATAAAAAATTAAAATTAAATATCATAAAACTTAATATGAAAAAAAAGACAAAAATTGTCACAATGTTCAAATATCTTCTGGAGGAGAGACACCTGTCCTTCTGCTATTACCATTAAAACATTTCAAACACCATTCACTGACAGCAGATACTGGTTTGAAGCTTCTTAGTACTGTTTTTAAGAGAAACCAAAAGCAATGCATGTAATGGGTATATGTCAAGGAATGACATTGATTTTAATTGCATTTCAGTGTTTCATTATTCCAGATGAATACTTGTCACAAGCACAGAGATTCAAAGTTCAAAATAACATTGTTTTAAAAATCAATCTATGTATAAACTTTTAATTACTTATAGGTTGACTTTGGTGGATTTTTAGTTTGCCCTTTTCTTTTGTTTTTTTAATTGTTATTCATTTTTCATGGACAATCAAAGACATAATCCTTTGATTCACTCAAACTACAAACTTGCACTCTCAACTCACAGAGTAGTTCCACCTCTTCTTCTAAACAGTGCTTTGACCATTTTCAGAATTCCATACTTTCTTACAGCTCAAATTTGGCTTTTCTTTATACTATGAGCAATTATTTCTGCCCTTCACTAATATAATGAGATTTCAAGGCCCCAGAGATGGAATTTTCAAAACTGTTTAGTGATGGATAAACTTTACACCCAAGCAAAGGCAGTAAGATTTTTGCAAATTATTTGGATGGAAGCAAAATTAGGCTGACACCATAGGCTTAGGAATATACTACAAGTCTGATGATGTTTCTTGTTTATAGCAATACTGCTTTCTCATATAACTTTTGTTTTTACATGTATTTACACATGCTAACATTGTGCCCAGTTGAGAAAGAAAGGCATTTCCTTTTAAGAGGGAAGACCATACATTTCAACAACTGAAACTCATACTTCTCAATACTGGATCATTTATCCTTAACCAGAGGTTAAAAAAATATCCTCTTTATAGCCCTTTCCAATTGTTCTTAAACTTATGGATATATTCTTAATGGGCTTGTACAATTTGCCTAGTAAAAAAAGGGCAGAAATAATATTAGTCAATGATTATAACCAGGGGTTATGTGATTATTTTTGTACTGTTGGACATCTTTTAAAACACTGTGAAGAAAAGAATACAAAACACACCACTTTTTTGTCCTTTTTTAAACTTTGTCCCTTCTTACTCTTGGTGAAGTGCACTTTGCTGTTCATTAAAAGAACACCCCTTCTTCAAAAGCAGATTATCACCCCAAGACATTGAGCTATTTCAGATGGTCTTTAAAGGTCAAAACAGGGAAATCTTCTTCAGTTATTCACACTAATACACAGTCTTTGTATGTGATGCTGGGGTATAAGGAACCATGAGAGGGCCCACAAACATTTAGTTCATCCCTAAGATAGGAAGGTTTAACTGCTGCACACTTTCTCCACTTTATTAAAAAGGTTTACAAAGAAGAGGTTGTATAAAATATTATGAAGACAAGGAGAAACAAGACTATGCTGCTTTCCACTCTGGGAACATGTTGTCAGTCTTTTTGCCTAGATTATTTGCCTTCAATGGTATTGACAAGATTCTCTCCTTAAGAAAGTCTGATATCAATCAGATATCTCATGAGCTTACAGAATCCTTAAAAACACTTAATTAACTGCGTGATACTTGGGTTTCATTCCTCTTTAATTGAATTTTACTGCTCTGTCTTCTATAAAGTCTCTGGGATTGTAAATACAATAATTATTGGCATTGAGTTTTGATTCATTGAACTCAAAGGACGGAATTTAACATTGACTGAAGCTTAAACAAGTGCTGAACAAAGTCAGTTCCTTCATTGTCACTGCTGTCGGTAGAGGACACTGGGGAGTAATCAGCCCAAGTATAAACACTCAGTACTGTCAACAGGAAAATCACACACATCTGAAGATCTTTGTAGCATCATGGATTTTGACAGGATCACTTGATAAAGCCTGAGGCACTGTTTTTCTCTGTTTGGAAAGTCTTCTCTTTCCTCTGCCAGTAATTATCTACATTCCCCCATAATTTCCACCTTGAAATATAAACAGATAAACTTCATAAATACTGCTTTAACAAGTAGTGAAAGCTGTAACTGAGAATGAAAACTGAATTCTACACAGGAACAAATACTTACATAGATGTGGGTTCAGTTTCACAAATAGGCTTATGATTTGCTGTGATCTCAGAATAAAAGGGGATATATTTATTTTTCTACTGTAAACTAGGCCAGCTATTTTGGCATTACATATTTTGGTATTGCCAAAGAAGATCATTTTACAACAGTCTAGTTCAAGTGGCTGATATCAAGAATTCATAGGAAATTTATTGTATTCAGTGAAAATATAAACAACCCGTGACAGGATCTAAATCAGTCCCAAGCTTTTGTGCTTCAGGCAATCAAAACCATAATGACCACATTCTATGAGCAGCAGAACCTCTTCCATTTCTGCAGAGACCACTTCTGAGGTTGTAGCTAGATTGATAAACTTCCAGCACAGGGGTTCAGAGTTGTCAAAACTCAGCTCACTTTTCTATGAGCCGCCCTAGCTCGTCCTTTAAACTATTTGGGGGGGAGGGGGACAGGACGAAAATCTACGACATTTTACATTTGACACAAATTATTACTTTTTGTTAAAAAATAATGAGATTTGCTGTTGCACTGGAGACAAAGGTAGGAAGAGGGGTGATTCCAAGAGTCCACACAGTGTTTCCATGGGACTCTGAGACTGCTTCTGTTCAAAATGGCTACCCATGGAGCAGACAGACTACAGAAGAAAGCTTACATGGAGAATTAAAGCTATTAGAGACACCAGTCATATCTGATGTATACTTTTCAAATGATGTGTACTTAAGTACTGCCAAGTATGCAATATTATATATTGCATGTTAGCAGTCTAAACGCAGATTAGAACTATGATTTTTTCATATCTACGAGTTAAAAAAATTTAGAAAAGATGAGGAAATAATTTTCAAAAAAAGAAAAATTTAAAACAATTGGTACTTTTCTTCATAGCTGCAATGTAAGGAATATGAAGCAGTTAAGATCGTAAATAATATAAGTGAGTATGAACTGATTATCACTATCATGAAAGGTAATGTGGATAACTGTAAAGACAATAAAAATGAAGTGGCAAATGGAAAATCACAGCATCAATTTAAAGAATGAACTCAGATAGGTTTAAGAATGCACTTAAACATAGCTAATTCAATTTTCCCAACAGTAAGACAAAAATCCCATTCATGCAGATAAGTCTTCAGAAAAGAAATACCTACCACAGTTTTACCTGATGTCTATATACATATGTATATAGAATCATAGGAAAACCAGGATTCAAAAAGTCCTCCAAGGTCATCAAGTCCAACCTTGACCAAACAACACTACATGAACTAAATCACAACACGAAGTGCCACATCCAGTCATTTCTTGAACGCTTTCAGGGATGGTGACTCCACTTCCCTGGGCAGCCTGTTACGATGCTTAACCACCCTTTCCGTGAAGAAATTATTCCTGATGTCCAACCTGAACTTCCCCTGGTGCAGCTTGAGGCCATTTCCTCTTGTCCTGTCACTAGTTGCCTGGGAGAAGAGGACAAACCCTACATCGCTACGCCCTCCTTTCAGGTGGTTGTAGAAAGCAATAAGGTCCCCCCTGAGCCTCCTTTTCTCCAGGCTAAACAAACCCAGCTCCCTCAGCTGCCCCTCATGTACCTACACAAGTATATATATACACCTGATCTGTCAGTTTACTAAGTACCTTGTTTTATGTTCACTTAGTTAAATGTTCAAGGCATTTTGAAAACTTTATTTGATATACCATATGGCTAAATACACTTAAACTAAAAAGAGATTCTTTCACAGCTTTACCACATCAGAAAAAAAAAAAAATCTCTCTCTGTGCTGCGGGGTGTACCAGCTACGTAATGACAACCATTTTGATTTAAGTATTTAGACAAAATGTCAAAAGAATGCCGTTCTGTAGACTCAAGAAGAGAAAAATAACATTTCAGTGCTATGACTCCCTGTATTTATGGGAGTCGTGAGACACAGATTAGAGCTCCCTCCTTCAAAGGGAACCTGAATTCACATATCAGATAAATTCACTGTCCCATCTTGCTTATTACCTTTTCTTGAGCAGCAGCCAGCATTTAATACTCAGAATAATAGAGAGGAAAATCTTCCTGCTCTGCACAAGCTATTTACTTATATTATAAGCTAAAAAGTTTAATAACATTGCATTACTTTCTTAACTTGTGCAATTCAATGACAATGATACTTTTCTTCCTCAGTTTAAATCATTAAAACTATGAAAATATATTAACCAGAAACTTTAAAAATCCCACTTCACAACTTTTAAAAATGATGAGTTACGCAAAACAATCTGAGATCACACGTAAAATAGTCTCGCTATTTTCACTCACTAGTTTCATTAGGTGAAAAACTGAGTATCACAAGCATATGGACAAAATTGCAAGTACATCAAAAACTTTGAATGGGATCCAGTCTTTGACATCTGTGCCATCTATCTATTTGCCTGCTTTCTGGCCCTTCCATATTCTCTGGGACAGAGAATAAGCTATCAAGATACTGTTCTATTTAGTTCCAAACTTTGCTGGTACAGAAATGTTTATTCTGGGAATGCTGATGCCTGAAGTTCCAATATGATCCAAGCATAGGTGGGATCACAGAATTGCCTGTCCTGAGTAAGTACCATCTTCATTCCTTTTGATAAAACTAAATTTTAAAAAAGAAAGAAGAGATCAGAAATAGAAAAGGCAGTAGAGAGTATGACTAAGGTCAAATTGAGAAACTGAGCTCTTGATAAAGATATCTATGCATTTTATGCTTAATCTGTTTTGGATTTAAAACAACTTAAAACCTTCCTTGGAGTAGGAAACAAAACCTTCCTTTGGTACTACCCTTGTTGAAATCAGACAATAAACCACTTCAGTCTCCATTTCTCTCAGTCTAATCACATAATTCATCGTGGAGCTCTACTATTCACTGCAAACTGTTGTTCCTTTGCTCTTACAAGCACCATTTTTTTTTTATTGATGATTTCAATTCTCTTCCTGTGACATCACCCCCCTTCATGCGGTCATAATCTCAGATTTCCCCCCTATCCTCTCCTTTTTACTCCTCTCCTCTTCTCATCCCTCCTCTATCCTTCTGTCTTTCACTGATGGAGTTGTTGATTGCCTTTGTGCTTTAATTTTCCCCTGTGACACTTTTTGCTATCTTTCGTATTACAATATTTCTTCCAGTAGCTTTAGATACCGCTCACTTTGGCATTATTTTCTCCACTCCTACTTCTGTATTAGGAAATAGTTATGGCAGAAATTCTGAGATCAGATGAGTTCATTTTTTCCTCCTTTAGTTTTGCTATCTAAATTTTTCAGATCTCTTCCACAAGTCTGTCCCTCTGCTTTCAGGTCTACAGTCTTTGAGTCAGCCTTCAATGACAGTTCAAGCTTTCAGACTATAAACTTGGCATATTCTTTCATCTCTAGGATCAGTCTATTCTACTCAGAAGCCCGCATTGTTATACAGCCCATATTCCCCTAACAGTATGCAAAGAAATGCTGCTCCAAAAATGATTAATAAATTCATCTCTCCCTTTGAGTCCTGCTATTAGTTGCCCATTCTTTGTGTCAAATACAAGCTGTTACTCTTCACTGTCAAAGCCCCTTTTGCTGTACACTCACTCTATAAACTCTGGTTTGAAATAACAGCACTGTCTCCACTGCATATGACTTTTTTTTTTTTTTTAACAGACACTTCTGGGATTTTCTATGTTTCTCTTTGTATGTGGAAAGCTGTCCATGAAGATGTTTCACTGTTTATCTCAATTAGCAGTTTGTTCCATCCCACACCAGTCTATCCACCTCAGCTAAATCTGGTGTTACATTTCAAGTGAAAGCTGTTTAAAACAAGATCTATCATTCTAACCTTATATCCTTTACTCACACTGCACCTTGAATGAGCTTCTGGGCACTGTAATAATACAAATAATTTTAATAAAAGAGAAAAGTGCTCAGGAGGTTTTATTCCAATTACAACCAATTAAAGGATTATATGGGATTTTTGAAGTACCTTTGAAGGAAGGAAATGTGATATGACCACACTATCTCAGCTCGAACACACAGGGCAGAGCGCAGCTACAATGTTTCCTGAAGACCAAAATGGGGGACTGGGACTCGCTCTTTCAGCAATGAGTGAAGTGTGTTGTGCTTCCACATCCTTTGCTCAACATGAAAAGTAATAAGCCATTTCCCACCTTTTACTATCAGTTCAGTGCCACTCTTCGCAGCAATCCAGGCATCTGGGGAAAGGCATGACTTTTTATTATGCCTGTTTCTGTCTCTTGCTTCCCAAAGTTCTCCATCCTCATGTGTACCTCTGCTCTGCTGGGTGCAAGTTACACCAAACTAATAGTGATCCAGTGTAACAGAAAGAATGCACACAGGGTACTTTCTTTATTGATTGTACAGATTTAGAATATTAATTAGAGTTTGGATGTACACACACAGCTAAATCATAAAATTGTCTCCAGAGTAATGCAACTCCCTAGCTGTCGCAATCCATCCAATATGTCAAAAAGCAATTACTCCCCACAGCTTTCCAAAAGCACTTCATCTTTCTTTGAAGATGGCATTAGAAAAAATCCAGCAGCTTTAATGGTCTAGCAGTGAGTTTCTGGCACCTCTGAGTCAAAAGCTCTATAGGATGCAATACATAAGCATTCTCAACATGAATCTAGTGTACGGTCAAGTGATTGCATATTGAAATGTCTTTGAACAACTGTGTGGTCACTCAAATATAAATCAGAACTGTGATTGCTGAGTTTTATTACAGTGTGTCAGGATGACTACAGGAAGCAAGCTTATAATCTGCTACCTTTTTGAAAGTGCTGGCAACCTTTTCCTCCCTGTTGCAATCCAGCAGTGCTTACTGAGCTGTACCAAAATCAAAGCAATACTTTTTGTGTTGAGTACACTAAGAGTTAATACAATTACATGGCTTTCTTATGAGAAGAATACATTCAAATATATCTGTGTAACAAAGATTTTTATATTATTCAATAATACAGAGCTATCTCCTTTATAACAATGAACTATCAAGAATAAATCTCTCATCTCTCTTATTTAATTCCAACTGTGAGGGGAAATGAAACAAGAGAGGAAAGAACAGTAGCTGTAGAAATGAAATCAGTCTGGTACTACTGAAAGATCATTAAATGGAGCAATATGAAATATATTAATTGTGGTACAGCTGATATCCTGGCAGATTTCTGCACTTACCTGGAGCCTGCAGAGACCACTCCAGGACTATGGGAGCAGTATATTATATCCAAGGCCTTTTTACTTCATTTTGTTGTCATTCTAAGCAGCCAAGAGCAGGAATACATGTTTCAGGAAATTAACTATGAAATATTGTAGTGTCAAAATCTAGAGTATAAACTATCATTCCTACTTTAGCTGCTCAGAAGACTCAAAAAGAAAAGTTCATAATTCTTTGTCAAAGAAGTACTTGGGGTATTTTTTTCATGTGAAAGTATATGGTTTAATTCTCATAAAATCATAGAATCATAGAATATGCCGAGTTGGAAAGGACCCATCAGGATCATCAATTGTGTAGAAACTTATTTAGCTGCTACTTGAAGTAATACAGAAAATACCCAAAACATACATGGATTCCAGGCATGTTGTAGAGCTGACATTAGATTTAATTACCATCTTTGCTCCCAGAGAGAGACAACACAATAGAGGAATGTGTGCACTGTATAACAGCCAGTGTTTCTTTCCGGGATCTGGAAGTTTTAGGTTTTGGAATATTTTTGTATTTATTTATTTGCAGAGACAGGAGATTGATAGTTTTTCTGTATGTCGGTAAATATGGTGTGAACAAGGAACAGATTTTAAATCTTTCACAATAAATAATTCAAGAATGCCTGAGCATAATAGAATCCTACTATAATTTTCTACATCCTCTGGATATTTCTACATATCGTTCACTTTAAGTAAACAGACTTCTCTTAGAAGGCAGGATGAGTTTTAGTCCAACATAAAAAGTGAAAAAACCCTACACAAACAAAAAATATTTTTTAAAAAAATCAGATTAATTTGAATCCTAATCCTTTTCTTTCTGCTGTCATTGTACTCTTGGGAAATTGAAATAATAAAGAATATTAAAAGAATTGTAGAAATTACTTTTTTATTATTATTAAGAGT
This sequence comes from Lophotriccus pileatus, assembly GCA_035583135.1. Classification (NCBI taxonomy): domain Eukaryota; kingdom Metazoa; phylum Chordata; class Aves; order Passeriformes; family Tyrannidae; genus Lophotriccus; species Lophotriccus pileatus. The sequence goes on from JAWWES010000041.1 coordinate 26,917,711, forward strand.
ATTTTAGTATATTGGAGTGAAATTGGATTGTGTCTGAGATTCTTGAAGGAATACAGAAAGCCATCATAACCTCTATCATGCAGTAGATTTTAATGTAAAAGCTACCTTTAGTAATAATAATTAAAAACAAACAATTGGGACTGTTTCCTTGCGGTCCCCAAAAATTTCCTAATTTCTCAATATGGGCACAGTGATAGAAAACTGCTAGAATTAGAGTTTACTCTTAACAGCTTCATTGATGGCTCCTTTCTTAAGAAGAAACAAACAAATATACATACAGGCATGGACCATATTCCTTGAAAACAACCTTTCACATCTCAATTTATGGAAAGTTTTATGACAGAGAACTACCAGCCTGCATGTTACAGGTCAAATCCTACCCTCCAAGGTTTGAATACCCACAGCATGCCAGTGCTTTGCTAGCTTTCTGCATCTATTCAGGAAGACAAAATTTTACCAAATAGCTTCCAGCCAAGGCCCAGGCATGGGTGGCTCTTGTTTCTTTCAGCAGCCCTTCATATCAAACAAGACACTCATCAAAGTGTTTGTAAATTGAGTATATATGCCTATAATTGCACACCTAAATGTTCTGCCATGTAGGGATCAGCTGTTCCCCTGCTCCCCACGAGGATATTTTTCATGAAGTTCACAATTCATTAGCAGAGCTCTCTTCTTTGGAAAGCTTTCTTTGGAAGCATCTGTAAATTTAACCACAGAAGAGCTGAAGGAAGTGTCACACTGTGAAGCAACACAGAGAAATTGGCAAAGATGCACCAAGTGCTCTACTGCCAAAATTCAGTCAGAGTGACATCACATCACTGTCTGCCTTCAGAGCTGTATTCTAATCCATTTTCAGCACTGAATACACATTTGTTATGCCAGAAAACAAGGATGTGGGAGAGAGTCAAAAGAGTAAAAGTGAGAGAACTCATGTTTTAATAGGCAAAGCAGAAGCCATGCACACAAGCAAAAGAAAAACAAGGAATTCATTCACCACTTCCCATGGGCAGATGTGTTCAGCCATCTCCAGGAAAGTAGGGCTCCATCACACATAACAGTGATTTGGGACAACAAATGCCATCACTCCAAATGTCTCCCCCCTTCCTTCTTCTTCCCCCTAGCTTTATTTACTAAGTATGATGCCACAGGATTTGGGATTTCACTTCAGTCAGTTGGGGTCAGCTGTCCTGGCTGTGTCCCCCCACAACTCCTTGTGCACCCCCAGCCTCCTCATGGTGGGGTGGTGTGAGAGGCAGAAAGGGCCTTGATGCTATGTAAGCTCTAATAGCTAAAACATCATTATCAACACTGTTTCCAGCACAAATCCAAAACACAGCCCCATACCAGTTACTGTGAAGAAAGTTAATTCTACCCTAGCCAAAAACAGCACTGTAGAAAAAGGGCTTCTTTCTCTATTGAAAAGATAGTTATTAACTAGTTAGAGGAAAGATATATCTCTTATACACCCTTTTCCCTGCACTGTGCACCAAGAGGAAAGGGAGTAGCTAGGCAGCACAAGGACCATGGGAGTCTCCTGGTGAGGGCCAGGTGGGAAGAGAAGATGCAAAGAAGGTTTTCAACAGCCCAGGAGTGTGTCTCATAAGAATTCTTCTGAGATACTGATATCTTGTGAGTGCCAAACCCCAAAATCATCTGGAAAATAAAGATGCAGCTCTCAGTTTAATAAAAAAAGAACAATGAGAACCCTCTCTTCATTTAATTAGATTGGAGAAGAAAGCCCGTAAATTACTAATTGAGGCCAATGCACTCAATCAAAAGTAAGAGGAACACAGGTCTTAAGCATCAAATTGTATTTAGCAAATGTTTCTAAGCAATCTGCAGGCTTTTAAATGAGCTATTCAGGTGGATTACGTGTTAATAAGTGATTTACACAGATTCCACATAACATTGCTTTGCCTTTCCCTGCCAAAATCCACAGTGCTATCAGATATTTCCAAGAGTACATACTCCCTTCATTATCCCATCTGATTCTATAGCAAAATACTGTGAACCTGCTGTGAATATCTTTCTCAAATTGAGAGTCACTGCAGAATATTTTCCTGGAAAAGAAAACACTGTACAAACATTTGAAAAATATATCAGCTTAACTGAAAGTGTAGTACAGCAGCACAGATTTATTAAACCCATTAGGAAATTTAAAGAAAATCCAGAAATTATTTTCAGTTCTGTTTCCAGGTGAGAAAGAGACTCTAGATACCAAGACATCATTCAGTCAGTATCAGGAAGCCCTGGGGACCTAATTAGCTCACTACCCACTACCAGGTTTTCTGCTCCGTATGAACAGAGAGATACTATGTAATCTGTGTGTGTGCAGAGCAGACTTCTTGCATATGGTCTTTATAGTTGCTAATACCTTTAGGAAAGCCTGGTTTTACTGAAAAGATGGAACTGATTGTTGGAATATTATTTTAGAAGGGATTCTGTTTGATGAGCAATGTTATGAAAGTCAAAATAAATACAAAAGACATCTTCCAGAAGGACAGACAGGAAGTCCTTGGATAGTTTTGCTATTAACAGGCCTCTACTCTATTACAGTCTTTAATAATGTACCACAAAAATCAAAGAGAATTCTGCACTGTATCTCAGTACTTTCTCTGCTTGGTAAGTAATTGTAGTTTGGCTCTCCAGCCAACGTCTGGGGACATACATTCAGGAAGTGGGAATTGGCAGGCTGTCTCCTGGCGCCACAGAATCTAACAGATCATTGATTTATCCCCTTTTATCCAAAATCAGTTATAACTTGCAAACATGTCTTAATAATAGTGATGGAAAAAGAGTTATATTTAGAACACAGGTTGCTCTGCATTGCCAGTCTGTACTCCCTCTTCTCCCAGTTTTTAGGATGAATTAAAAGAAATACTGGTCTGAAAAGGTGCTATTTATTGCTATATCACTATTAATCAGAAGATACAATGTGAAACAATCTAGTGAAAGTATAATAACTATATCCAGTTATGAATGATCCTGAGGTCAACAAATTGCCTTTTCAATGAAATGTGATCAATTTTTTTCCCCTGTGTGAGTATCCAGTAGTCCCAGAGGTAAAAGCAGGTTATTTATTACCAAAAAAAATGTAATCTGATGCTTCTGATATATGGATTGAAGCTCTTTTTTTTTTCCTATAATTGTATCTAGTTGTGATTTTTTTTTCCAAAAAGCTGAAAATAACTACAAGGTACATTTCATCCTTCACTCTGACTTGCTTATGTATATGAACACTGTTTCTTCAGATGTTCAAGAAAATATCCATATTATTTAGCAAGTAACTAAGAAGTAAAGCAAGTTTGCAGTTTAACAAAGTTCTACAACACACACTTAAATCATTTCTATTCACCAGATCACACAAGGACATGGTTAACTGTGCCTAATTAAGAACAGAAAATTACAGATTGACCATGCTGGTAAAAATGGTCATATAAATGTAACCATTATGCCAATACAATTCAAGTAAAAAAATAAACAAGAATATTTCACAGGTTCTCTGGAAAGTGTTACTGGATAAATTCTTTAAGACCTCTTTTATATCCAGTACAAAACTCTGTTTATTCTAAAAAGAAATCTCCAACCTCATTTCCACATAAATGAAGTCTTTTATGTAAACCTCTCTATCACGTGTCTTTCAACAGCAGCTGAAATCCTTTTTTTTTACTACTTGAACTCAAGTTTATTTCTTTCATAAGTCAGTTTCTGACTTAAAATATTTTCTCAGTGAAGAGCTCTTGCTTGTTAGGAAGGAGTTCTGCCATCTGTGGACTAAATTAATTCAGTGGGGCAGAGGTGAAGGATGTCTTAAAAAAAGCTCCTTAAAGGAAGCTTTTTTTGTAAAATGCAAAGTCATCTCCTTCCTTGTACAGAGATCTTGTGGCTTCCTGATATCATGGCCCAGAAATGGGTAGCACCAGACATGAAGCAAATTGTTCTTAGCCAGCAAAATTCTTCCTGTGTTTCCCATCCTGAGAAGACCTGAGGAAGACAGTAGTTTTCAAGCTGAGCATCCTTTGAAAACATTAATTACTTTAGCCAGTGGCTGCAAAAATTTTAACAATTGCCTTTTTGTAAAGTTCTGATCTCAATACCACAGAAGAGCAGTTTGTTCCTTTATATAAGAGGAAAACTGACAGTAATTTCAACTTCGTCTTGAAAACCTTAACCCAGATCTCAGGGGCACACGACTATGTCTGTTTGATGTGGGAAAATGTAATGCAACTACATGGCCTTTGCATTACAATAATGTTCTCTCATGTTATTCTAAATGACTTTTGAACCTTTTCCTTGAAAGGCATTGTGTCATTCTCTAATGGTTTCTGTTTACAACCAACATATCTGATCACAGCTGAACGTCTTTACAGTGTAAGTTGAAAGAGCTATCTACGTTTGTGCCAAGGTCAGTATCGGGGTCTGTTCCTTGCCAGCATCATTTTCTCTTCACTAGTTTCCACACTGCTTGTCTGCTGCAGAAACTGGATGTATCTGACTTGCCTATAACTATCTCTTCAAGTTTGGTTAGACCGCACTAGACTGTTCTTAAAGAAAGGAGAGAGTGTCTACCACAGCTCTTGCAATGCTAGTGATTTTACAGAAAACAAAAAGCAGGTTAAATAGGTGCTTATTCCCTAAAGAGAAATATCCAGTCACCTTCTAATAGAGATGTCACCCCGTATCTCACCAATCTATCGTAGAATAGACACTGCTGGCAGCTTCCAGTCTTTTGCTCTATTATGTCTTGAAACAAAAGAGAATTGGGGTCACTGGAGGGAATTTTGATCCTCTAAGCATAAATATTCTCTTCAGGGAATTTCACATCATTTAAGGCAGACATCTTTCAGAGAATAAAAGTGTTTGGAATATTCAATGAAATGACTGCAGAAATTGGTCTAAGAACTGTTTGGCTCCCATTTGCACCTGCCTCTACATAGATGAAAAGAAACCTAAGCAAAATGATAGTCTCCCCTACCTTCCTGTTCTTATTCAATACTATGGGGACATAGAAATAGTAAATGCATAGCTGGGGTAGGTTGCCCTTGGCTGGATACCAGGCATCCACCAAAGACACTTTATCACTTCCCTCCTCAGCTGGAAGCTGGAGAGAAAATAGAACAAAAGTTTTGTGAGTTGGGGTAAGGCAAGAAGAGATTACTCACCATTTACCATCACGGGCAAAACAGACTCAACTTGGGGGAAACTTGATTTCATTTATTACCAATAAAATCAGAGCAAGATAATGAGAAATAAGAAAAAACTTTAAAACACCTTCTGCTCATACCTCCTATATTCCCAGGCTCAACTTTACTCCTAGTTTTCTCTATCCACCCCTCTCCAGCAGATCAGGGGGACTGGGAATGGGAGCTGCAGTCAGTTCATCACACATTGTCTCTGCTACTCCTTCCTCCTCAGAAAGAGGACTGCTCACTCTCTTCTCCTGCTCCAGTGTGGGGTCTAGCCCACAGGAGACTGTCCTCCATGAATATCTCCAGCATGAGTCCCTCCCAGGGGCTGCAGCAAACTGCCCCAGCATGGATCCTTTCCATGAGGTCAGTCGTCCTTCACTAGGTCACAAATTCTACCAGCAAACCTGCTCCAGCCTGAGTTCCCTTCTCCATGGAGCCAAAGGTCCTGTCAGGAGCCTGCTTCAGCACAGACCTCTCATGAGGTCACAGCATTCTTTGAGCATCCTTCTGCTCTGGTGTGGGGGCCTTCATGAACTGCAGGTGGATTTCTGCTCCACTGTGAACCTCCATGTGCCATAGGGGCATGGCTGCCTCACCATAGTCTTCACCATGAGCTGCAGAGGAATCTCAGCTCTGGAGGCTGGAGCACCTCGTCTCCCTGAGCAGCAGCAGAAACAACTGACCATAACTTCAATTGCCCATCCCCCTGCACCACTGGGGGGAAGAAGGGAAAACATGGAAGGAAGAAGCAGTGTGGGGAAGGTGTTTTTAAGACTTTTAAGGAAGGTGTTTTATTTGTCACTCTTTGGCTTTTATCCTGTTAGTAATAAATTCAAGTAGTATCCCCACTTCGACTCTGTTTTGCCCGTTAAGGCAATCAGTAACTGACATCTCCCAGCTCTCATCTCAACTCAGGAATCCTTAGCTGTTTTTTTTTCTCTCCTCTGTCCAGTTGCAGAGGGAGAGTGAGAGAGTGGCTTTAGTGGGCACCTGACATCCAGCCAGGGCCAACCCACCACACAAGGTTTTCTTGAAACCAATTTTTTATCTTCCATTTTCTTTACTTCAAAAGTTGGAAACAGGGTTTTTTACCTCAAAAGATATTTTACTCTCAAGATTTTTTCATGTTCTTTCTGTCTCTAGAGTAAAGAATTCGAATTTATACAGAGGAGACATCTAATTAAATATAAACTTTATTAGAAATCAGGAAGTCTAAATTGTCAGAAAACTCACAATATTTTTGTTGAATCAGGATAATAATGTTGGAATATATTTCTTGCAAAATTGTGATAGAAGAACACCTTATATTACAGTCTAAGTATTATATTTAGGCTAGTGGAAGCCTTATTAGTCTAATCAAAAGAAAACAAATAGTTATAAGTCCAGTTACAACAATCTTAACACTCATCTAAATTATCAAATTACAGAAGGGTGTCATTGGTAATGTGGTGAAAATTGATATATTTAAATTTCCTAGTATTTTCTCTAGTTCTATGCTTACCCTGACAATATCTCTCTGCAACCAAAGGTTCATAACTTCAGTTTTCTTCAGGGAGAATTTGCATGAGAGGAGGGAAAAGTTAGGTATTAAGAGTTGTCAGTATGCTTCATTCTTTTCCAGCAAACCTGTACTATTAATTGGCATGAAAAAAATTATTTTTAGTTCCACTACTCCAAACCTCAAGTAGATTTAGGTTTTAGGTTTTTATATCACAGTCATTTTATTCTTTATTTACTTCTTCCTACCTATTTTCCATATCATCAATCAGTATATTATTGGAGTTATGCAATAACCTCCCCCAGACCTAAAGGCGTAGTGTTTGTTTCAAAATGCTTATATAGGGTTTTTAGATCTCTGTCATACACAGAGAGCTAAACTGAAAGTAGTCAACAGTCACCTCACTTCTAGACAACAGTTATGGAGAAAACAACATAAAATCAGTTTCTGCTAAGATAAAGCCACTCTAGGCCTAAAGTAGTGAGTTAGTACAATGTCAGGTCAGTCTTTTAACAATACTGGAAAAATACTATTTAGTGGGCTACAGTAGTTATACCTTACAATATGTAAACACAAAAAGACTTCTATACTAAGGAAAACAAAATGTCAATTAAGCAGCTACAAATCTGTGTGTGTCTGTTACTGAAAAATGTCTAGGTTCATCTGATTTGATTTCATCTCAGACTGTTCCTTAAGAAAAAGCTACAACCTTCTTCCACACCATTATGATCAATTAACTGTAAATGGGCTTCTTGGAAACTTTCAGTTTCAGAGAATGTGGAGCACATTAGAGAACTCTATTTGGTCTGTAAATACCTACAGGGCTAACTTAAAATCAGATGATCATCAGTGAAAATGTAAATATCAGCTTTTATTTCATTTTTCTGGATTTTTTTTTTCCTTCTGCCTGCATCTTGATGTGCTTCCAAAGGCAAGCAGCTATATCCTTCTCATTTCAGTGACAATTAACATTAAATCACAGTTCTGCTGCTGGACATCTTGAAAGAAATGCTCCTCATGATAAATTCCAGTCATTTTTGACCCTCAGCTTTCCTCAGAGAGCCACATCAACAATATTGATAAGACTTCACATTACCATCTCAGGAGTATAACAAGGTTAAGAGGATTGCCATGTCAGCAAGATGCTGAGCTTTCGATTCATGCCTTTACAACAATAAGGCTGGATTATTGCAATTTATTGTTGGCAGTTCTCCCAGTCTGCTCACTATGTAGGGTGCATTTCACACAAAACTCAGCAGTCAAAACTTTCAAACACTTATACAAAAATACCAAACACAACTGGCAGTAACATCACCACCAGACACATGATGATGAATTCCTGATCTGGTATAAAGAAACAGGGAAAAAAGTATCTGTGGTCAACCCAGTGCATAACCAGAAACTGTTTCATCTGAGTGATATCTGCTTGTCATTTTAAAATGTATCTTGCTTTTTCTACCACTACAGCTCTGGCAATACTTTGTCTCTTTTTCATCTGTGGAATGTCCTATTAGGCTGGGCTCAGAACTTCTGTTTCATTTTAGATTTTCATAGCCAACTATTATTGTTGTTTTGATAGCAGTGTCTTGGATGGATTCATCATTAGAATATCCTAATTATTATTATATTGTGTATTTTTAGATAAAATGTTATAAAAATAATAATAAAAGGATGCATAAGATGTACACTCTTTTTAAAGTAGGTCAGCTTTTGCTGGGGCACAAATATTAACTCAACATCTGAAAAAGTCTAAATCTGTTTAGCACTTTCCATCTCAAATGAAAATATTTTATAAATAGGAATATATTCGCATACACATAATTTATATTTTTTCAAAACAGAGCAAAAGATTTATAATAATAATTATTATCTAATTATTATTATTATTGATATTGTTAAATATACATCTAAAAAGAAAAGGCTTTGATGTTTGCACATCTTATATATTTGGAAGTAAAGAAAAACTTACAGAAAGGCTTTCTTCTCATGACATTTAACGTAGTAACATAAATTTCAGTGAAGAGATTTTTGGTTTTGGTTTACAGGTTTAATAAGCATGGCCAAAAAAAAAAAAAAAAATATTTAAAGTCCAGCTGCTCTGTTTTGCCTATACAAGAGTTAGGTAAAATGATAGAAAATTGTTGCTAATGCTAGTGCTTTCCTTCCCCATCAATAGAAACACCATCCTGAGTTCCTAGAAATCATAGAAACAGAATAATTTATATAGGAAAGAACCTCTGGAGGTCATTTAGTCTGACCTCCTGATTAATGCCAACCTAGATAAGGTTTCTGAGAGCCTCGCTCAGTCTTTTTTATCTCCGACTATGAAGATCCACAATCCCTGGGCATCCTCTTCCACTTTTGACCATCCTTGTGGTGAAAAAGTTCTTCCTTATTCAGAATTTCCCAGGCCCAACTTGGCATTGTCTCTAACCTTTCCAATCAGACAAGAGTCCAATAAGATAGTTAAAAAAGCAGAAATATTACCTTTTATTCTTGTTTACTTTCAGCTGGAAAAACACATTCCTTTTAACTTCTCTTTGTATATCTGTGCTCCCTCCCCTGCTGTTGATGGTCTTCCATAGGCCTCACTCACTAGGGTTTTCTTGCCTGTGGAGTGCAAGAACAGGGACAATATTCCAGATGTGGTCTCACAAGTGTGAAGTGGAGGGGAACAATCATTGCTAGTGACATTTTGGCTACACTTGCTGATACATCCCAGGATATACCTGTTTTTCTTCGCAGATTCTTCTTTGATTGTATATAAACTCTGTCCCAGATTTGTTCTGTGTTTGCTTCCTTTCCCACAGAAGTCAGAACCTGAATTCTCCTGGTGAGACAATAACTTTAAATTATGCCAGTACCAATGGAAGCATTAAACTGAGTTTGGGATGGGATGGAATGATAAAAAGAGCATACTGTGAAACTGGCATGTGTCTTGAGCTCATACATTTTAGTACCCACAGGAATTACGACTTGTAGTGCCCAGTTTGTTCTTGTAATGGTCTTTGTCAGTGTCCCTGAGGACCAAGTCTGGTAGGTCAGAGGTTACTTTCGAAAAATATGCAGCTGTCCTTTACTGACTATGTGTGTCGAATCTTTTTTGGAGCACTGAGTCTGTATGATCCCATACACATATTTTCCATTAGGGTATTTAGTATAGTGGGTAGAGTAGACTGTACCTAGAGATAAATCTGTGTAAGATTTGTGGATCTTAATGGTCAATCCCCCCTGACCTCTCCAACACAGATGCTAACAATGCATTTTCCCTGTTCTTGAAGCCATCAGCAGCCAACCAGGTGAGGAGCGGGCAATGCTGGCATTTAAAGAGCACTTAAATGGCTCCAGGGAGTGTGAACATGGAAGTTTATTAGCATATTAGTTTAAGTTTCCCCAGTTATGGTGACACACCATAAAGCTCATACCCTTGTAGCTGCAGGAGTCACTGAATCAGCCATGTCAGAGGCCTCCAGCCATCCAGACCCGTTGATGGCAGATGCAGCTTTCCAGGTCACAGAGTCTGACAGGAGTGCATGATGATGCCTCTTCATGAGGCTGGGGACAACAGTTAATTTGCAGAAGGTGTGCCATGGTTGAAGAACTGTGTCACCAGATGAAGGAGCGACAGGAAGAAATGAACAGGCTGTGTAGTTGAGCAAATGAACAAGAGAGAAACTGATTCATTTCAAAGACAGTTTCAAGACTCTCAGGAGTCTCAAACCTCCATTGCAGTAGAGAAACAGGTGGACTCAGAACCCTACAAATTACTCAAAGGACTGTTACTCAAGGTCTGTTAAAGATGAAGACTGGAAGCAGATCGCTGCACGTACCAGGAGGAAGGTTCTTCTTCTTTCTCAGAATTCGACAGGTAGGACTGGCACCTTCTACAGAAGGTATGAGGCTCTGGAGTTAGAAGGCCAGGTAACTGAGGAGGTGCATGAAGGTCCTTCTGGAGTAGTGGGGCCTCCTAGAACAACAGCAGCTGTACGCTACACCAAGACCTCTTCTGTTAACAGCAAAGGAAGGGTAGTTGTAAAAGGAAACTCTCTTCTAAGGGGAATGGAGGGCCCAATATGCAGACCAGACCCAACTCACAGGGAAGTCTGCAGTCTCCCAGGGGCTCAAATAAGTGACATTAATGGAAAACTCTTCAGTCTAGGAAGGCCCTCTGATTACTATCCAAACTGGCAACAGCAAAATAACAAAGAGAAGTCAGAGGGTAATCAAAAGGCTGGCTGAACAGGGATCTTCTCTTGGAAATGAGGCAAAAAAAGGAAGTTGTATGCCCAGTGGAAGCGAGGTCAAGTGATATAGGAAGAATACAGAGGTTCTATTTGCCACTGTAAGGAGAAAATTCATGCAGGTAAAGCTCAGCTGGAGTTGAAGCTGCCACAAATGTGGGGGAAAATAAAAAGAATTTTTTTCAAATAAATTAATGGCAATAGGCAGTACAGAAATATCACTGGCCCATTACAGGATGAGGATGGTCACCTCATAAACAGGGACAGAGACAAGGCAGACCTATTTAATGCTTTCTTTGCCTCTGTCTTCAACATGGATGATGGACCAAGAGGGTCTCAGTGCCCTGAGCTGGAGGACCATGACTGCGAAAATGATCAACTGCCAGTCGACCCTGAAATCTATGGGGCCTGATGGGATTCATCCCAGAATCCTCAAACAGCCTACTGATGTCATCTCAAAACCTCTCTTGATGATTTTTGAGCAGTCTTGGAATTCCAGAGAGGTGCCAGCTGACTGGAAACTGGCAAACGTTGCTCTGATTTTCGAGAAGGGTAAGAAGGAGAACCCCAGAAATTACAGGCCTGTAGTCTTACTTCAGTGACTGGTAAAGTTATAGAGAAGTTTATTAGGTGAAGTATTGAAAAAAGACCTGAAAGACAACACATCATCAAAGACATCATCAGTCACAGCCAAAATGTCTTCATAAAAGACAAATCCTGCTTACCAAACCTGATTTCCTTTTATGCCAAGGTAACTAACTCAGTTGATCAAGGGAAGCCAGGTGATGTTATCTTCTTGGATTTCAGTGAAGTTTTTCATACTGTATCTCACAGAATACTTCTGGACAAATTGTCCAGCACACAGCTGGATAAACACATCATGCAGTGGGTGAGCAATTGGCTCATGGGTCAAGCACAGAGGGTAATAGTAAATGGGGGAACATCAAACTGGTGACCTGTCACTAGTTGGCTCCATCCTGGGCCCTGTAATCTTCAGCATCTTCATAAATGACTTGGACACAAAACTGGAAGGGATACTAAACAAGTTTACAGATGATAAAAAACTCAGAGGAGCTGTTGACTCACTTGAAGGCAGGGAAGCCCTGCAGAGAAACCTCAACAAATTAGAGGACTGGGCAATCACCAACCATATGAAGTTCAACAAGGGGAAGTGCCAGATTCTGCACCTGGGGTGGGGCAACCCCAGATGTACCTGCAGATCAGGGAATGAGACGCTGAAAAGCAGTTCCACAGAAAGGGACCTGGAGGTCCTTGTCAATGGCAAGTTAAATATGAGCCAATCATGTTCTCAGGGGCATCAGGCAAAACATCACCAGCTGGTGAAGGGAGGGGATTGTCCTGCTCTGCTCTGCACTGGTGTGGCCTTAT
>JAWWES010000041.1:26947615-26958546 GCA_035583135.1 Lophotriccus pileatus
CTCAGTTAATTAATTCAATTACTTTTACAATCTACATTAAAATTGTAGCATCTATGGTGTATCATGTCAAAGAGTTTTATACAAACCTGTCCTGCATCAGCTTAATTTCACACAAGCTCTTTCTAGTTTATGAAAATGTAGTTAAAAAATCTCTGAGTAGCTTGTTCACGTTCTGTAGGATTCTACAGACTTTGCTTATATTCTCTTTGTAAACATTTTTTCCGAATAAAATTAGTCATTCTCTTAGCAACTCCTCACACTGAAGCCAGTAGTCTGATCACCGTTGCTATCTTTGTCTGAGGAAGCAGTAGTACAAACAGTATCCAAGATGCAGACATTCTTTTTCTACAGTTGTACAATTCAATTTTCTTATTTCCTGTTCACTTTTTGTGATTCAATTTACTTTGCTGACCCCTACTCAGCAGTCTATGTTTCCACTGAAATACTCCAGTTACTGAAATGTTTAACCTGACACAGATTAAAGTCTTCAAAATAAGGTTCTTTGCATGCCTGTCAGAAATCAGCCATCAGAAATTTGTTCTTAGCAAGTCAGTCAGAAACTCAGTAAAATCTGAAGTATATTTGTCATTTTGCAGAATAAAAAGGTGAGTTAAAGTAATACCTGGGTTCTAATATGTACGAATAGTGTTCCACTACTAAAGTCTACTTTAGTTGGAAGGAGAGCAAGTGTATAAGAAGTGTTGTGACTATTTGCAATGGTTTGTAAGTCATTAAATATGCTGATCCTTTTTCTAAATCCATGAAAACTAAAAACAGGAGAAGTCTCTAAATGCCTGTAGTGTTGTGCCTTCAGAGCATATAAGTGATGGAAGTTAATGTGTGCACTGAATGCAGTGGAGACCCCTCAGTAATGAGTAATTAGTACTAAACTATACTGTATTAAGGACCATTAGGGGACAGTACTTCTCTTCAGCCCAGTTTTACTGGGACATTGCTGCGGTTCAGTGGGGAAAAGGAACACAACAACAAACAGGAGTTCCTTCAGTGTAGAGGGTGCAGTGCTATTTCCTTTACTAAGGTAACACACCTGCTTATATAGGGTCAGGTGTGGAAAGTACTAGAAATTTAGGAGGACTATAAGATTGACAACAGGGGCTAGCTAATGGGAAAAACAGGAAGGAACATGACATTAACAGGGACCAATCATAGGAACAAGGGCTAGCTGCAGGACTGCCTTCACAGTGGCAGATACTGGCCAATCAGGGGCATGGGAGAATGACAAAGGAGAGAGCATGTCAAACTTGCTCAGACATACTGCAAACGATTAAAACTGGGGATACAAAATCTTCTGAACCATGCACTAATAATTCACAACTTCTATATTAATAAAGTCCATTCTCAGCTCTGCCAAAACTGTGTAATGTCCAAGTTGCTTGAAGTCTCCCCAGCCATCTCTTGCTGCCACTGGACATTTCTTTCAGAAAATTTGTCTTGTTCCCAGAAAACAAAAAAAAAAACCACAAAATAAATTAAACAAAACAAAGCAAAAAAAACCAAACCAACCAACCAAACAAAACACCATCACAAAAAACCAAAACCAAAACCAAAACAAAAAAAAAACAAAACAAAACAAAAACAAACAAACAAAAAAACAAAAAACCCAAAAAACCCCACAAACCCACAACTGAAGCTGATGGAATAAATTAAAAAAAAAATGTAGGCACAAATTACTTTCGTTATATACCTATGCTAGTTGCCTTAAAGTAAGCGACAGTGTGAAGTGGAAAGCCTTTGGAGCTAGAAAGATCAGTGGAAGGGGGAAAAAGAAGATAGGTGGATGACTGGTTGCCTTGTCACATGTTGTTAACACAGGTGTACCAACAGACTAAGCAAGTTACCCTAAACTGGGCTTAACATGCCATGAACTTGTCTGTCAAACAAGTGAGGTCTTTGTGCTGGTGCAAATGTGCCACTTCAGCTAGCTAATACCTACAGGTGCCTTCTTGGAACAAGAGACTTTCTGCCCTATACCCACCAGAACCTTTATTTTACGTAACTACAACATGTTTAAGAATCTTAATTTGGTACTCTATATTAATCCGTCGTACACATGGATGGTCTCCACTGAGCTAAGAATTTAGATTTCAATTTCTCTCCCCTCAAATATGTACTGTTTTGATATCTACTGCAACTAGGTTGAGTAATTTTCTTCCAACAACTAAATAAGTACATGTATACACATGTACTATATATATCCATGCACAGTATTTATTTATTTAAGTATCTCAGTTCCACGACTAAGAAATACAGACAAGAAAGTAAAAAATTGTATGTGCTATACTGCAAATGTGCTTTTTTAGAACAATTAACGTATCCTGAGTAACCAAAGGAAAATAAAAAAGTGTGGGAAGGAACACTGATATTTTCAAATATGCCTGAGCAATTAAAAAGCCTAAGACTTACTTTCAAGAGTGGACAAATAGGATTTTGAACTTTCAAGACTATTTTTGTTGTCACTAATATTGCCGAAGTGGAGAAAAAGGAGAAACTATCAGTCCCAGTGTCTAATATTTACAAAAAAAAAAAAAAAAAGAAAAAAGAGACTTCTTTTACTGCTTTGTAATGTCTTCTTTTTATTCACTTAGACTTCAAAAACAGAAAATTGATTTAAGTTTAATGTTTTACTATGTCCAATAAAAAGCAAAACCTTGAATTAAGTTTTTCTTAATGTAGATTTTATACCCTACACTTTTTCTTAATGTAGGTTTTTGTTTGCCCTAGTGTGTATTTACTAGATATCTTCACTCCTAGGTATCTGTGTTTCAATCTGAACTAAATTTGGATTTTACCCATGAAGACAAAAAAGATGTGCTTTAAGCTCAAAAAAATCTCTGTTTATTTTTGAAAACTTGAAGAAAGCCCTTTTTGTCAGTTGCACTGAAAGTCTGGCCGCTCTCCTTTGTTGAAAGGTACTTGGAGAAGAACAGGTGATGCTCTTCTTATGTGACAGCCAGCTCAACAGTTCAGATGGAAGAATTTATGAATACTGACACCCAAGCAGGTATCTAAGAATCCAGAATTGGATGGCTTGTCCTCCTGAGGGGCCAGCCACTTCTCTCAGAAAATAGAGGAAGCTGGGAAAAGCAGTGTATGTCTGACATTTACAAGGATCATGTTAGGTGAGGTCAGTAATTCCTGTCAGTCTGTGGCAATTGGATCACTGTAGAGAAAACGTATCTCTGACAGACTTCCTTCTATGGTTTCCTTCACAGATTTAGTCTAGAGTCAGTTTAGCTACTGCTTATCAACCTTTAGTGTTTGTACAGGCACAGTTTTCGTAATGGAAAGTATTTCCTATTCTGTTCTCATTCTCATACTCAGATAAAGAAATCTTCCTGATTTTCTGAAATTGAAAATTAAGGTTAAGCATCAATCTGAATTACCTTAAGTGCCACAGGAAATTGACAAAATAGTAGGCAATTTGGTGTTATCTTTCTCTCTGTGATATCTGAAGGGACCACATTTTGAGGTACAATTCTCAATGAATTCATAAATGTATCTTCTTCTGGAACTGTGCTGACAGATTTCATGTTCTCCTATCACTTGAGAATGTAGAAAGTTACATTTTACACTATAAACTAAAATATGATTTCCCACTTTGTTTTGCACATTTCTTTAAGTCAGTTGGATCATATGCAAATGTTTCTGTGGACTAAATAGAATTGTTATAACAGAAGACTTTTTTGAAATGAAAGATAATGGCTTGGTATCTAGTAACTTTTTCTATACCTATTCTTTAAAAAAAAATTATCTGGAAATATTAACATGTCTTTTTCAGGAAAGGAATGTTCATTCCTTATTTCTATTCTTTTTGTCTATGTTTGTTTTCTTTTTTACCATGGTAGCACACTAACAGGAAGAATGTTAACAATGACACAAGTCTGTGATCCATGACACAAAGAAACAGCATCTAATCCATTTTATTTATGCCAGATTCTGGTGACTCACTTTGCACATTTATTGTAATCCACTGAAAAAGTTACAAAACATACTTTGTATTGCTTGGACCTCTGACCCAACTCAGCACTTTCCAAGCAATATTGTTTATTGGTTCTTCTGACTATTGTATTACTACTTACCAAATGACTAACCCCTGAGGGAACTTGGATCCTCCACAAATTCTTAAATTTTCCCACTTTTTGTTATTTTTCTTAAATTTTAAAGTTCCATATTCTGTAAAACAAGGGTGGGATAATAGTATTAATGGCATAATTATGGAGTAACATCTGCTTTGCAATACATATTTTCCTGTATCATGAGATATTTATTAAGAGCTACTGACAGAGGAAGAAAAAAAATAGACACTTTGATATTTTCATGTGTAAACCTTCTTTCAGCAATACCTAAGATATATCTGTTGATTTGCTAGATATGACATTTTAGGGGTATGTGGCTCTAATTCTTCATCGAATGATTCTTCCAGACTATAATTATAAGTATGCCATCTAGTTTAGTTGTCATGTAGGAAAAGCTTCAGAGCTTGTACTCTATGTGTTTGCAAGGTGAAAGGGTGGGATTTAGTTATGGTGATAAGTAAAAATGTTATGAAAAACTATTACACTGAGACAGAAATGTCAGATGCCAACTTCATTCAGAATAAAGAAAATTAAGGTATTAAGAACTGAATTCAGTAAACTTTATCTTTGTTTTGTACACTAAAATCTTTTCTCAGAGACAGGCTACATATGGTTACTGCATAATAAATGTTCTCTACATAGAGAAGTATAATAGCTTTTATTCTTAACTACTCACAAAAATAATCATGTGATCTGATTAAAAAATTCTGTATATTTAAATATGGAGATATCAAAGATTTATTTTAAACAGACTTGAAAGAGAAAAGCTTAAGAAGCAAATTCCTTTGATTTCCTTCTGGGCTCAGTTCTGGACTGCCTTATACGCTCTTAATCTATAATAGTTGTACTACAGATTCCACTGCAGTGAGGTAGCTCCTAATAATTTCTGTCAGTTCTGGAAGGGTATGGCTGAGCTTTCAACCATTGCAGGAAAAAAAAAAAAAAAAGGAGAAGTGAAGTGACAGAGTGAAGAAACAGCTATTGCACATGCACTAGGCTGCTTACTGACTGAGTCTCTAAGGCTGCACCTGCAGTGGAAAGCATAAGAAAGTTTATTAGAGTTCCCTCTTTTCCCCTTCTTGTTTTCCATCTTTTTAATCTATATATACTTAGGACTGAGCTTTGTTCTTCAGTCACATTGAAAACCAAAATTAAAAGTTTTCCTAAAAACAATGTTTCAACACATAGAGGAATTAATGCAGTCATAGGAACACGAAGATTCATCACATGAGACTGACTGATAGCAGCAGTGCTGCTAACATCCCATGCAACTCACAAATGTGATACTGAGGCTGATTCACGAAGGACCATTTCTGTCACATGCATGCAAAGGCATCTAGAAAGTTTTCATACTTGTCTACAAGACATCTTTTCAGATTTATAAATCTCAATGTCAAAAAGACTCATTATAGTCATCTAACTCAAGGTCAAACAAAAAAAGTGTTCTTTTTCACAGAAATTTCTGGAGAACTAGGGAGTGATGAAGAGTTCTTGCTGTCTGTAATATCTGTATGTGGAAGCAGTTTTGGAAAGACCTTCACATTTTTAACACCTAATCCAAGCCTGCTGGAGCCATAGGAAGCAAATGCAGATGTCTACATCTCAGCTACTGATTTTTGTTGCCTTTACAGCAGTTAATGAACATAAATAGACACTGATGGCAGTTCATCTCATGCCAAAGTAGGTATCTAAAAACAGTTATATGAATCCCACTTGGAAATGCCTCTTCCTTTTCATCAACTGTAAGAAGCTTAGGATGAATAATTCAAGTATATATACCCATACTGTACACATCAAAATGAATGATGAAATTAAATTTTTCCAGAGAATCTTTTTGGAGACTGTAACTGAATTTCATTCAAACCTTACTTTGCATTGCTACTGTGTATGATACGACTTCACAACACAACAAATGTTGTAATAATTTTCTATGTATGGAAAATATAAAGGGTCATTTATAACTTTGTGAGTTGATGGGTTTTGCTTCAGAAAATTTCTGAAATGGAAAAAATAAATCACTTACTTAATACTATCATTCCAGTGAAAATACTGCTGAAATTAACCCTGCAAATCTGTTTCAGGGAAGAACAGATAACAAATGTGTAGTTGCAATATGCATTAAAACTGCTGATTTGTAGCAAGTTACAACATAATAACTGATCTTTTACAGACTAAAAAATATTTGTGCTTATGATAGCTGTATGCTTTGAAGAAATATGTAGTATCTTGCAAGAAGTAAAAATGAAACTGTTCAGGTAATCTACATATGTTACTTTTCTAAATGGAATGTCTTTAATTTCTTCAACATATTGTCTATAAATGCTATGTGAATTTGATTATTTTACAGTCAATGGCCTATACCAAAGATAAAAACATGGTGATATGGCATTCTGCTTGAGAAGTATCCATTTTCATCTCCCTGGTGTTATCAAAAACTTGACTTGTTTTAAAAACTATTAAAATTAACTACACTACTTCCTCTGTGTACTTACATCTTCATAATTTACAGTCTACCTGGCAAACTGAGAAAGTCACTTCATATTAGGTTTAGCTTGCGTAGATCTTAAAACAATCTCATCCAGTTTTATTAAATAAAATACACTTGTACAAGACCTCTGATTAAAATAAAGTGAAGACTCTGCAGTTTCAGATTAATGATAATAATGTCTCTTATTTGTATTTATTGATTGGCAGCAAAGTCACTGTTGTCTTTCAAAACTGCAGACAAATGAATTTTCTTATGTCTCAGAGCAATATTTTTCATGACTAATGTATGTAGCTAAAGCCAATACTGTTAGATTTATTAGGAATGTGATGCTCAGTATTTCTAAGAATTTAAATCAACAATATTAATCCAGCAATGTTAATTACAGAGCTGTTCTGCAAAGTCCCATGATTATTCAGGATCAAGAGTTAGTTATACCACGTTAAGTGATTTATTCTTCTTTCCTTTTTTAAAAAATAATTTTGGAAGGATGACTATAATACAAAATGGCCATCATAACATGTTAAGCATGTATCTTGACCCAGGGTAAAAACCCCATTTTTAAGAATTAATTAGAGACTTAAGAGTATGAAACACATTCAGATTTAACACTGCTTAGTTCCAACTCAGCACTATAGTAGTGCAACTCCACTGCTTCTGCGCAGACCGGGCTTGCATCCAGCCGGCTCAGAGCAGAGCGGTCAGGAGTGTCTGCAGCCATCCATGGAGATACACAATTGTATCTAAAGGTTGTGTTCAGGCCAGTCACCACAGAACCGAGGATGGATGCTAAATTGTGTTATAGCCTGCACATTCAGAACAAAAATTAGCAGTTTACCATTCCCTGTTAGCCAGTCTGTCAGATCCTTCATACACTTACCTCCGCTTTTATAAACAACGCACTTCTGAATATCTTCAGAGGAAAGATATGCAGTACTCTGTGTTCCCATTTGGTGACTGCAGGAACAGGGATGATATGCACAATGCCTAACATGCACCTCAATGAAGGTTATTTTATTTTTCTTTAGAATACAGTAACTTTACTGTTAAAAAAAGGATATGCAATCCACAGAAGTCACTGGTGCTTAAATATTAATGCCTCCACTAGGATTTCACAAGAAACACAGTCTGTATCCCGAGTTTCCTTTCCATGGTCAGCTTTGAATGAAGATCACATTCAGAAGACCTCCAGTGAGTGCCTTACTTTAATGTCACTCTGCTACTCTATGTGCCAGAGTCCCACAGGACTGGAGGCTGCCTGAGTTGCTCACTGCTCTCTTAAACACAAATGGCTCAACAAGCCTGATAACAATTGGCTGAATGTGGCTACAACTGTCTTCTGACATTTGATTGACTAAAGATGAGAACCAGCATCTAGAGAGACTGAAAGCAGGAAGAGAAAGTTGTGTCTCTACCTCCACTTAGTCTGAAAATCATATATCAAGGCAAGGTTTGGGGGCTTGGGGGAGGGAGGGTTGTGTTTTTTTGTTTGTTTTTTATTTAGAATTAAAATAACTGGTAATAAATCTAAGGTCTTAGGAAAACCAGAGCAAAATCAGAAGCAGCAGTTTATCTCACTATAGCTCCAAGAAAAAAAAAAAAAAAAGGGAAACGATTGGAAGAGAGAAAGTACTTAGGGGCTGAATATCGTTGAAGTTTACCTGTATGAGTCTTTTCCTCCACGTGAATCAAGTACACTTTTCTGTAATGACAGAATGAAAGCTACCTTTTTTACATCTTTCTTTAAAGGTTTTGAAATCTTACAACTGCAACATGAGATTAATTAGTTGCAAGAGAGAAAGATTAATTTGCCACAACTGAGGAGCTGGATTAGTATTTTAGGGAATTAGCCACCTCCATTTTTTCATTCAGTTGTGCTGGGAAATCTCTCTTCTGTACTATAAACCAGTAGAAGATATTTTGTTTAAACTGCAAACATAAAATATGAAATATCTTAGGCCAGTGTCTACTACCCCAAATGATAATAGAAAATCTCCTGAAACATTCAGGGACTTACTAGGTGCCTCTCTGTCACAGACATTAATTGAGAGGACACTAAATACTAAAAGGAAAGAAAGCTAATTCATGGTCACAGAGCAGACATTTGAAAGCCAACTTATAGTGAGGGAGCATGAAAAAAATTTCTATAAATAGTAAGGTACACAACAAGAGCCATTTTAACCACCAGTAGCCTGGTCTTAGGAAATAAGATGACATCTGACATATGCTAACAATGTTAATGTTTAAGAGGAAGAAAGTGGTAATATTGCTACTCTTGGAATGTAGGAGTCTTATGACCAGTCTTTAAAACTGTGTTGCAATCTATCTAGTGAGGATGAAATAAGCAAAAGTGCCTGGTACCTGCCATCAGAGTAGAATCAGAGACTGATTCCTTTCTCTAGGTAATTAATTAACAACACCAGCCAAGAGGTCTGAGCGTTTATGGACTATTGATCCATCTGTCACAGCACAAGCTATTTTTCATGTATAAGTCTGTACTCAAATCAAATTAGAGTGCAGGTGAGTGACTCATAAAACATCTATCGGCTCTAGTGTAGAGATAAAAGAAATTGCATTAAAATAGGATGTTTCAATAAAGAGGCCATACCTCTAATCATGACAGAACTTCTTCCATACTAATATTATTTATTTGGCACTTCTACAGATTATTGACTAAGTCCTACTACTACCGTGAAACAATTCAATGGGAGAGTTAATTCTGTTAGAGAAATGGGAGCCAAACCACAGCCAGTGACCCCAACCACCTTATATCAGTACTGTGCTAACAGAACATATTTCTAACTGAAACACAGGAACACTAACACATGAGGGTCATTTTGCAAGGAACAGAGTGCAAAACATCAAGTCTAGGGATGAGGGAGGGAACCCATGGAGGAACTAGATTTTTCCAGAATATCAACTCTGAAAACGAATCTCTCATGTCTCGAGGAAATTCAATTTCTGTGTTGCTTACAGGTGTTTGCAAGCAATGAAACAGCAAATATTCCATGCTACAGAAAAAAAAAAAAAAAATGAAAGAGCGATCATTTTTCAAGATACAGTAAGCAGAAATTTTCTGTAAGGGTTATGAAATATTTAAATTTTAATATTTGTATCATGTGAAAGACTTATCTTCTTGGTATTGTAACTAAATGAGATACGTTGTGGATCTTGTGCTAAGTAATCTGGCTAAGGAAAAACAAAAAGGAAGCAATTTCTAATAATACAATGTACAAGTATGTCAGAGATTTACAATTTTTAACAAAATGTCCTGCAGTCTGATACAGTAGATGGAAATGAAGTTCAGGTGAAATTTAAAGGTAAAATCAATATTTGATAGAAAAAATAATGTTGGGAAATTAAAATGCAGCATCTCAATATTTTAGTAGAATATTACCAACTGTAAATTGTCTGTGGTCTAAAAGGCTATGACAGTTCAAAATATTTAGCACATATTAAATTACTAAATTTCTCATTTCAAATACATCTCACTTTCATAGACCATCAGAAAGTCCTTGCTGTGATCATAGATTACAGAAAATGGAGGATGCAGATTGTCATGTCTCACTAAATTCATTTTTATTACATTTAATATTATTTAAATGATTACAGAACATATTTGAAATATTGGTGCTGCATCCTTGCCCAGAAATCTTAATGAAAGACTCTGACTAGAGCAGTGAAATATATGCTAAAGGTTATCCAATTATTGGCATAAAGATTGTAAAACTTTCGTCTGTTATTAATGGAGAGTACATTCAACTTAATGTTTGACCACAACAACAACAACAAAATTAAATAAAAATAACGTTGAATAAAACATCTGTTACCCAAAACCCAAAAAAACCCCACATATTTTATGAAGTGAATCTGTGAGTATTAAAGATAAAATGGAAGAGAGTCTTTTCTACAGACTGTTTAGATTTTTCAGAAACCTTCATCTCAAAAAATAGAATGGGCACAGATAAACAAAAGAATAAAGGCCTTTACAGGCATCTGTTGCTATCCAAAATGAAGCCTCCTGCAAGGCACAAAAAGGCTGAGGAATTGCGTTGGCTTTTGCTTTGCAAAGTTTATGTAGCCACAAAAGGAAACCTGAACAGATCACAGAGTGTGTGAGAAAAGACAACCTCTCTGAACCAGGAAATTGGTTCTGAGCAGAGACATGACAAACGCTAAGCAAAGGCAGTTCTGTGGTTTAGTGGAATAGGATTTGGGGCTGAACAAATATTAAAATACATGTCATTGAGCTTCCAATAATGTTGTTGTTACCATCTGTTGTAGCTGGCATCTGTATGGAGGTTTGCAGGGGTATCTCCGGAGGGGGTCCAGCCGGCAGTCCTGTGCAG
>JAWWES010000041.1:26958646-27012826 GCA_035583135.1 Lophotriccus pileatus
ATGCAATGAGACAATATAATAACCATAGCAACATAGAAACCAATGATAGACGAGTTTACAAACTCCAAACCCCGACACAATAATGTCATGAATTTCACCTAATAGGATCAACCTCTTCCACTGTGAATTGCTTAATTATCCAAACAGAGAAACAACAGGCTCCTTGAGCATACAGAATCTTTTCAGCTTTAAGCACAGATGCAACTTCTGAAAGTCCGCTGTAAGTTTACAACATCCTGTTCATATGTGAAAATAATAAAAAGACAGACATTTTTTTAGGTATGAATACAGCAAATTAATTCTTTGATGTTAATACCTTTGTTTTTAACTGAAATTTTAAAGTAGAAATTTACATGAAAAAGGAATGACATCTAGTGGCAGACTAAATTAGTTACTATTTTGTGGTGGTAGTAAAGAATGCTCTAAGGAAATCCATCCTCTGGGGTTGGTGGTATGGAATTAAATGAAATATTTCCTGGTAACCTTTATTAGTGTACTTCACTTTGCACCTATTAGAGCAACTACTGAGCAAAATTCTGTCCTGACAAAAACTAAGGTATACATGTAGGACTGCACCCAAGAGAAAACAAAACCAAAAGGGGTACACTGTCAAAAGAAAATGTTTAACCTATGCTATACTAACAAACATGGCTGCATGCAAAAAAAAAGCAGCATAAAAGATGTCTTTTTACATGCAAAACCAGCCCTAAAACAGTCCAAGCAAATCCCTCTGCCTTTGCAATTTTTGCTCATTTGTCGCAATTTTAGATTAGCTCCAGTACCCTTTTTAAAGATAGAGTAGCTAAGAATGCGTTCTGATTCATGTATTTTTTTCCAAAATAGGGTAATTCTTTCCCGGTCCTATTTTACAATCTAAATAGATTACTTGAGGAAACTGCTACTTTTTTATCATCCCTTTTTAATTATTTTTCTTAAATTATGCAATAAAAAAAGAATAAGCAAGGTAAAGAATAATACCATCCAAAGATATTGGCCACACCAAAAATTTAGACTAGAATATTGAAGAGATGTAGGTTTTTTTAAGCCTGATGTTTTGGGAGGATATGAATTATTCTAATGAAACTGTATTTGTGGTTTGTTCTCAAATATGCAATGCTTCACTGGGGCACATCTTGTGTTATCATAGGAAATAGACTTCTGCATTGCAGCCGTTTCAGATAAGGGAAGTAGAGGCAAAAGAAAGTCTGATCTAGTATCAAGCCACAGGCAAATTTATCAGTTTATATTCTTCTGATTACTTCCTTGCATTTTGAAAGTTGTAGTATTAATAGGAAAAAAATCACAGTCTTTAGCTCATGTTGAATGAAACATGCTGTGAATAGAGATCAGATCCCCTCAAACTTCATTTATTGCCAAAACTTGACTTTTGTTGCAGCTTTGATAAATTACAGCAATTTCCAAATGCAGGATAGGGATTCAGGGAGATATGGCATGTGTTATCATGACTAATACACAGCCGAAGACTGTTGTGAAGATTTACATTCATAAGTGCATTACTTTCTGTTGAATTGATTTCTGTGCAGAATATTGGCAGGTATATTTTGCTTGTGTTTTAATCTCTACTTTTAGAATATGAAGGTTTATGAATGGTGCTTCTGTACTTGGAAAAAAGCCACTAATCAATGCACAATGAAAAGCATTCCAATAAGACTAGCTGAGAAGCATTCTCTTTGCACTACCTTTCATCTAAACATTATTAAATTTTTACACTGAAATTATGTCAGTGTAATTTCTTCTGTAACAGTCCAGCTTCATAAAACAAATTGGATGTTTTTTTGTATTGATTAGTATAAAACTGCTTCGTTCCTAATTAATGGGCAACCTGTAGACTAGGACAATATATTCTCTGTGTTTCCCACACAAGTGTCCCACTCAGTCAGTACATCTGTTCAAGATTTCCAGGTCATGGACCCACAAAAGCTTTTTTACAAAGTCTTGGTGACTCACTTTAAATCAGGCTTCTGGCTGAACACGCAAATCCCTATTGCTGCATGTGGCCACCATAAGAACGCTGAAATGGGGAGATTTGTTAACACTGAGTGATCATGAATAATATGTACAAAGCAATATCCCTCCAAGAGAAGCCTTTGATAAGAAGTTTCGGAAATTATTGTTTTAAAGTGCTATTTCACAAATAATTGAAATAAAATTTCTTATAAGTAACCCACATTCTTTTCTTAAGTGTAAGAGTTCTTGATTTCACCTTTGCATTGGACAAAAAAGACTCCAGCATCCCTCTATGAAAGCAGCTATAACTTTATCTTCAATTGTTTTTACAGATGTCGGATCCTAAATAGAAGTTTTCTAAACACAAGAACCACAAAATTGAATTTAATTCAGAAGTTCCTTATACACTGGTGGATTATTTTAATTCTAATCCTCTTTCCAGTGAAGCTTCATAAATTTTTTCATGCCCTTGGCTATCTACTTCTGTCTCCTTATCACCTTCCTCCTATCCTTCTTTCTCCATGCTGATACAGGTCTAATCTCTTTGCCTGCCCTCCATTTCTCCTCTCATCATGCTAGTTTGAATCTAAAAATTTTTTCACAGATAGTACATCACATTTCTAGGTGCTTCTGAAGTCACTTTGCTATAGAAGACTTATTAACCCAGAATGATGAGGGCATAACACCTATTTATGTAAGTCATTACCCAGTTTCTATGTGTTCCATTATTGATCTGATGAGCCTCATACAGAAAAACTGCCTAGTTCTCATCTGAACTGAGAAAAAGAAGTGGAAATTTCAGAAGATGATGTCTATTATATTAAGAAAATCTTCTCAGTCTCAAATCAGAAATACACTATCTAAAAGTTTGATCATTTTTGGTTAAAGTTAATGCCAAATCTTCTCCAAAATGTAATGAGGCAAAAATACATTTCTAATTTTAAATGATGAAAAGCATATATGAGAGAATTAAACAGTAACTCTTTTAATTTACTGCAGCAATTAGCTATTTTTTCCAAAGCAGATGAATCCAAGTGAGATATTTGGCTACAAACCTTTGGTACTGATAAAGCTTTCCTCACACAGAAGTGCTAGACCACCATTGAGTATATTAGCACACATTTTGGCAAAAGTAAAACCTACACATTTATTTCATCAAGAATTTCTTACAATGAGGCATGACACAAACTACATCAGAAATGTGTCAGTGACCCACTGACCCACATTTTCTCTTGATTTCCAAATGCACTTACAGGAACACTTGGGTTCAGCCAGGTAACAGAAACAAAGGGCCACCAGACATGACTGATAGAAAAGTATTTAAATAGTGAGTAGTATGGACTTTCAGATGCTGGAAAGAGTGCGCTTCAATACCAATCACTAGCACAGGTTTTTCAACTGACTTTAAAAATTACTTCCATGTCAAATAAGCAAGGAGCTGTTAAACAGCTCCTTCCCTCCCAATAGATACAGAAAATACATAGAAAAGAGCTCTTTTGTTGTTATTCACACCTATTGTGCCACCTGGTGAGAAATAAGCTATTTCCACTATCATATTTTTTTCATGTTGCAAAGACATTTGTTTTTGAAGCTCTAAACAGATACTCACCCCTTCCCCCAAAGGTAAAATTTGTCCCAGATACAGTTATGCTGAATCTCGATGTATCTAAAAGAAGATGTAAGCATCCCTTTTTTGCAGTAGTTAGCATATTAAAAAGGCACAGATAAAGTTCTTCCCTGTAATGTGTCTGGGGTTACTGCACTATTTCAAACTCAGAATAAATGAGGCACAGTAAAAAAAGAATAGTTTTCATTTGGAGATAATGTGACATAGGAACAATCTTCTGAAACTAAAAAAGCACCAGGATCTATGGGCTGAAGCAATGAACCAGATGCTGAAAGATCTGGATTGTATTCTTGGCTCTGCTGCTCTTTACTCAGCGGCCTAACTTCAAGTTACTTCTCAGTTTGTGATGTGTCCCATTTGTCTTTGTTGTTTTTCAGATATTGTAAAGGGCTGAGATTCTAAAGGTTGCTAGAAAGAAAAATCACCTTTGCCGTATATGCACCTACCAGGGTGCTCTAACTCATGGACAAAGGAAGTTTAGTCACACTTCCAAACTCCTCATTTCCTCTTTGCTGGCTGTAAAGCAGTTCTCCACTCCACATAATGGCTTCAGAGGCAGGACTTCATAGACATTTAACTTTCTCCATTAGGGAACCTACGCACCGTAACCTCAGTGCTTTATATCAGCTTGTTGAGAACAGGTGTCTCACCACTAAATGTTGCAAAAGATGAGCTGCAGGCTCCTTAGAAGAGTGCTCAAATCTCTCCTCTAATTACATGATAAGCAGCATTCTTTACTTTTGGTGACTTTCTGCTAGCACTGAGAGTGGTTTGAACCTATTGATTCAACAAAATATTTATCCTCTTTTCAAAGCTTAATTAAGTTCTTGAATGTGAATTTTTGTGTCAGGCCACTTACTGGGTATGTCAAAAGACCTGGAAGTCAACACCCAGAAGTTGTTGCATGGCTGCTGTCACCTGCACCCATGTAAGTTGCCACAGGCACACTCCAATACATAGGCCTGTTGCACAGCCATCAGAAATCTGCAATGAACTATTCATCCTTCTGAAAACATCTTCTGGATATTCAGCTGGAGATCACTGTCTTAAAGCACAGTAATTCAATTATAATAATGCAATGGGTCCATCTGAGCTTTATAGTTTATTAGCTACATGCATATTCTATGTAGGGACTTTTAAAAAACACATTATTTACCTAATAGGCTATAATGGCTCCTTCAGTGCCTTTATAGTAGACTGCATAATTTCTTCTGACTTCATGGATCATTGACAGGATAGATGAATTCTTCCTTCATTCTCCTGCAGGCACATAACCTCCATTATCATTAGTGAAAGTTACAAACACATATTGAGAAGAGAACATAACCCTTATTGGTATTTGTTACTCAAAGTAGCACATTTGAATTAACCTCTCTCCTACAAAGCAGCCAAGGACAGATAATAACAATCAGATTGTTCCATGATATCGGTTGTGTGTTTAGTTTGTTATTTATTATCACCATCATACTTGAAAAAAACAACACTGAAAGAATCATTAGAACATAGGACAATTAATTTCTAATTCCACGTGTAGACCAGAATTGCTGTGTGACTTTCAAGAAGTTGAAACCTCTTTAATATTTGTATAACAAGGATAATGCTACTTACCATGTCTCCCTCAAAGGGGTCTTCTGATGCTTAATTAATATATGTTTCCACACCTCTGTTAGATTGTTAAATAGAAGGTGATCTCTATGTGGTAAAAGAGTTCAGACTACCCCTCATAGGCATTTTCACAATATAAATTCAAAGAAATAATGATTAAATAAAACACTGTTGCTTGCATTAACACTCGTAATAACATACACAGAAATTGAGCTGTTGAAGAGGTTTTCCATTTTTATAGCAGGAATAAATGTAGGATAGTATGCAGTTGTTGACCTTTGAGATAGAAGAGGTCAAATGGTTTTGTTAATGGAGTAATAAAACTTTCAATGCATGAATTCATTAGATTAAAATGAAGAACAGATAACAGAGTAATTTCAGCACTTCAGGTTCTCATAAAATACATTTGAAGCTTGGCTTTGCCAACAAATAAAAAAAATAAAAAAAAATCTAACTGTCACTAATAGGGATCCTAAATAGCAAACGTGAGCTTGTGATGGAAGAACTTGGACAAATTAAAAAGGTAAATGGTTTTCTGTCTTGAACTGTTTTCTCAAATTAATAACTAATATTGTTTATTCTGTTTCTACAAGACCAAAGAGTGCGTTAGTACCATAATAACCTGCTAGAGATGTTTCATCAGAATGGTGATTTGGCTTTTTCAATAAAAGATGTTAGTCTTATTTGTTCCTTATTTCTGCTATGTGATTTTACCTTCAAAAGCTAAAAAAGAGGTTTATTTGCTTACAGAAATTTCACATTGCTGTTTTGTCAAATTTGGGATAGTTTACCACCCTTCTCATATGAGGTTAATATAAATCACATACATTCTCTCTTGCTGTTACATTCCAAAGTAGAAAGTTACTTTAATATTTTTTAAATTCTTTTTTTTTTCTGGAAAGCAAGAAAAGGGATGATAACATTTAATGAGTCAAAAATAATACGTGATACTTTTAATGTTGGCCCATTTCTCTTTGGCATATATTTAAGCTGAAATGTATCATCACTGTTTTATAAGCAATGTTCTTCTTGAATTGGACTGATAACACTGCAATAGCCAGTTGTTGTTTTAAACAGATATCAGAGTACAATAGGGCTCTGGAGTCAAAGCTCTGTACCGCTATTCCCCACCAATGGCAAGAAAGGTTGAAAAATTAAAATATACGTGGCTTTTTTTCTAATCGTATCAGGAAAAGGATCCAATCAGGAAGGAACTTACTGCACAACAGAAATCTGTCCAAGTTGCTTTTGATGACTAGTTAAGTAGGCATGGTCAGCTTGGAAAGTCAAGGAATTAGAAGATACACAGAATGAATCACACACTTGACCTCATGCTAGCCTCAAATTCAAATGTACCTTCAGAAATACTGTTTCAAAATTATTATGTAAATCTGGCAGGTTCAAACATGTTTGCAAACAACATTTAAAATAAATTCATTCTCACAGACAATTGCTGAGGACCAAATGTATCACTAGCATAACATGACAACATACCAGGGGTGTTAATTGACAAAGAATACATGGAAGCCAATGGGAAGAGGTGGCATTTTTACCTTAATGTGAACTTCGGAGAGAAAAGAAAAAGGAAACCATAAAAAAATCACATTAAATTAGCTTCAAAGAACTAGATGATGAAAAGCAGGAGTGGATTCTTGGGCAGAATTCTTTGTGGGAGCTACCAGCCAGTTATGCACCCTCAGTAAAATTGTTCTAGAAGGTGGCTACAAAGGGAAAAATAAACATTATCGAATAAGATGAAAAATTAAGAAACAAGATACTATCTCTTGAATGAAGAAATATGGATTGCAAACACTTCATGTAACTACTAGTCCGAAGACAGTTTAGGGGATGGAATATTTTATTTATGTGTAGCAGAGTGTCTCTTGACTCCTTTTCAAGGCTCCTCGTAGGGAAAGAAAAGCTATGATAAATATTATCCCTCTCAAACGCCAATTGTATCCAGCTCTTAGGATAGCGTGTGCAAGTGATACTTTCCATTTCTTCTCCCCCTCCACCTCCAGTTCCTGCAGAGATGGGGAATGTCCGCAGTATTATCTGAAGTGAAGAGAGAAGTACTGTGTTTTGTAAGATCTGATATTTATCTAAGATCCAAGAAGTTAAAATGTCAGTTTTCCCATCAGGCAAACAGCACAATCAATTTCAAGGCTTTCAGAATACATTCTTGTGTGTGCTGCGTCTTTGTTAAGATAACTATTAAAATTATGTTGGTCTAAAAGTGATATTGCTATGAGTGTGTAAGATTCAAATTAATTGGTATTTAATTGGTCGGGATAGCCTGATGCCTATGCTGGTTTACTGAAAAAACTAGAGACAAAATATCATTATCACTGCAGATTCATCTCCCAAGAAGGGAACATGACTATTATAAAAGCTTTTCAGCCCAGCATTAAAGAATCAGTAACACCAGGCTGAAAAGTTGGCTAATTTGTAATGAAATATTCATCAAATGAGCATCATTCTTATACCCATGTTCAGAATGGAAAAAAAAACCTACACTAGCTGATACCATGGGAATGAGTAGAAAATTAGATAGATTTGATTTATTAATGGGTGTAGCTGAACTGGCTCCTTTTTCCTCAAGCTTGGCTGCTCTGCATAGTGCCTAGTTTTCCATGACAGTATGTTTGTGGCATTTATGACCTTAGTTCTGTACAAGCTTTTACAAATGCGGTTTAAACATCATTTAAATTTTACTTTTGTTCTTTAGTTACATTTAAGCATACAGATGAAGTCTTGGATTTTTACTCTCCAGCAGTTTTTCAAGCCTTTTTTTTTCCCCCTTAATAGTAAGAAAGATTAGTTCTAGATGGCTCTGACATTTTATGTAGGCAGAAAATGGAACATCTTTATTACCTCCTCAGGGATGTTGCCTTCTTCACGTATGCTCTTCTACTTCCCATTAACTTTAATGGGATTTCCTCCTGCCAATCCACATGAGAGCAAATACATATCTAATGTAAGTAATCTTCTGTTCAAGGGCCACAAGCTTGAAGAAGAATTATTCTGAAGGGCTTTCAGAACATAAGAATATACCCTTCAAATCTAAATGTATGTGGTTTGACACCTTCTTTTTACATGTGTTGAAAATGCCCTGAGGAGATAGAGCATTAAACTAAAAGTGGGAAAAAAAAAAAAAAAAGAAAAGAAAAGCACACCAAAAAAATTCACATAATTTTAACAAAGACTAGTTCATAAAAAATGTCAGAAAATAAAAGGGGAGAAAGATGTTAATCTACCACTTTTCAGCCCTACATTATTACTCACTACATCTTTCTCCATAAGGAGTCAGAGCAAAATCAATGCAATACATCAAAACACTAACATGGAAACTGGTAAAAATTTGCCATAGTTCCTCATAATTATGTTTAATACTAATGATAGTAATGATTCATTCTTATCCACAATCTTATATCCAAGGATTCTAAGCATTAGTTAATTACATCGATTCTCAGTCCATCACTGAAGTTGGTATCATCATTCTCATTTTACAGAGGAAAGATGGGTATGCTGTTCTCCCCTTGAGTTACCTAAAAAGGGTACCTGAGTATTGGAAAGCTCCCACAGGGATTCACTCTTGTGCTCTTCCCCTGATTAATCTATTTGAGGCAGGACAGTGTCTGGAGAATTGCTTCTACCTTCGGCAAAATGGGAAGTTTTGCCTGAAAGAATAAAATTGAAGACGGCTTTTCTTTGTGAGATAATGTGCTTATGAAGGGCAGTATCCCACTGTGCAAGGGAGCTATTGTGGCACTGACTAGTCACAAGAGAACAAAATAAGTTCTTATGTCAAACTGCAGGGATTTATTCTTTATAATACATGATTGCAAGCCACTAAAGGAATAAGAACTTCTTTTCCTTTTATGTACATTGGCTAAATACCGTGGTATTTTGGTAATAACATTATTACAGAAAAACTGAACACTAATTTGTTAAATGTAGTCTTACCAGATTTGCCTATAAGGAATAGCTGATTGCTATCTAATTTACAATTTTACAAGACAGAAAGAAGCCTACTATAACTAAAACAAAGCCTCAGAAAATAAAGCTATAATCTTTTTAAACTCAAATCTGTCAAGAAACAAAAATTTCACAATGAGAAACTCTGAGCAAACTAAACAACAAAGCTCTCTAAATCGTACACAATAATTCTGAAAATATTTCTAGTCCCCGTATTTTACTACAAAGCACTTCTCATTTTGTCAGTAATCAAAAAAAAAGAAACAAAAAGAAAAACAAAAAACAGCAAAACAAAACAACCAACCAACCAAAAAAACCACCCCAAACCTAAGCTTCTGAGGTTTTTCAAGAAAAAAAAGTATACTCAAAAAAGTACACTGGCTTAACAGTGCACTGATATTCGTGAAAACATGAAAACTTCTGGCATGTTTAATGTTATGTTTGTTCTTAAAGATGGATTATGTTAGTGGTATTATAGAATTTGTATGAAAGTCAAGTATTTTTTTCTTAGTGATTTTCTGAATGAAGATCACAATCCTTAAATTCTATTAATATCTGATTTTTAAAATATACCTTCCATTGCTATTCTGCACCAGTCACTTTCAATCAGTTATTCCCATGAATGTATCTGCCAGTAAACTTAAATTGAAGCACTATTTCAAATGCACATAAAGGTTTTTGAATACAATCATTTCAAATCTCTGCTTTTAAGACTAGAGCTGCATTCATGCATAAACAAAATAAAAGCTATAGTCAGAAACTAAACTGATTTCTATGAATGTGAAAGCATCAAGGAGCAAAAAAAAGCATGTCACCATGGCTTGTTGAGCCCATACAGCAGATGTTCTGAAACTCAGTGTGATTTTGAACTCTACACCTGCGCAATGACAAGAAATCAACAGTATAGTGTTAATGAGGCCAATCATATTGGCATGGGAAGAGAGCATTTAAACCAGTACAAGCCGTTTTGCACAGGGATGAGTCCTCTAAATTCAGACTATAACTCTACTGCTGAAAATGCCAACGTTTAGATAAACATCAAAATTATGATATTTCTCTGATATTTCTAAAGTAGGAAACCTCACTGTTACTGTTTGCATAGAGCTTTAGGAACAAATTTTTTACATATTAAAAGATACATGCAAATTAAGAAACAATATTGGTAGCATTAGAAATTTAGCTACTTAAAGCCAGTTCTGATGGAAAATTTCTGGCCAAATTACTCTTTGACTATAAGCACATTTTCCTTCAATTCCAATGTTCTCACTGATTTCCAGTTCCTACCTGAAACCAGTACTCACTGTGAGAAATCCTAATGATATAATTTGATTTGCATCAATTCACTATTCTGATGTAGTATTAAAAATGCTGAATTTTGAATTTCCGCAATCTTAATCACCTCTTTTCTAATCTGCTGTGATACTTCAGGGCAATAGCATTTTGACTTTGCCATTGTTTCATTCTTTCATAAAAGCAAAGATCTCCATCTGGATGCATAGAGATAAGTGTTCTGGCACCTTCCTCAATCTGTAGTGAAATTGCCACATCACTTTCTGTCATGGGCAGAAGGGTTGACTTGAGAGCCCAGTCCACAGAGAAGAGTACGATCACAAGATGTTAAAAGAAAAACTCAGGGTAGCACCCTGCATCCATATGATTTCTCTCAGAAATAAGCATGTGCTAGATAACCACTCATGCCATGCTAAGGGCTCAGTGGCTGTGCCACCACACACTGGGTTTCTTCTAAAAGTCTGGCCTGGTGTCCCCAGGGAAAACTGACTTTCCATCTTTCGCTGGCCTAATCAGGGAGAGCGGGGTGTCAGAATTCAAGCAATGAACCGCATCAAAAAGGGCTCTCTGGGCTATAACATTCTGGACCAAGCAGAGTGTTTCTGGGAGATGATGCTGGGCAAAAAATTCTTGCTGAAAGTGTAGTACCTGTCAACTGCTACAGCTTAAATAATAATAATAATAGTAGTAATAATAATAATAATAATAATAATAATAAATTTATTGATGCTATCATTCTTTATGGATTACCTAGAAATCAATAACTGAAAACTCTAAAATAATAAAAATACTATCTTTTATTATTCTATTAGTAAATAGGATTTTACTATTCAATACAGTCTCAGATTTAAAAATGTGACACTGAGAACTCCAAATAAGTTTAACACTGTGATTTTAATAACATTAAAAAACAACATTAATGTTTTAATTGCAAGTTTTCACATTAAAAAAAGGCATATAGAAACATAGAGGTTATGTTGACTTAGTTTGTTCATTTGAATCTAGATAGGGGTTCAGTTCATTCGTTCTGAACCTAAGGGACAACTCCTTTCAAGGCTGACCAAGAGAGAAAAAAATAGAACTTGAACACCTGGCTAGATCCCGAGTACACAAGTTAGAGTCCACATCTTGAGAGGCAACTGAAATATTCCTGTAGCCCAAACCCATTCTCATATTTTAATTAGCAATGGCAAGGGCAGAGCAGAGATTTTCTTTTCCCATAGTAACACATGTTTATGGGTCTCAATCACCTTTTCATTTAGGGTCTGTATATTTTCTTTATCCATATGGATAAAGAAAATGTCAACCATGGTTTTTTAAAATTGAAATGACATGCCAAGAACAGCTGCTACACATTCTATGAGCACCTCATATCCATGAATACAGCAGAAATATTTCTTTCTTATCGTCTGCTGGATAGTCACAGAACCAAGAACCAAGAGAGGCAGAGCAGACCTGGTTCTCCATCACAGTTGGAGAGAGGCTTTTACTTTCCAGAATGACTCAGGAACAGTCTTTTTTACTCTGATGAGGTAATACCAAAAAAAAGTGCATTCATTGCATCTTACCCAACTGCATAACCAAGACAAAGCTAGGTAATTACTGAAACATTCTGGAACCAATTTATATCTTATATATTTGTCTAAAATGATGTAATGTGAAACTGGTGAATTATGGTTAAAGAAGAGAACTACTCCCATGAAAACTTAAATTACAATAATGCAATTTGTAGTGTACTTTATTACTTCTAATTGTCAAAGATGGAATTCTTGGAAATGCAGTTTTTTGCCCCCTCTATGTAAATGGCAACAATATATCCTGATTCAAAAAGCATTAAAAGTTCTCCCTGCTCTGAGAAATAGATCCCCTTGTTTAGGCTTAAAAGATTATCTCATGATAATCATTAGTAATCTTTTTTTCAGAGAGCTATTATTTTCCCGTCTTGCCTTTTCAAAAGAATTTTATTCCATACAAAGATAGACTGGAATGTACCAGTAGGCTGGCAATATGAATTACCCTACAGGTCAGTTTTAGGCAGACTTCAACAGACTTCAACAGACTTCAATTTTTTATTAGGTATTTCATAAAAAAACAGGATTATATACTCTGTTGCAGCCTTAAAATTATGATGTATCTTTAGTTCATTAGTTACAGTTATTGAATTAATAAATTCTAATTTGGTAGTTAAAAAACCTACTAAAAAATACTTAATTTGAAGGATCAGCTAAATGAAGAACCAAAGGTACTAAAAAAGGTCACAAAGCTGACTGAATCTCTATTGATATTTTTAAACCCCTTCAAATGCCAAAAATATTCCGATGAACATAAAAATGGCAATTTTGTAGTGATACTTCAGAAAAGCAAAAAAGGCAGAAAATAAATTAATCCACAGTTGCCCAGCTCATGGCTAGTAATAAGTTCTAACAAAGACACAAGCAATAGGGGGTTGTTGTCAGGGAAAATAACACAATTAATATCTATCTGCATGGTATTGTGGAAAACAGAGCTTCTCAAACTTGCTATGAACAAAAATATCTCCAATTTGATAGAAGAACATTTTATGTCTGGAAGTTTCAGAACAGAAGGATTTCTACAGGAAGTACTAAATGTGTACGCAGCAGACTGTGAATCAAGCACAACTACCATGTTCCACTCTCTTTGCCAATTTCTTCTTTTTTATAATACAACAGCCAGGATATCTTCCAGATTCAGTGTCAGAGTGTTTCTTAACCTTCCCCTCTTTGACTTGGTGGTTTCACCATCACCTGGTGATTGTCATCTAGAAAATACAGAGAGAGGGGATCTTCTCTGTATTCCACTGTTCTGAGACTTGTAGACAATTGCTTCCAGTGAGAGAGAACTGAGGAAGTTTTGAGAGATGTCCTAGGGCAGATAGTCTCCAAAGCCATTTAAAGGCAAGAAACTCTCAGTACTATTCGTTTGAGATGGCTGTGGTTTGCTTCCTGACATGAATGCTCTGAACAGCGTAAAAAAGACAAATATCTCTCTGTTAAGTAGTTTGCACAGCTTCTGGATAATAGCAAGGCACTGGGATCATGAGAGTTCTGTGCTTTGAATGAGAAATTGGGTTTGCCTTAATGTTTGCCCAAACTGTTTGCTAAATTTGCTCTGCAAATGAATGGAGCAAACGCAATTGGTTTGTAAAAAATATGTGCTGCATTGACCCTGGCTGGATACCAGGTGCCCACTAAGCTGTTCTCTCACTCCCCTGCCCAGTTGGACAGGGGAGAGAAAATAAGATGGAAAACAGCTCATAAGTTGAGATAAGGTATGTTACTAAAGCAAAATCAAAAGGTTGTGCATACACAAGCAAATGGGGGAAAAAATTCTTGACTTCCCATCAGCACACATAACAGTTGCTATGGAAGGCAAACACTGTAAGTAATTAATCCCCCCACCCTTTCTACTCCTTTTCTTAGCTTTTATATCTGAGCCAATGTCATATGGTATGGAATATCCCTTTGTTTAATTTGAGTCAGCTGTCCTAGTTGTGTTCCCTCACAGGATCTTGCCCAACTCCAGCCTACTAATGGGGGCAGAAAGTTGGAGAGACAGTGCTGATGCTGTGCCAGCACTGTTCAGCAGCTGCCAGAACACTGGTGTGTTATCAGCACCTTTCTAACTACCAATGCAAAGCACAGCACTGTGAGAGCTGCTGTGGGAAAATGATGGCCATCTCAGCCAGACCCAGGTAAGGTAAAAAAACCTGAATTAAGCTATTATCTTGCTTGCTGAATGACTCTCCTAGAAAATGCCCTGACTTAAATCTATCAGTCTTTAGCTCAGGAAGGATCCTCTTGTCCTTTTCCAGATGTGTTGGCCTGTGATACACAGCTGGGTACTTTTGATCAGGCCTATGGAATTCTTCCAGGGAGAGAGTGGGTCAGACTGCTCTCATCACCCAGCAATTACATGGCAGAGGGATGTTCCTAGATCAGATCTCAACACATAGTCTTGAACAAAAGGGGTTGGCTTTTTCTGCAGACATTCACATATATGAAGCCTGGATAACATGAGGTGTCTCATACAGGTCTGCAGGGCCACTGGGGAATGCCAAAAGCCAGTATATGGCCACTGGGCTTATTAACTAGACACTGGCCTGGGATCGGCGAGGGCAGGTGAGCTCAGGGATACAGTGTCTGCTAAGGTGTCAGGGCCCCAAGGGCACCCACCGGCTCTGCAATCACTTCTCCCTTCCAAGAGACTGAGCCATCAGTGTTCATGGTTAGCTCTGTCCACTGACTCACTTTTCCTCAAGGATTCTAGTGAAACAGAAACAGCAGTGAATGCAGCTAAAAAGTTCAAAGAGCATTTTAAGGGATGCAAACTGATTTCTGTGTGGTGCAAATCTAATATTACTGTGCAAACTCTATGTCACACAAGCATCTCATGCTGTCAGTTTTTGATACTGAAGATACAGTTACTGGCATTTGAGCAGAATAATAAGGACATTTTCACTTTTTATTCTAATTTTTTATTAAGGAAAATAAGATGTTAGATATTCTTCAAAATATTAATGCTTCTTAAACTAATAGTCAAAATTACATTTATAAAGACATTTTCTGTCATCTTTTTAATCATATGGCTTATGACTGGCTGCATGTTCCCACAATTAATTAGCACTATACATCAAGAAACAAAAAAAAGGGTAAATTATAACAAAGAAAATAAAAAGAAAACATCTAAAATCATTACCACTTTACATCAGTAAAATCCAATTTTAAAATATTCTTGAGAGAAACTTTTTACAGAAAAAGCTAATATAATTTTTCTTTTATTTTATTGCAAGAAGTATCCAGAAAGACAGTATTTCCAGAGCCAGGGAAAAGAAACTGACAGCAAAGAGCATTGCAAAAAGACTGGTTAGAGAAGGCAAAGGCAGCTGAGTAGCTTAACTGTTTTCTCTGGGCAACTGAATACCAAGCAAAAGACATGTGAAACGTATAGACACTCCTTAAGGCCAAAGTTTAAACATTTTGACGATCAAACAATTCCAACTGTTTCTCAGGAGCGTCATCCACTATCTACCTTACCTAAAAGACCTATCGCTACTAATCTATCACTAAAATAATGTAAAGGAAAAGCTTGAAGTTGTGTAATATTGTTGGATAAAACAAACAAAACACTTCCTAGAGTCTCAGTGTTACTGTGTTGAACTTTCGCCCACCTTATAAATCAGAAATCAATATTCTAGGTAATTAAATTAGTGTCCACTCCCCCTCTGTACAAAAATGTCCTATGTTTTAACATAACATATTCTTCTAGTGAAAAGAACACACTGGGTTTAAGGAGAAAATAAATTCTTTCATATCTGAGCACTTCAGAGTCTAGCAGCTAAAAATTGTAGTCTGTTAGTATTGCATTGCACTAAAAAAAATATCTGAATGGGCAGTCCTTGTGAGATGAAGGTAACTTTTATTAGACAAAGAGGAAAATAATAACAGTGAAACAAGCCTACTACCTTGTATTGTTTATATTTTTTGACAGCCACAACTACCATAAGGATACTCTTACTTTAGAAAAGCACTTACCAGGCATGTCTGTGGCTGAATGGTGAAAGCTCTTATAGGACATTGCCACACACAGGAGAGTTTATGCCCATGTGTTATATTTGGATCCACTGCACCATAACAAAGGTTATCATATACAAGGGTATTAAAAAAAAAAATAAATATTTCCTTAAAGATGTAATTGGAATATTAAGAGGATTACAACCCCTTGTACTTGTTCAGCTGAACTGATTTCCTGTTTGCTTTTGTTTTTCTCAAATGATTCATACAATACTAGACTTACTACAATTTTCCTGCTGAGATAGCAAGTACTTCTCCTCTCCAAAAAGTTGATCAAATTGGCTGGCTAGCTCAGTGAGCCAATCAGAAATAAATATTACAGGGTATTTATGGAGAAATTACTTGTTTTTAACAACAGTGGTAAATAAGGAAAGTTTTAGTTTTTCATATTTATCTGGGATCTTAGGATAGCTTCGGTAAAGGAATTTACTGGGTTGAATTTATGACTTTTTCAGAAGCCATTTAGGAAATCCATTTCCTCACACTATTTTTTTCTCATTTTAATCCACATATCTGAATAAGCTTTCATGCTGTTTTGTAACAACTTTCACCGGAATTGCATGATAATACACCACTGTGTGTTAAGTTGCAACACCACCTATCTTGGAAAGCCTACATAATACTGATATGCAAATCCTTGTACTCTGTTTTCAGGCAAGCACCGTGCTGAGTCTCTGTAGTGTTGTCTGGGATAAAAACACATGTGAACATGGAAATAGCAAATTACATTTTTGGAGTGTATACACTTTAACAGTAGCCTTTCTACCCAAGTAAAATCTCTGTACCTCCTAATTTAAGGGCTTTTGTTTTTTCAATAGACTAATTTGGAAATTACTTTAAAACCTACAATATTCTGAGGGATTAATATCTTCTTTTAAAAGAAATTTATTTCACTTTTAAGCCATTTAAGCTAATAACATGATTCATAGACCAACAGGACTTTTTCAGATATTAGGATTCCCAACAAGAGATATGTAGCTATTTATTTTCCAGGGCAGTACAAAGTCCACATGCTTCGAATGCAGTCATTGTTCAGACCAAAGTGTACAAAAATCAGCTCATCAGAGAGCTGTGTCTGCTCTGACCATTATTCTTTTGTTTTGAGGGCTTCTATGTGGTCAGAGGTGGCCTGGCCACAGCCAGCAGTGGCAGCAAAAGGCACATCTCTCCCTGGATTCCCTACCTAACCTATAGAAACAGAGGAAAGCACCTTTCCCTCTTGTCAAAAGCCAAGGCACCTTGTAAGGAGTAGGGATGCAAACACTCAGCTTTTACCAGAGGTTTCTGATTAACCCTTATTCTGTTTTAGGCACTGGTTACATCAAAGGTTATTAGACCACAAGCATATTTTAGGAGTATCATGTATCTTACCTTTGTTAGTGAATAATAAGTCTTAATTAAGTCAGATGTTCTTGTCTAAATAGATCCCTAGTTCACCAGCACTTTGGAGAGGACCTCTGCAGCAACGCTTATCACTGTAATGGATCTCTATAATCAGCAGTTCATTCCATCTCTTTAGGCACAATAGCCTTCCAAGAAAATGAAATTTCTCCTTCTCACATGATCCTGTTGAATAAGTCTATTATCTGTAGTATATAATGCTCTATAAAATGGTCTGAAACTCTCATATTTCTTCTGAACCAGCTATCTTTTGTCATTTTCTATTCCTGGCTAGTGGGGTTTCTAAAATACCTATTTTCTCTCAAGGTTTTCAGTTAGAGATTTATCTGCCTTGGTGTCTTTTGGAGTACTTTGTTATATTTATCTTAGAGTTTGTTCTGCTTTACTGATTTGTCATAAATCCAGTTAATCTCAAACATTCTAACCCGTTGTGTAATTTATTGATTTATTTGTAACCTGTCATCTTATATTTGAATATCAGGACTGAAAAGATAGTCAGATAGTCTATGGATTCTAGGTTTTCTTTTTTATGGGTAGATTGTTTTTTTACACATGGGGAACTTTTTAAAACACTACCCTTTATCACTGCTTCGCCTGAATATCATTTAGTCTTTTGATAATCTATACTGTTTTTTAAATATTTTTGAAAATTCACACATAATACTTTTATTCTCTAGGGAAATATAAACAATTATTCATTATGCTTTGTCTCTGCAAGGCCTGAACATTTTGATTCCCAGTGTTTTAACACTAACTATGCTACTAAGTATTCAGACTGACTACTCCTATGGACAGAGGTAACTTATTTTCCTGATTATTCAATTTACAGAAAAAATCAGTCCTAGAATAAGTCATAATAAATCAGCCCTTGAAGTTGAATCAGATTACACAGATTAGTCAATATAGCCCATAACTTTCAAATATAATTTGGATATTCCCCTGTACTTGAACTAAGAATAATTTCTTGTCTCAAAATTTCACAAGAATCCTGAAATCTACATGACAATAAGAAAAAAAGGAAAAAAAAAAGAAAAAATAATGAAAACCAAAAAAGGGCAATCATGAACATACAAGGTCAAGGTTTGGGTAAGTATTGCTCTTAATATTCACTGTGAACTATTCTGGATAAGAATACAGCTACTATCCTGATCTGCCTTTTAAAACAAATTAAGTAAGTATAACTAAGAAAGCTGCTATTTGACTGGCTTTGAGAATATTATGTTCAGGCATTTTTCATCACCATGACACAAATAGGTTTTTTGCAACAGTTCCGTATAAGATTTATCTTTATTTCCTCACTGTAAAAAAC
Organism: Lophotriccus pileatus; assembly: GCA_035583135.1. Lineage (NCBI taxonomy): Eukaryota > Metazoa > Chordata > Aves > Passeriformes > Tyrannidae > Lophotriccus > Lophotriccus pileatus. Next base: position 26,977,416 of record JAWWES010000041.1, read on the forward strand.
TTTGTTTTGACAGGGACATTCCAGCCTTTTAATAGTTATAGAATATTTCTTACCAGTTCACTGATTCCAGTCTAGTTTACTAGGTATATTCTTTATTCTTTGTATTTTGGGAATATAATTCCCAAATTCCAGTCACATAGGCCCTGTTGTTATTTTCATGGACTGCTTAGTACTTATTATCAATTATAATTAACAATTATTAAGTATTTATTGCCAATTTTTTCACCTCTTTTTCAAATACACTCCTGCTTAATTTAGATGGTTTTTTAACATGAAAATCATAAGCTTTCTCATGAACACTTGACTCTACCTATATGTCAGCAATGTAATACACCAGAGAACTAAGGTCTATCAGCATCCAGAAAAGAAAGATTTTCTTTGATAAGGAGCTTTTTTCCACAGAGAGATAAGAAGTGAAATATTTTGAAATATTTCTAAAGTTTCACAGAGAAGAATTTTCAGTTTCACTGACACTGGCAATTAGAAAATCTAAGATTCACAACCATCTGAGATTAGAAACAGTGTTAACACTTCTTTTAACTCTCTAGACACACAAATAAGCAAAAGGGTACAATCACATTGTCTAATCTGTCTTGGTTTTTACTTCTGTCTACTCTAACTTTTAGAAATCACTCTATTGATGTACTTAACACAGGTTCCAGCTGTTTGACTGTCATAAATGCACATTAAACATATAAAACTACGGCAAGTTCACAATCCACCCAGCAACTGGCACTATAGAATGTCAGAAAATTAGAAATATTTTCTTCCCTCCAATGACAGTCTTGTTTACCTTGTTGACAGATTTATCAAAGAAGATCCCCATCAGATATTGTGATTGCTTTGCGCTATGCATTGATCTAAGAACTGGATTATCCTAAACAGAAACAAAACTAAGAACAGGTGGACTATCTTAAACCCAGCAAAAGAATTTATACGAAATTATTTATCCTCTATGAAAAGAAAACAAGCAGAAATAAGTAACAGCATAAAAAATTTCCTTGCTTCCAGGATTGGGGAAACTGTATGTTGTGATTTGTTTTAGAGTAAATGTGTGCTATTCCTCCAGCTCTTTCCACAACAGGCACTTTAGTCACATCAAGAATTTCACATAGGTTTTCAACTGACTTTATTTTTATAGATATTCTGCTTATTGCAATTCATGCCATACCACATATTAAAATCTTGTTGATTCAGGTGAAGTGTTTAGTGTACAAGTCATACTATTTAGAACAATCAAAAATAGTGTTAAACTTTAAATGTTTAGCACTTCAAGATTCATTTTTTTTTTTTATGTAGGCAATTTCTATTCTTCCAAGACACACTCACCTGTCTATAACAGCTCCATTTTGCAGTACTATCGTTCAGTCATCGTCTTCTACCTTTGATCCAGTCATCACAAGAATAAGTATTTCTCTATGATAATGTAAAATGTGTCTTGATGTCAGTTAAATAAATTCAATTTTTTTTCATTGCTGTGCTGTCAAAGCAGCAGATAGAAAGATGTGGATCAACATTCATCTTTGCTGGTTAAACTGAGAAAAAGTTAAGGTGCCTATGATTGTTTCTCACTTTTGGCTCAAACTGTACTTGGTTTTGATTGATATATTGAGCATAAGAGAGGTTCATTAGCTGAAAATCTTGCTACAATCTGACTTCAAAATGTAACCTGAACAGCATGTTTGGCAGATTAATAAAAATATGCATTATCCTTTCAAAAATACTGGCTTCCCTTAGAAATGCTTGTCTGATTTTTGAGAAGTCTCTTTATGATTTTTTCTCCTGAAAGCAAGGCATATTCACCAGCGTACCTGAGCAGACTAAATTTGCAGCAGCTTCACCACACAATATCTTCCTTTTAAATACTTTTATTGCTATGTGATTAAATACACAGATATATACCAGATACTCCCATTAGTTAGTACCACTAGGAAGAAGTAAAACACGAAACTTCTTCCTTCCTGCTCTTCCTGAAAATGTGGATAATATTAGCAAGCTTCCAGTCAGCTGGGACCTCTCCAGATTCCCAAGTCCATTCAAAAATCACAAAGAGAAGCCTCATGATGACATCAGGCAGCTCTTTACGTATTCTCAGAGGTATCCCATAGGGCCCCTTAGACTTATAGGGATCCAACTGGAATTGGAGCATCAGCTGGAGCAGCAGATCCCACACAAGTTCAGAGTTGACTAGGATTTCATAATTCTCACAGCCACGGTCCTCAGGTCAGGGCACTGAGACCCCTTAGTCCATCACTGGTGTTGAAGACAGGAAAAGAAAGCATTAAACACCTCTGTTTTTGTTGAGTCCCTGTTTTGGGGTGACCACCCTCATGCAGTAATAAGCCAAAGTTATTTCTGCACTGCCTTTTGCTATTAACTTATTCTAAAAAAATTCTTTTCATTGTCCCCACAGTTCTGGCCACCTTCAGCTCCAACTTTGGCCACACAAATATTCTGGCAAGCATCATCTCTGTATTCCTCCCATGTCACCAGACCTTGCTTCCACTGGGCATACAACTTTTTTTGTTTTAACTTCAAAAGAAGAGCCTGTTCATCCAAGCCAGCCTTCTGACTCGTTTACTTGACTTCTGAAATTTTGGAATTGTGCTCTTAGGAGATGATGCTTAAAAAAGTGACCAGCACTGAAGGACGCCAGCACCCTTAAAAACATTCCCCCAGAGGATCTTACTCACTAGTGCCCTAAGCAGCCTGAAGTCTACTCTCCTCATGTCCAGGGTTGAAGGTTTGCTGGCACTTTTCCTCCTGTCAATAGAGATTTAAGGGAAACCAGCATAATTTTTCCAAGCAGAGAAATGAAAAAAAATTCTCATCTCTGCAACATGGTGCCACATAAAATTTCTATCAGATATATTTTTTTCTTCTAGCTCCTCTCCTTCTGTGGATGTATCTAAGTATCTACCCACAGCTTTCAACCAGAGCTGTAGCAGCTGTTTCTTGGCAACATTCTATTCTGAGACACAACCATTGCACCTGGGTAAGCAGGTGGTTCCTAGTTCAGTGTGAATTTCAGGATTCAAAAAAAATATTCTCTCTAGAAGTTAGCAAAGCCAAAGTCTTTTGAAAAAGAAGACAGCCTACTCATCACAAAAGAACTGCTTGCCAAATTAGTTGTCTGGAAGAGAGAATACCAAGATGCAAGACCTGGCTCTGTGCAGCCAACACCAACAACATGAACATCAATGCTGAATGAGTAGCTATCCTGTGTCTAGCTGCCCTAATTAATATTGCAAAGCAATATGCAGTGATACTGAGATCAATATATTAGCTTAATTGCCACAGTGAGGTCTCTCACTCAGGATGCACAAATTTGAGAAATCAGTCTGATTCTGAGATTAAAAAACATCCTGAATTTTTTCCCACATCCTGGTTGCTTGTATCACACCCTGGTGTTGTGCCACTGGTTACACTGGTTATGCAGGTCCTCAGTGTGACCAGAGATGCTATCTATCCATTCCAAAATCTGCATATAGTAGCAATGAAATATTTCTTTCTTTGACTTTTGTTGCCTGATTTTCACTCCTGAAAACTCCCAATTAGCAATATCTACTGCACCAAATACATACTGCTTGCCTCATGTCTCCAGCCTGAACATTCAATCAGTGCCTATAAATTCCACAAATATGGGTATGTCACAGGCTAAACAACCTACCTGTCATTTCTTTATGCAGTCATGTGCAAACATGTATCTTACTTTTCACAGAAATGTTCAAAGTTTTTTAAAAGTGACATTTTCTACAGAAGCTTTCTTTCCTCTGTGATTTAGAAACCCTGTAGCAGTTGACTTTCAAAGTCAGGCAAACTATTACTGTCAGAGCCTTGAATGTCTCTAATTTCATTCTGCTTTTTCTTCCTTCCAGAAATCATTAATTAAGGGCATTATTCTGAAGCACTAATGCCTGAGCACGCCAATGAAAATTCAGTTAAATGACTCAGCTTCTGAGAACAAATTTCTTTTCAAACAAAGCCCTAGACCTTCATGGATGCAGAAAAGCAAAAGGTTTAGAACAATCTGTTCAGATTTTGTGAGCAATTTTTAAGCTTTGCTTGCTGCCACTTAGTCTGTACCTTTCTCAATCTGCTGAAAGCTAAGCATACGTCACTATCTTTTGCTTTTTATCCTGAGGAGTTCATAAATCTCAACTTGATTGATGGCATTTGCCACTGTTGCATGCTGGCTTCCTGTAACATGAATTGTCTCTCATCTTCCTATGAAATACTTATTTTTTAGAAAAAAAAAAAACCACAGTGTTTTTTTTGTTAGTGGTGGAATCATTTTCCTGTAAGTAGAAGATATAGCTAAAACAAACCGTTAGACAAGCTTTGTAACAGTTGCTGCAATCCATGGCAGGGACACAAGGAAAACAGATTAGATCCACAAAGCACATATCTTGTCACTGTCTGTAGAGTCTAAAGAGAATGGACTGTTTTATTTCCTGGGTTCATGGATCACTAATGAAGTATAATTGTATCTCCATGATGGTTTTATGCTAATTGAAGGAGACTACAGAGGAAACCAGCTTTTAATGGGCAGTTAACATTAGTCTTATTTCAAGGTAGTTCCAGCTATTTTTCCACCACTGTTTCTATCATCATTTCATCCTTTCAGAGAACACATAGACATAGGAATAATGAGAACACAATATAACTTTTATATTATATAAATATAAATATTTTAATACCTTCTTACAAAGACATCATGTTTTTATTGAATTTCAAATTTTCACTGCCTTTCCTACACTGGCATAAATTCAGCCTCATGTATTGTCATGATACACAGTTCTAAGTTGCATTTTCTATACGTTCTCCTATTCTTTTTCTTTGTGAGGCCTAATACAGTGGGAAAAATCCTGCCTTGGTCTCTCTTGTGGTAGTCCACTGCACATCAAGGACCTAAAGACCCATGTAACAGTTCACCTGAGTAGGCACAGGTCTATGTGGTGCTGTGCTGTGTCCAGTTGTGTGGCCTTCACATTGTTTTATGCTGCACAAATCCTTGGCCACGTGATGAGATCAGCCAGCTCACTGTAATGGAGGAACCTGCAGGCAGCTCCCACTTTGCAACAGCAATTGCATCACCTTTGTAGCATTACTTTCATCTAAAAGTGCAGCAAGAAGTTGAAACGTCCTTTATGAATAGATTTGTTCTCTTGTAAGATAATTATATGAAAGCTCAAGTAACCAAAAAGGAGATACTTCATTCCATGGGCGGATCTGCACAGCTTGACATGGGAAAATCAATCCAGGGTTCACCCAAGCTGGAAGAACGTGGAGCTCCCAGTAGCTGAAGAGATATAAGATATATGCACTAACCATATTATTCTTCCTATTCTGTCTAAACAGTTATTTTATTAAGCCATTTATTACTGAGCCTTTCCTGCTGAGATCCAAACAGAGCACTCTATAATATTTCTCCCTCCCACCTCCTTATCCACCTGCCTGACAAAGAGCAGGTCCATTTACTACTTCTAACTTCTTTTTTTCATTCTGAAACTGATAATTACGGATACAAAAAAAGAATTTGAGCCTTTTCTAATTATTTTTCCCCCACCTCCTCAGACAGACTGATTATTCTGTATCTGAGGCTACAAAATAGAGGTTTTGAAACTGAAAAGAGAAAGCTGCAAGGCAGAGGTGGTATAACCCTTCTTCATGAAGGGAAGGGTTAAGATCTCACACACTCACCTGTCTGTGGTTCAGACATTGAGCAGTATCTTCTTACACTGTGACAAATTCTTCCATTTTCATTACATCATTGTAACCTCAGCAGTTATACCGCCGAGGCAACATAAATTAGTCTAATGTGGCTGTACCTGTAATTCACAGCTCTTTGACTCCCTTCACTTGGCCACAAGTACAAGCCAACCCTAATGTAAGCCAAAGTTTATCCTGAAATATCTTCTAACTTCTAACTAATATCTTCTAACTTTGTTTTCCTCTTTCAAGAAAGAGTTTTCACAATACTCTGATTAACCACAGTCCTTCCTTTCGTTCTGGAGAAGAGAAGGCTCAGGGTGAATTTTATCAACAGGTGCAAATATTTGAAGGGTGGTTGCAAAGAGGACAGAGCCAGGCTCCTTTCAGTGGTGCCTCATGACAGGACCAGAGGCAATTGGTAGAAACTAAAACACAGTAAGTTCCCTCTAAACACCAGAGAACACTTCTTTTACTGTGAGAGAGACTGAGCAGCAGCACAGGTTGATCAAGGAAATTGGGGAGTCTCCATCCTTGGAAATACTCAAAAGGTATCTGGACATGGTCCTGGGCAAACAGCTCTAGATGGCCCTTATTTGAGCATGGGGCTTGGTCCAAGTGACCTTCAGAGGTCCCGTTCAACCTTAACCATTCTATGATTCCTCATCCTTGGCAGAAAATCCCTGTCCCTCCCGGTTTACCTCTTTCTTTTTTTTTCAAAGCTGAAATGAAGAGCTTCAATAAACTGTACTCAACAGCTTGTAAGAAGGAGAAACTTTAAAAGTCTGAAATTCGATGGGTATTGTGTTATCACAGTAAATCACAAGCACACTTAGAAAAACTTTATATATGGAAATAGTTGCTAGTTACTGTACCCAAGTTTGCAATAGGATAATCCCTCTTTTGACAAACAGCTATCTACCCCTATCACAGTAAACACTTTCTCATTTACCACATCCTAGGAGCTAGAAAAACCTCTGGCCCTTTTAGAGGGATAAAATATTTGTAGGTTCTATGACAAGATTTCTCAAGCCACATATTCCAATGTGTGCTTATTTATGTCTCTTATATGCAAAGCCACCATGCACCACTCTTGCTGAAAGTCTTCAGGGGTGTCACAAGTGACATCTTAATGTCTTAAATGACCATGAGAAAAAGTATGCTTGGGTACATGCAACTTTATTTTTAGATTCTGGTCTGAAGTGATCACCTTTGAGTACATCAAAGTACTAATAAAAAAAGCATAATCAGTTTGTGAACTTACAGAAAATACATGCATTTAAGAAACAGATAGTGTTTAAGAAACTCTTTCAAAATATTTTTTTCAACTAACCCAGATGACCAGTTATACACACATTTGTGAGTGTACCTGGTAAAAAAAGAATATATACTTTCAGATACCATTTCATTATTTCAACTTTTACATTGGCTTTTTCAAAGGAGTGTTATTTTAGTTCTGTGGAAAAACTATAAACTCTCACCATTCTGTGCTTTACATACCTATTGGAAAGTATAACTTGCCTACACCTCCACAGTTGACCGTGCAGCAAAGTTAAACTTCACTCTCTTTCAAACAGTTTGGAGTTTTTATTATTTTGCAGAGGATTATGGAGGTGGCTCTGACTGAATCAAATTATGCTCCAAAAGCTTTTGAAGAGAAGTTCAGTCTCTCCAGGCACTCAGAATTCTCTTCTGTAGGCTGAAGAAGCTGACAGAAAGATTTAATTATGTTTGATCAGGATTGACCTCTCTTCCAGGATTCAGATTTTCTAAGGCAGATTAGAACATTAACACAGTCAGTAATGTATACAAAGAAAAGGAAAATAATTTTATGACTTTGTTTTCCTTAGGAACCGTGTATATAACCTACATTTCTAAATCTGCAGGCATAATTTAGTGCCACTTACAATTCATCATTTAATGGTTCTGTAAATGATTACAATTTCAATTAAAAATCACATTTAGAATTTACAATTCAAAGATATAAAGTGGAAAATAAAAAAAAATAGATCACCAATCATGACAGTAAAAATTAGAGCAGGCATTGAAAGGGCAGCAAACACCACAACTATTTCTTCATGGAGGGAATTTGTGCTTTTCAATTTTTCTTGTCTCAGTGATTTTAGCTCCCCTGGAAATGCTGTTTCACTTCATCAGCTCCCAGTTCCACAGTTAAATTCCTGCCACATAAAGCCCACAGCCCCAGTGAAGTCAACAGAGCTTTTCTTGGGCACTACACTCAGCTCTATGCTATCAGCTTGAAGAGTTAGTATCATTTTGGCTGCCTCGACAAACAAAGCAATTCCAAGGATCTGAAGAAAAAAAATCTTCCTAGAATTGCAGTAGCTGAAATTATTACTAATAGTTTATTAACAAACTAAAATTTTGTTTTGAAGGCCCCACAAATATCTGAAACAAAAGTTGCTGAAACTTTCCAATTGCATATTTAATACATCCATTTATCTGATAAAAAAACAGTGCCATCGTAATGTTCATGTTTTTTCTTTAAAAAATTGGTATGCGGCCAATTTAAGTTCCACTGCAGCCTCACTCCCACCACAGAAAGGTAACCACACTAAGTCCAAATTACATTTGTTAGCCCTCAACTCTGCAATGCTATCAATTCATCTCTGTATCATTGCCAAATATTTTCACTGAGATATCCATTTTCAAAAAGCACATAAACTTAGGTCCTTGAATTCCCTGTTGCAGCAAGATCTCTCTGGTTTTGCTGGGAGATGCTTTCACTTTTGGCTATCTGATTTCATAAATGTCTCAACCTGATGAGAGAACCAAATGCTTTATTTTGAGTCACTGGAGACTGTAAGTCTGCAACAAATGCTGAAAATTAGTTTTAAGATAATTCTCAAAGCTATAAAAACTAGTATCTATTCTATTAGCATATTATTGATAGGTGCATTGAGATGAACTGTTGCTCCCTGCCTTTACAAACTGGTGTGAATATAAATCATGCCTTACAACCAGCTTTGAAATTGGACTATAGTATCCATTGTCCATTGTTATATTGGTCTCCATTTTACACATGAATTAGCATGCCCTAATAAGCTGGTTTTGGCATTTAACACTCCCATCCAAAACGCTATGTAACTTTGGCTTCTCTGAATTATTATCAAGCACATCATCTTCTGTAAATTGTAGGCCTTACTTAAAATCTTGATCTTTCCCTTTCAACTGAAGCAATTGATTTCCAGTTTTTCATGTTCTTTTTACCTGACTAATTCATTCTTAATCATTTAAGTAATATCATGAACTCAGACAAATTACTTGCAGTGGGGAAAAAGTTCAAATAGTTTTCCAATCACGTTTAGTGATTTAGTCCAATCAGATTTGTGTGAGTGCAGCTGGAGCATGGCTTGCATAACATAGCTGATCAATAGGGCTTCGATAACATCAGCTCTGTGAATGAATCACTCTAAGGCTTTGACTTACGTGAGTATTTTCCACGTCACTGTTCACTATTTATTTGCTTAAGTAGTGTTGCAGGGGTTTTTTAACATCTATTTCTTCAATTCACATGCTGAATTTTTTGGGAGTTGTTTTTTTGATATCCAAGATTCTTGCAGGTGATACAGACTAACTTTATCTACTAGTTATGCGTTTTCACAAATCAGCATGAGAAGTAGCCACTGGAGGGTTTTCCTTTCAACAATATTAGAATATGTAATTTTTTTATATATTCTGTTTCCTGTCAAAAATATGTGCATGCAAAAATATGCAAATTAAAAATAGTGGTTCTTATTTTCACTTTCCAAGCTACAGATCTTTGTGAAAGACTCTACCTCACTCAGGTTAACACTTAAAACCCTCCCAACTGCAAAATTTCCAGAAAGCTCTCTGTGGATATGAACTTACTCAAATACATTACAAACTCAGATAAAAACTGTCACTGGCATAGTGATGGACAAGTTACTTCTGGGAAGTGGCAAGCCTCCACAAGCATATCCTTACCCAATATCTGACTGAGTTAGTAAACTTAGCTGAGAATCAACTGTTATATTTTACAAGAACACACTTCATTACTTGATTATATATATACAAAAGAGGCATCATTCCATTCCCTTTATATATTATTGTATAAGCAGATTTTTATATATTATTCAAGTTGCTCATAAATCATTAGCCATTCAGATGCATATAAAATATTTATAGATGCAAGTAATACTTCATAAAAGCCTTCTCAACTGACAAATTCTTAACTAGTAAATAGAACTAATTCCAATAAATGGTTTAATTTGCCTTGCAGCTGACTTTTCAGTGAGTCCTTAAGGCTCTTCTCGGTGCCAAGAAATAGGACGAGAGGCAAGAGGGAGAAACTGATGCACAGGAAGTTCCACCTGAATATGAGGAAGAACTTCTTTCCTGTGTAGTGACCAAGTACTGGAACAGGTTGTCCGGAGAGTTTGTCAAGTCTCCCCCACAGGAGATATTCAAAAACTGTCTGGATGCAGTCCTGTGCCATGTGCTCTAGGATGACCCCACTTGAGCAGGAAGGTTCAACCAGATGACCTGCTTTGGTCCCTTCCAAACTGACACATTCTGTGATTCTGTGAACACCAAATGTTAAACTTGCTGGATAATTTTTAAAAAATCTTTTTTTGGTGTTTCAACTGTGAGTATTTCATTTTGTTTGTAACTAAATTAACATGAAAAACGTAATAATTTCAACCATCTTGTCCTCTGAATCATAGAAAAATAAGATTTTTTATATTGGATTTTGAATCAGGCTGTATTGAGCTCCTTTTGAATTCATACACAGAGCTTTCTCCTGAAACATCAGGTAAGGTACTTTTTGGATGGTCACCTTATTACCTTGAATATAGGTATGTGTCAAAAGTGCTGCTATGTAAATATGCTTCTCTAATATTTAGTAAAACTTTCTGTAAAATTGGACAGCAAATTACAGATTCCCTTGGATTTTAAGTGGTCCTCATGTCTTTTCCAGTTAATACTGGAAACTTTATGTGACATTAAGATATGTGAGATTTTTTTCAGCTGAAATGTGAGGAAGAATGTGACAGTCACTGGAGCTGCAAAAAGCCCACTGCAGTAACTGCCAAAAAATCATGTATGTTGTAGGCTGGCTAGAATATAAAGTCTATCTATCTATAAAGGCCAGTGGGGATGAGATGTTTAGCTGTGGGAAAGCAGAGTTAAATGTACACAAAGATATTCTTGTCCAAGTGTAACTAACTCAATTACCAAATATATCTCTTTAGCTTCTATTATTTTTTAGAAATATATTATATAGATTTTAGAAATATATTATATATATAGTATATATAATAAAGAAGTTTTCATATCTTTATGACTTCATAAATTCACGCCATAAATGTTTTATAACTGCTTAAATATATAAAAATTTTATTTTAGAGAGAGATAGCGATAGAGAGAGAGAGAGAAGGTGATGTACCCTATCTGAGCATAGATCTCAATCCCATTAAAAAGATCTCTTCATTGTTACTAGTAGTTTAGTTAAGAGAACAACGGGGGGGGGCAGGGAGGAAAGCTCTCAAGATATATGTCTAGAACCTACATGTTTGTGCTTCTATCAATTCAAGAAACCTTTATATAATATAGGTAAACCAGAGAACACACCTTAATAACAGATAAGAAAGGAAAACCTTGTCATCAGCCCTGAGGCAGAAGCCAGTCATGACAGTCATGGCATATTTCTATTTTATGAGTTCTTTTATTTAATGAAGAAGAAAATTTTTGAAATAAGCTAGACATCTAAGTCACACTGAAGGTGGTGTTCAGTTCCCTTAGGTTCTATGGGACACTCTACCACAAAGATATTTTAATATAATCATTCCTATTTTATATATAATTAAAGTAAGATAATAGACAAATTCTCACTGATGCAAGCTATTATTATTATTATTGTTGTTGTTATTGTCATTATCTTTCTATAGTTCATCAATTTTTCTAATTATTCTTTAAAATAAAAAAAATTCATATATTTAAAAAGACCTGTCATGACATAGAATACAATCAATGAAGCAGGAGAATGAGCTGTTTACCAATGCAGCTGAAAATCCAGAAAAACAAAGTTTCTGTTTGTTAAAAAACAGTTCTAGCATTTCATTTTTGAGCAAAACAAGTGAATCAGTGTGTCTGAACCGTCAGGCTTTAATAGCTCCAAAAGTCTGATGACAAACAGGGAGAAGTGCCAAAAATTCACATGATTTATTATCTTCCTACACTTCAGTCTCACACAGATGTACAATCCCAGAGGGATTCTGAACCACTCCCTGACAGGCCCTCAGCATCGAATTAATACACAAGGCAAAAGAAAATTTAATGTAGAGCATCAGAATTGATTAATGGAAGTCATATCAGCTGTCAGTCCTCTGCAAACTAATCAGGCAAAATGCTCAAGAAAACACGGTGCTGCATATGAAGGTTGACAGAAACTTTAAAGGGGATCAAAAAATTAACAATAAATTATTATTGGAAAAGATAAAATAAAAGAGAATAATTGGGATTTTTTTTCTTTCAGTGATTAATATCTATTTATTTGGCCAACTGCCAAGCAACTAGGGTGCTAACAAATTCATTCCAATGATTTTTGTTTTCTGATCTCTGGAGTAACTTATTATTTCAAGACTTAGAAGACAAAGTTCTAAAACACTACTGATGTAATAAAGCCCAAGCAATTCTGAGTAAAAATAATCTCATCCACAGCATAAGAATTTATGTCAGGATGAATTAATTCATTCAACCACGTACCAGGTCTTCCACGACTGAAGTGTTCCACCTTTGAAGAACTACTCCTGTAAGTATGCCCAAAAATCAAACTCTGTATCCACTGACACACTTTTGGCCTTGAATCATCTTTTGAGTGTCATTTTGGGAGGACATAGTATGCCAAGGGAAAACCATGTAAATGATTCATATAGGACAACCTAGAATGTCTTATCCAACATTCTGAATGTCCCTACACCCAGGTCTGACTACAGTTGCCGCTGCTTTTTTTAATATTGCTTGTCCTATAAAACATCAATTAATTCTTTTCAACATTGAAGCCCTTAGTCATAGTATAGGGCTTTCATGAATACTGTTCTGTCAGAAATATTGGACTCAGTTCAGCTCCTCCATCCTATGAACAGCTTGAACCATTGCACTAGTACCAAACACGTCTATAGAATGCCATCTCCTCTATCCTAGAACAATGTCTCCTTACAGTATTTTCTCATGTCCGTGTGTGTCAGAAGTTGGAGTTCACTGCAGAACTGAGAGGATCCGATATGTCTACTCCATCCATTGCTTTTATTTTTTGATGTATATTTTACATATAATCCCACATAGGACCTTTGCTGCACTACTGGAGATCAAAAGCCAAGCCATGTGTATCCATGCAATTTATACCCTTATTTATTCATACCATGTTCTCCCAGTGAAAAAGAGTTGAAGCTCACAGGAGTCTTGAGCTAGTGAGGCATATGGCCACAGGCCAAAAGCTGCACTCTGAAAAAGTTTCTTAATCTGCTTGTTCATTTCTCTTCCTGGGTTTGGGTCAGCTAAGCCTTTCAATAGCTGAATCCATAACTTGTCTAGTGTCATCCACTCCTATAGAGAATTGCCATCTTAATCAGCCCATTTCTAGTCCTTCTCCATGAATCAGATCCCAGCTGAGACAATGTGGTGGGCATATGTGAACTCTTACATAGTCCTGCTGTGCTTAGGGACAGTGAGGGACCACAGCTTACCCTAAAGTTTCAGTGTAAATATGCTGGACAGCCTGGTTCTCACATGGTTCACAAAATCCCATTGTTGCTTAAGCCTTCTTAGAGTCCACACTTCCCTAGAGTCCACACACGTTTTGAAAAACTATAAGCATAAAGAATGGACTTCAATGTATGAGCAGAAAATTTTCTTGGAGCTGGTTTTGTCACACCTTTTCTTCATCCCCAGATCCCTTGTTTTTCCATTTACTTCAAGGAATCACAAATCCAGCTCCTTCAATTCCAGGGCAACTCAGGCTCACAGTCACTGGAGACGCCACACTAGACCAAAAGGGAAGTGTTTTCAAGGAAATTTCTGCTACAGAAGCAAACTGACAATGGTATCACATTCCACAAGGGAGGCTTTGGATACACATCTCTATTACCTGTACACATTTCAGTTCACAGAGAGAATTCAGGTATGGCAGAGTAAGTGTCTACTGTGTTGTGCATGTATACATCTGAGAAAGAGCCAGGAAGGTGTCCTTTAAGGGCTTTTTTTCTTTGATTGTGGTCTCTATGAGTAAGAGAAGGAAAATTCTGGATAGTAAAAATTGGGACAAATTGCCAGAATGAAGTCTGTGGTGCCTGATATGCTACATTCTTGGGATATGAGAGATTCAAACTCATCTATGCACATAAAATTAAGGATACACACCCAAGTACCAAATCCATGGGGGCTGGTATACTCCATTCAGACACCAAATGTGCCAAGCTGATGAGGACTGATGTTTTCCAGCATATTTTACTTTGCCTTGCAGAGGCAGAGAGAGGTGGTTTATGAGCAGTGGGAAAATGTGGTCTTTTGTATTTCACAAACCCTCTTCCTCTCCTCTACTTATCCTTCCACAGCAGTTCCCTGGAAAAGGAGGAGCTCAGAGATAATTGCCACTAATTTGGGATGGTGGAGGAGAGCAGACCTGGTGCCAGCAAACTGGATAGAGCTTGATGTGCAGAAGCAGTCAAGGGGCCTTAGAACTCTTGGCATGGCCAGGGCACCTCATGGGCCCTGAAATGTGCATGTAACCAGAGCACTGTGAGAGCCCTCAGAGATCAGGTACCAAAGATCTCTTCAGGAGCTTAGGTGTAGGATAAATTTAAACTTAATTAGTCCCCACAATCTTTGTTTCTAATTCCTCACATTTGTGACAACTAATATCTAATTCTAGCCAAAATATCCTCTAAATAAAAACTGCCTAGCATGGTCAAAACTCTGTGAGCTTGGAGTATTTAACTCAAACAGCAGAGCAGCTATTAGTTGTAGTTCCATTTACTGATGGATCATTGTTCATTTATATTAAGTATAAATATGTCTTGGAGTTACAGGTAGGCTCTGCTCTCTCACTGTGGTTGTCAGCGGCACCTCCTTATGGCTCTCCTTGACTGTCCTTTGGGGAAAAAGAGACAGATCAAAACAGCATGGCAGTCAGCTCCTATTTCTTGACTGACTGACACTGAGTTTCCTGGAGAAGAATCAAATCTGTGCTCAGAAGATAGTCCCACACATACTGTCTGCAAAAGTAGCTGGGCAGGCACAAAGAGCCCTTGTCTGTCCCCAGGCATACTGTTGAAACTCCATACTGTTAAACCACAAGGGCCCTGCAGCTCTCAATGAGCCAGCTCAGTTCAATGGCTTCCTTAACCCTCCTGGAAAGTCTATGCTCCTTTTGCACAGGGATGCTACTACCACAATTACAGCCCATAAGTCATGGCCATCGCTGGCAGAGGCTGCATGGTGATGGACATAAAATTGATGTGTGCCTTGATTTTGAATTCCACAAGGAAACCCAAATACCAAACTAAATATCCTGCCAGACATGTTCTTGCACAGCCAGGCATGTTATATTCTTCAGCCAGCACATCAGATGCTCTCAGGGTAATCATGTCAGTGAAACTAAGCAAACACTTCACAATAGAATGGACTCATCCTGACAATCTACAAAGGATTAGGCAGTTACTGGTGGATGAATATTTTTCACAGAATAGTCATTCTCTCTCTAATCCTCAGCTCTGTATCGTAGGGAAAACCCATAAAATACCTGCCAAAAATGGGTATGGAAGCTAAAAATCATAATTCTACTGGCTCAGCCCACAGGCTCAGCAGAGTTAGCAGTTGTACCACTCATAATATGATCCATCCCTCCAGTAATGCAATCAACAGCCTGATAATTTTCTCTCTTTCAAAGATGTAAATATCACCTTTCTCCTTTTACTCTTTCTTTCCAAGATGGTCTACTTCCTCTCTCAGCCAGTAAACTAACTGAATTCCAAACACGTATTCTAAAATTGCTTTTGATTTTGAAGTCTGCTTTTCTTTAAGACCTGAAGTGTGCCCAGATGTTTGTCTAATTTTTCCAAATGAGAAAGAAGGTGGCCTCTACCATACCAACTAGAAAGCAACACAGTGAGGACCTATAGACTTCTATCATTTTAAAGCTATTGCAGGATCAAAACAGGATTCATAGACTGTTTTTTTCAACAAAAGGAACAAAAGGGGCATTTGCTATCAAAAACGTTTTCTGAAGCCACAATGTCCAAATGCAAATGAACTCTGCAGGGATTTAATTTCTTCCAGGCTGGTTACTTGTAATTATTTCACCTTATACTGACTTTAGATTAAGTTGTTATCCTGAAGCAATCTGTCAAGGAATTCAGGACCTATTTTTAATTCCCTGTTGTACCAGTGGAAAATAGTATATCCTGCCTATTTTATGGAAAAATTGTTCATTTGTTTGGGATTTTTTTTATTAAATATGGTCTTTTTTAAAAAAAAGTGAGGTTGTGCTGTACAAGTTGTATACTGGGGTAATTTTGAGATATCTGCACAAACCAGTGAAATGACTTAAGCAATTTTCACACAGCTGACATGCAAAAAAAAAAAAAAAAGCACATTGCAAACACAAAAAGCTGTAGAGATCCTAATGAGCTATAGGAGAACAAGGCTTGAGGGGATATGTTAACTAACACAACATCAGCCAGAACTCTGCAGCCACAGAAACAAGTCTGTGCTTGGTGACCAGACGACTGTGACCCTGCTGGCTGTAGTTGGTTTGTCTTCACTCGCCTTTCCAGGGTGCCAGTGTGTAAGGTAACGTGCAGAGAGATGAAAGCTTGCACAGCCAACAGAGTACTGCTCTCTTCTGATGCACAGGGAGGATGTGCGTACCCAGCAGCCTGGGAGCCTCAATCTTTTGACACTCTCTTCAGCTTAATAGGCACTTCATTTCATCCTTGGCAGGATAGCAAGAGACTTCAAACAGAGTTCTAATTTTCTCTTCTGGCTGATGACCACTTATGATGTTTAACCCTCCTACACTTCTTAATACAGCTGACTAGACCAGAAAACATCACCAAACAAAGTTTTTGTTTTCAGGCAGAATGTGTAAAACTTTTTTAATCCATATTTTTAATTTTGCACCAAAAAACCTCCAAGTGACATTTAAGGTCTTTGAAACCGAATGAAGGAGCAGAAAATATGAGCAGTGTGACAGATGACAGAAGTTTGAAATACATTCAGCTGCTCTGAATTTTGTTAAGCCTTCATTCTGGCAAAGCTGTTGAGCTGGACAGGACAGCCTGCAAGGCAGGAAATGAAATGGAATTTTCATTAATTTTATTTCATCATCTACAGCAGATGTTCAGGTGTTCTGATGCACAATTTCAAGCAAAGATGCTTAAAGGGTTTTTATCACAGAATCTCATCACAGAAGCCTACTACTTATAACGGCAGCTAAAGGTGGTAAAGTGTATCTAAATAACAAGAATCAAAAGAGTCAAAGAAACAGAGTAACTAAGTCAATCTCTCCTGATTGCTGACACACGGATTCCTCCACTGCGTTCAATCTCAATTTATCTCAGTCTCATTTAACACCTTTATCCTAGTCACTAGAAAAGAGGAGCATATTTCTTTCTGAAACTATTTGCTCTCTTTAAACAAGAAAAATATCTGTAAAGAACAAGAAAAAAGAGTAAGATTTTTCTACAGACATTACTTAACAGAAGCTCCTGGATTATGATATTGGCAGAAATAGGAGAAGTTTGAATCCAGAGATTACAATATTCATTGTATTCTAACGCAGCCACCAAAACATAGCAAACATCTTTTATCTGCAATACTATGATTCTTGAAATTATGGGTAATTTAGGTCCATGGCAAATATAATCAGAGTGTTTGTATATTTTTTTTTTCTTTTATAATCCTATGAAGGGGTCTTCTCATACTTTACACTGAGAAAATTGAGCTCTAAAAAGAAGATCAATTTATTGACTCAAAGCAAACTAGAAATGTCATCTTTTCCTTTTCTTACTACAAATTATTTACAGCAAATTCTGCTACCTGATTTACCTGGAACAAGTGAATGCTGCTGGGTGTTCAGCATATTCAGGAGGAACAGTGTCACTCAAAACTGGCTACACAGACCTCAGAGGAGGATCCCGACCACAAACAATAATAGCAAAGTTTTGCTGGCTGGTTATTGTTGTTGCTACTTGGTATTTTACAGAAGACCACATCAAAGAAGACAGTTTGGATCATGCAGCCTATCCTCTGCACTCTAAACTTCTCCCTACATCATTCTCAGTGACACCTTATTATCTAACCTGCTCAGCAGTGCTGCAGCCACCCCAGCTATCACCTGACCTCTTCCCTACAGCACAACTTCCGTGGCACTCTGCAACCCCACAACACCTGTGGGCAGGTGTCATGTCCCTTTCAATATTTCTTAAGCCTATAAGCCCCACCCAGGGGTATAGTCAAAATTAAATAAGACAGATATCTGCCACTGCAGTTGTATACTGTCATGCCCTGAGAGTCAATGTGCAATCCCTCATGTCCTTCACCCTCTGCCCATGTGTATGTGCTTCCTACATGTTTTCATCAGCTGTGCAGAGCCACTGCCTTTTCCAAATCAATCTATACCCTTCTCCATCCCCTCGCTTTAGATCACAGAGAACCATAAATGCTACCCCAACAGAGTGGTTTAATGATCAGCACATGTTGATATGGGAAATTTACACTACCAGAAATGCAGTTCCTCTTTCAATACAATCTGTAACATTTGTTTTCTTAGGTGGAGTGACTAATATTAATACAGGGAAAGTTATTTAAATATTCTAGAGATATTTTATATACCTGTCAGGTGTTATTTTCCTCTTGTTCATTTTCTACAGGCAAAAAGCAAAAGTCATACAAGAAAAGATGCAGAAAATAATGTTGCACATTTTGTAAAACAAATACTTACATGCCTTACAAAAAATTTTATTGGCCCTTCAATAGAACGAAATTACAAGTTGGTAATAGTTAATAATTGCTCTCTAATGCAAAACAGACATGGAAGAGACCCCCAAAGGCTGTCTAGTGCATGTCCAAGCAAGATAACAATTTTCAATGTTTCTGACTTGTGTTTGAAGTGGAAGACTGCAGTATCCAATATCTTAGTACAGAGGACCGCTGCTTAACAGGGCTAATTAGAGGTCTTCTACCCTGATGTGCAGCTGGTAACACCCTTCCTAACATTTATAAACCACCACCTTTCTTCTTCATACTCACATGGAAGCAAGGCCATTAATTCCTTTTTTCTTTTCCATCTCCTTTGCATATTTGTGGAGTGTTACCATGTTGCCACCTCTTCTCAGGCTTCTCAGCACTTCCCTCACAGGCCAGGTATTCTGCTCTTACTGCTCCGTCCTTGCCTTATTACAGTTATCCACATAAGGTCATATGTTTGCCATTTTCCAGGCAAAGTGTCCATTTTGCCAGTTAATCTAAATTCTAAATACTGTCCATCATAGTTTTTCCACTTACTTGCATTTTACAATCCACACTTGAAATAAATGTGTTCCTTAATAACATCAGCGATGCAAGTAGTGACTGAGACTGAAAAATGTGATTAGAACAAAATTTGAAATATTTTCTCACTTTGACCCTGAGCTTTTGGATTCATTTTGTGAGCACAGTTCCCCAGTCCCTTTTTTCATGTCACAGTAATTTCATCAAGACACTTTTGCCTAGGCTTTTTTAGGAACAAAATATGACAGAGAGCAAACCAGCTTACTAAAGTCAGTTGGGTTTTTTCTCTATCTGAAAAGCCTACTATTCTTCACAGAAAAAATTTAGTTGATGTGACATTTTTTCAAAACCTATTCTGTCTGTTATTTGTCATTTAGGTATTTTTTAAGCTTTTTGATTATTTCTTCTGCAACCATTATAGACATCAAAGTTAAGCTGACTGGTCTGTAATTTCCTTTTTCTTTTTTACTGTGTCTAAGGACAGGTAATGCATTTGCCCTTTCTGAAATGTCATCATTTCTGAATCAGTTTACAGAACAATAGTTAATGGCACTGACAGTTTGTTCTTGAAGAACTCTTGAAGAAGGTGCAAGTCCATTCAGTGCATAGACATTAACCTATCCAAATATTTAAACATATTCTTTCACTAGTCTGTTGTTCTGGGCTTCCTGTCACTGGTGCCAAGGACATTATCCACACAATCAATACACACTCAATATGATGGCCACAACAAGGCTGAATAAAAAACTCTTTCCACTTTAGCATGATCTGCAATTAGCTGTTTGGGGTTTTTTAAATTATTTCTTGGTCTTCTTACTAGTAGCATACTTGTAAAATGTATTCTTGTTACAGTTTACATTCCTTCTATTTGCGTCTCAGCACTCCTGGTGCTCTGCACACAAGGGCTTCTTATGCTCAGTATCAGTTCCCCATTCAGTTTAGGCCTCACAAGCATTCACAATGTAGTGAAGTTTTTTCCTTATCCATCCCTTGCATAGATATTGCATACATTTCTTTCTTTTCTGAGGCTGTTAACTCCTTGAAATCTTTTTCCTTGACCTTCCTTCTGCAGAAAGGTTATGACCTGGCTTTTTAAAGTCTGTCTATTGTCTTTATTCTTTTATTGCTTCTCCTTTCTTTCTAAAAAAATATGCCTTTCATCTTTAAATTTCCATTTATTTTTTTCCCTTTTATTCATAATCAAGAATAAATAGTTTTAGTTACTTTCTTTCAAATTCTGTGCAGTGTTAAGAAATTGCTTTCAGCATACTGCAAAAGCTTTTCATATGGTTTGGTTAAAACTGCAGCTTAACTGACTGATAGTTTCTGATGCTCCTACAGCATTTGATCTCATTGCATTTTCTTGGCGACAGCCAGAAATGACTTCTTAGTTGCTGTTTGGTGGTGCTTCTTGTGCCCAGGATAGCTGCTCTGATGATCTGCATCACCTGAAAGCATTGCAAGAACATGCACAGTATGAGAAGTTCCTGTGCCTGAAAAGAAGGAAGAAAGATACTCCAAGCTTTCCAAGCCAGGAGCATGTGCTGCACCATCTCAAAGCTACCCAGTTCAAAATAAATTTGGGCTCTCACCCAGTCTGGAAGTCTTCCCTGCCTAGCAGAGTAGAAGCAACCTGCATACCCAATAGGCTCTTTCACTGAGAGATGTGCAACTTCTATGTTTTGGAGAAACTTTAGTTTTAGAGAAAATGGTACCAGCTGCTTTATCTCTTTAAAATTATCATCACAGTTGATTGACCCTTGTAAGGACTGTCACATTTTCTCCTTGTTTCATTGACAGTAAAGACTTTCACTGGTGCTTGTCTACATCTCTATCTCCCCTTTGCCTATTATATATTTTTAATTATAAAGCAATATATATTCCTCCTTTTATCAATCCAAATGTCTTGAGCCAAGGTATATCAATAGTGCAGTCACATGAGTTATTCCCTAATGCCTTTGCTATGCCAATTAGGTAATACTTTTAATTATGTGCTAAGATTTCTATGCCCGCTCTTCCTAGAGACACAGTACTGAGCATGTGCATCAATAAAGCCTTCTGTTCAGTTCTTCAATATTTTAGCTTCTCTATTTTTACAAAATTCTGCATTGCCCTTGCCTGGATATCAAGTTGTATGCTTTGCAATCGCTGATCTCTTTTAACCCTATAAATGTCCCTGAATGAGAAAACTATACAGTAACTGCATAAAAAAATTACATTTAAAATTGAAGGTGACAGTTATAATACATTGTAAATATATGTCAACCCAATAGGGTTTTTAGTACTTGCTTTAAAGAACAGAACACAGACTCACAGAAAAAAAAATAAAACAGAGAATTTTGCTTATGCAAAAGGAGAGGTTTCATATCTGCCTTAATACGGCAGTCACCCTAAGTATTAAATTCAGTTTCCTGAACAAAAAGCCACACTGTTGAAAGACTAGTGTGGAGGGGTTGATGCTCAGTTTGTTATATTTTTTACTGGCTTTCACAGTGCTAAAACAATTTACAACAGTTCATGTTCTCCTCCTAGGTAACTAGTGCCCTCTTTGTATCCAATTTCCAAGAAGTCAGACATAAGCACTTAAAGACATAGTGTTCTTCAGCCTGCAATCTCTTTAGTGTCCACTAGTGACTGAATAAAAGGTAATGCTGGAGGATAAGACACTGATGTAATTCTAATTCACTTCTCTTTGTTTAATTTTTGAAAAGCCGTGGTTTCTGATAAAAGCATCCTCTCTGCACATTTTCTTTTTGGCTTTTAGCTGTAAGATTTTCACTTCAAGTAAACCAGCATCATACTGAGGAAAATTCTCTAAGTAGTGGTTACGCATGAAACATGGTAACTAAATACCATATATTTATGGTATATACATTACGGTATATACACTCTGTATACCAAAAACAATAAATGTACAGAATACCTCGTGACAGATTCTGCAATCAGCACTACGAAAGGGAAAGATTCACAGCCTCATGGAATGTAAAAAAAAAAAAAAAAAAAAAATTTGTGTCAGATTGAAAAAGCCAAACGAAAAGATGAAGGGTTTGGTATTTCTGCAATGGTATCTAAAGTGTTATTAAAGCCACTGGAGTTGCAGGGGTGCTACTAAGAGAAGTGCAAGTCAGCAGCGATGTATCACACAGGCTGCACGGCCTATACTTATTACACAAAAATACACATTCAAGCTACTTTTTCTTGCATGTCCTTCACACTGATTACAACCATGTCTCAGAAGAGGTCTCCTGTGATTAAACCTAACAACTTTATCCTGCTCTTTTAATTCTTTGTCTTAAGACATTGTGCAAATTATAATAGCCCAGATTTTCATACAGCAAAATAATCTTCTTAGTTGATTCTCCACAGGGTTTATTTAGCTTTCTTTCCCAGCTCTTGAACAGTAACCTCTTTTTCCACTTCTCTTCCAGTAAAAAAAGAAGGTATTTTTTTAACAAGAAACACTGAGATCAGTGCTGATCCTTTTAAAGAATGCTTATTATTTATTAAATTTCCAGATTCAGCATAAACACAAAAGGTATTCAAATTGTGCTATTTAATACTGATCAGTCCTTTTCAGAAGGCTCCCTAATCTGTACAGTTCTTAAGTATAATGGCATTTACTTCAACGAAGTCTAACACTAGGAATGAAAGTACATGTGGTAAATCCTATTATATCTAAAGAGATGGGTTGCATTTCCTTGTTTACTTTTTAATCCTCCTTTGGCAGGAACAATAAATTTTCAAGTGGTTGAGGCTTTTTTCCTTGATTATCAATTTTACCACTTGAAAGGAGGGTGAAGGTTGAAGGTTTCCCTTTGAAGTGTGCAAACAGATTCAGCAAAGGGAAGTGCAAAGTCTTGTACCTGGGAAGAAAAAATCCCAGGCACCATTATAGGCTGAGGACCAACCAGCTAGAAAGCACCTTTACAGAAAAGGGGATGGAAGTCCTGGCAGGAACAAAGTTGAACATCAGCCAGCACTGAACCCTTGCAGCAAAGAGGGCCAACAGCATCTGAGGCTGCCTTAGGAGAAGCATTGCCACCTGACTGAAGTGACCCCCCCCCCTTTGTTGAGAATTGATGAGACACTTCCGAGTGTTGAATGCAACTCTGGGCTCGCCAGAGCAAGAGAGAAATGAACATAATGAAGTGAGTCCAGCAAATGGCCAAGGAAATGACAGAGGGCTTATAGCAGCCCTACATGAGAGGCTAACAGAGCTGGGACTGTTCAACCTGGAGAAGGCTGAGAGAGATTCTATACATGTGCATAAATACCTGATAAGGGTACTAAAAATAATGAAGCCCAGGTGCTCCACAGTGGTGCCCACTGACAGGACAAGAGGCAATGGACACAAAGTGAAATAGAGGAAATTCAAGTGTAGAAAAAAGCCTCTTACAACATTGTTGTTCCAAACAGTGGTTTTCAGGTAGTTGTCAAAAGTAGCCTCTACTCATGGTGTGCATACTATCACATACAATATCTTGCCTTTGGCTGAGTTGATAATACAACGTGTGATGTAGCCTTTATAGGGATATCTTGAAATCTTCAGAAATTTCCCAACGTAAATATTAAATTAGTCAAAACAATGTTTCTAGATTACACTCAATACCTGGTATGGCTTCTCAAACAATTTTTGGAGAAAAAAATTAATGGAAAATGCAATGCACACATGAATAATGGATACAAATTACTTCAGAAGTAACTCATTTTGCAAAAAAATCATTGGGCTGTTGAAGTGGAAACTGATAATTGTATGCAGTGCCACAGTATCGGGAGGAAAAAAGTGGGCTTTAGTTCTTTAGTTCCACTAGCAAAACAAACAGAGACAAAATACCACTTATTTGTCTCTTACAACCATTTTCTTCCATGCTTTTGCAGCTTCTCTCAAGTCCCTGCAAACTGAGGGGCCTCAGACAAGTTGGGCTCTTTCTTCTGCTCTTAGCAGAGGCTACTTTGAATTGTGCACCTGGGAGGCACAAGGCACAGTCTCTGTCTTGTAGCACAGCCCAGAGTAGCTCTCCCTTTTCCTTCTCTCAAGCAGGAGCACCCATCCATCTTGACCCAACCAGGCCATTTTGGTGCTCTCAAAATTTTGTGAGGCAAATATCACACACACTGGAGAACTGCGGTGATGGAAACTCCATGTGTGGCTTACAGGTAGGGATAGCAATTACTGCCTTGAGTAACTGAGTCTCATTTCTCTTTTTCAGAGCAAGATGTGCACTTGAGTGACCCCAGCTGCCCCTTGAGTCAGGCTTACTGTAAAGCCAGCACTACTCTGGTGCTGATCATGTCACCTTGCCCCACTCTTAAACTGTTGAAAAAACACAGGTTTACCTCAACATAGAAGCTCTAATGTAGCTCCATGGTAGTAGGCTCTCCAGAGAAGTTTAAAAGGGAGATCTGTCTCTGTCCTTAGTATGTAATAGAAGGATGTGAATAGAGGAAAGGAGTTAAGACAAGGCAAAACTAAACATAATTAATATAAAGAACAGAAGTAAACTGTGCTGAACTTTTACTTCCTCTCCACACTGCTCTTTCACTCTGCATTATTAGATCCTGCACAAGAATGATAAAAGCAAATATTCCTGTCAGCACCTTCACATGGGAAACCATTCTGGTATGTTCTTGGGTATCAGCCTAATAGCACACACACTCTGCACTGAGGATTATAACCTCCTATTGCAACGGGAATGAACTCGCTCTAATTTTTCTTCCATACCTAATTATCACATTCTGTGTGCCTGTGGCTCATTAAAGAACACCAAGATGAAGCTGCTATATATGCACGACAGAATGTGTATATACACACACAGAGACATACATACGTATATATGCATACTGTTTTCATACATTTTTCCAAAGACATACTATTTTTTTAATATATATAGCATGGAATGGGAACCCAATACTGCCAATAGGAAAACTAGTGCTTTGGAGATTTTATTTATTTGCCTTTTAAATTGGAACCAGAGAGACAACAAGAATTTATTGATACCACTTTTGTTGCAATCCTCAACAAGGTACTTATGTTTTCCAAAATTAACACTAACATGTGCAATTTGGAATCTTAATTCCTGCTCTGTAAAGAAAAATAACGGAATTAGAAGCTATGTTATTGTCATGATTTAGGAATTAATTTCACAAGATAATGTATGGAAAATAGAGTGCAAAAGAGAGCACGGTGAGATAAGAAGATGCAGCATTTCCTACAGCACTGTTCTGTTCTACTTCTGTTTTCTGTATGGCACATCAGGAAGTTTTCCCTGTATTTGTATTCTCTGTGTGCAGCTCCCTGCTGTTATCTACCTGGCTTTGGCTAATTGGAACATTAGCAGAATGGAGTGCTTGACTTGGCAGCTGAGGATTGTTTAAAAGTAGTTTTTAACCAATGACTCATTTCTGAGTGGGCTTTATGGTGGGTGGGCTCTGTCATCAATGAGATCTTCGGGTCTTTATAAAGATCATCTTATCATCCTAGGATTCTTTGAATACCAACATGCCTGGACAAAGGCAGAATGACTGGTGAGCTGGGTGGTTTAATTCCTTTTCCTGTACCAGAAATATGAGTTGCTAACACAGCAGGAATTTTTCCTCCTTTTCAATGATATCGCCATAATTTTGAGTGACAAGTAGAAACTATAATACTGCTACAAATCTCTCTGGGTTATTTAAGAGCACTAATCAGAACACAGCGTTCAATCGCTGTTGCGTTCCTGAAATACTCTTTGCTGTTTACCCTGGGAGCAGCTGTCATTACCTCTTGTTAGCAGAGAGCCTACACAAAGAGGGTCTTTAAGGTGGCCAAGGTCGTGCATAGTCTAATCTCTCTTCTGGCAGTCCCAGAGCTGCCTTCCTGGGTGTGCTGAGCAAACCCTACTCCTTTTACCTCTTCCCTTAGTATTCTACAAAACACCCAGTTTTACTGAATAGAAATACCACTTAGCAGATAAGTACTATCAAAGGGCCAGACACTTTGCAGCCACTTTGTGGATGGCTCTGTTCCCATGCACAAGACCCACACACAGGCTGCTGTATTCTTTGCATTGCGAAACAACACCAATGACAACCAGTGAAATGAAAGAACATAAAGCAAGCAAAGAGGTCCTCAGTAGAAATCCTACATCACACAAGACAACATGCCTACATTTGTACTTTGCATAGTTTTAGACAAAGCAGAGGAACCCTCCCATTTGATTAACATTTTATATATGAGTAGAGGCATATTTAACTAATGAGACATTTAATAGGTTCATGAAAAACATGGCAATTCACTGTGAGCCAGACTGAAACACTACAATAATCTTTATGGTTCTTTTTATATATGTTGTTCTCTAGGTAGAGTTTAAGATTTATCTTCACTCTAATTTTAAATCCTTTATTTTAAAGGGAGGTCAGTGACCACTCCAGGGGAAAAAAAAATATCCCACCTGCTGCTTTGGGCTATATGCTTTCAACACTGCCACTTGCCTCCTTACAAAAAAAATTCCAGAATATAACTGCACCCATAATGTGATATCAGCTTATTCTAAGATAAACTTTTTGCAAAAAAAAAAAAAAAAAATCCAATAATATCAAATTATATTTTCTTGCAAATATTCCAAGTCAGAGAAAAACTGGGCTTAGGAAAAATGCTTTGGAAGTTTGAGACTCTCCAGTATCTAGGGCTAATTCAAGGACAATGACTGTCTCATTTTGGAGATTCATGGTCAATCCAAAACTTTTTATTTAAGTTTTAAGTAATTTGTTACTTAAGCCAGTCA
This sequence comes from Lophotriccus pileatus, assembly GCA_035583135.1. NCBI lineage: Eukaryota > Metazoa > Chordata > Aves > Passeriformes > Tyrannidae > Lophotriccus > Lophotriccus pileatus. Next base: position 27,004,424 of record JAWWES010000041.1, read on the forward strand.
GAAGAGCAAATTTGACAAGCTCACCAAAACTATATTGCTGATTCAAATTGAAACAAAACTACATATTCACTTCTTGTGTATTAAACTGTATTCTCAGGGATATTCACATAGGCCCTTTACTTTTGAACTCTCAAATTCACTTTTGCTGTGTCATGGAGGTTCTCAAGAACCTTGTCCTGCTGTTACCATGTCACAGAGGACAGCAGGCACAGCAAGGCTTATGTTCTCATGGCTTACCATGCAGAAAACTGCTGAATTAACAACATTGCTTAATCAATTAAGACCAAGTGTAAGGCAAAGCCAGAGGGCATTTAAGTAGATAAAATCCCTGGAAGTCAGCAGTAGGACCTACCTTACTGTTTGGGAATGCCTTAAGCAGTAAGTTATTAAGTATTACTGGGTGTGCCTCTCTTCCTTCTGGGAATGCTTTAAGCAATGTTACTAGATATTACTGGGTGTACCTGATGTTACTGTTCCCTTTCCACTACTGAGAGAACTGAGCTTACATAGCTAGGTCCCACAGGGACACAAACAGAAAGGTATTTGGTGTGACTACTCTGGCAGCCCTATGCCACAGTCCTGTCTGCAGGCTCAGGATATCTTAGCTGCTCATACACATGAATGCATCCTAGGCTCTCAGAAAGCCTGTAGTTAACTTTCCATGTGAGATTTTGTTAGTTTGTGGGTGGGGGGTGTCCTAGCAGAGATTTTCCTATTTGCTGTAGCAAGCCTCTGACTCAGTATGGCATGCTGACTGGTTGAGATAGTTTCAAAGTTATGGGACAGCCATGGATCTGGCAGATCTCCTCATGGCTGTGACCTGAGTAATTAATCATGTGGAGTGGTCATTTGGCGAGAGTGGGAAGCTTTTCAGTATTGATGGAAATGGGCCAGGCTGAAGGAAGAAGAAGAAGCTGAGAAGGAACCAGATACAACTGATTTCAAATCCCACATTATGAGACAGAATGCTAAAAAAAACTTCCTCCTTCTCCTCAAGCATTTACTAGCATTTGTACACCATTGTATGTGCAACTATGCACATAATTTTCCTAATGTATCTACAGCACACCTGTGTTCATCACTACTATAAGCACGTACTTCTGATGTGTCTGGCCTGCCTCTTCCTGGGTTTCTCATGTCTAAATCTAGCCTCTTAATTCTAGCCAATACATCTTCCTTGTCTTACATTGCACCTAAAGCAGAGTTGTGCTTTTGATATATTTCTTTTCTCAGAGAGCTTCTCCTCTGAATCTGTTTGTTATTACTGACGAAAGTCACAGTCCATAATTTCACACTGACTGGCCATGTAACAACATATTCCCTCCCTGACCAGCTCCCACATCAGGGTTTTCCTCAGAAACAGCAAAAGGTATTGTGGGCAGGAAAACGGAGTCTCACTCCCTTTAATCCAAGCCTTCTGCAAGTCAGTGTTCCCACAACATACTGAGGGAAAGCTAGTTTTCAAGACTTTCTGTATTCACTTCTTTCTGCAAACAATAGCCTTCCAGATGAATAACAGGTGAGGTGAGTACATATCCAGTAGCTGAGCAGTTGAATAAGTAAATAGCAAGGCACATACTTGCAAACTGTGTCACTGCAAACAAATCCTACCTGGAGAAGGTCACCTCCCCCTCATGCCTAAACATTGTGCCTTTCTCTGTAGTGGTTTAGGACTCCACTCATCATGCTGAACAGCTTTCTTGTCTCAGCACCATCTTCCCAGCCATCCTGGATGGTGAAGTCAGCAGAGAATTTCACCCAGGAATAAGAGAGCTAAATACCTTTTTTAAGCATCTATTCTTGAAAATCGACATCAGACTTGGCTGCAGGCAAAGGAATTACATTTGAAAGCTTGGTTTCAGAAAAAATTGAGACATTTTCACATAAATCATCATATAATTGATCCAACAGATATTGTATTTGGGGAACAAAAGTGACAGGCATACATTACCAGCTGTTCACACACTCTTTAATTCAATCTCCCTTCCCTGTGCCCTTTTCCCGAAGAGCTTTACCCTACTAACCACCATGCAATGTCAGAGCTGTCTGGAAATACATCTCCTGGATATAACAAGTAGACACATGAAAAATTAGTCTCAGTAGATGTAAGTTTCTTTGCTGCTGCTTTTATTTGTGAAAATTCTCTGCTTTTAAACCCTGTGCAGACTCTGTGACCTGGAGGCAGAGGAGAGGTGGTAATGGAATAGGTCAACTTTTCTGTTTGTTGCTTTTAAGGAAAAGTTCTAGTGCTTATTGAACTGATGAAGCCAGGCTGCCTGTGTTGGTTTTGGTTTGTTTTTTTTTTTTTAATCTTATGGTTGATTGCAAGCTCTGATTAAAGCTTCTTCCAGGGAAGGGGCACTTATAAGAACTCTCTCCAGAGTGGGTTCTCTACTATATGAGCTCACTCTTCAGCCTTTAGTCAGGGCATTTCAGGAGTTTATAATCTATCTGGCTTGCTAATTTCACAAAATTTACAAGAATATAATTATCTTTGAACTCATTTAATTTGTCTTTAGATCATCCACCAAATTCAGAAGTTATTGCTGGCAACCGAGAAGTAAATTATGATTAAGTAAGAAACTGGGCTAAAATCAACCATAAGGCTTCCCTGCTCTCTCTCTCATGCACATGCACGTGCACACACACACAAAGAGGGAAGAAAATGTGTGAAAATACCCTAACATACCTGATGAGAGAAATGAACCCTGATAGGGCAGGCTGCCCCTCATCTCTACTCTTGCCCTTGAATTCCAGTGATCTCTAAAAATCTTCCTACCAACATGCAGGCCGGTGGGAATTCCTTTTGTTGTTTCTTCCTACCCAGTGACCTCCTCTCTGCTGCCTTAGAGTAAGGGAAGAATCTCCATTGCAAACATGACATTCACTGCAACCATTGCTGGAGTAACCTCAGCAGCTACCAGCAGCATTGAGCCCTCAAGGCCAGATGTACAAAGCTGAAGGATCCTCCTGTCAAGAAAAATATACTGTGACCTGGTAAAAGATAAAGAGAATCCTAGAAAGCTTCACTTTATCTTCCAATATTTCTTGCTAGTCTGTGTCGTTGCTGCTTTGTGTGGAGAGAGAAGTGAAATTAATTTTTTTCAACTAAATCTCATCTTTCCTCACCACAAAAATAGGTCAAGCAAAAATCTGAAGGAAGTCACTTCAGTAACCTTTCTGCGTAAATCTAGCTGGTGTTCCACTGTTTATGGCTGCAGTCTACTAATCTATTCAATCTCTTTATCGCAAGGGATTTCATTAGTCTCGTTAGTAATTACTCACAACAGTTAGAGTGCTGTCTCCATCCAGTGGTGAAATATCAGAAATGCTGTTTTCCTGGAGCTTCAGTTTTTCAGACTTTTTGTAAAGCATGAAATACATGATGTCTTGATTTTAAATTGCACAACTAGCAATCAGATGATGGCATTGAAAGATCCTATATGAGACCTAAAAATGCACATTCCCTCTGTAACAAAATGGGGTATTCTTTTACCATAGAAATCTCATCAGCAAATGCCGTGGGTTTGAATTCTTATCCCCCTTCAGATTTCAGCTTTCTCTTTGAAAGCTGATATTCTTCTGCCAACATAACCGTGTCTGGACACAAGAAAGCAGAGTCCCACCCACCTCCCTTCCCTCTTCCTCCCCCAGTTTAATACAGCTACATCAATAACCTCCTCTTTGTTAATGTAAAAAAAGCGTTTCTAGCAGTTTATATTTTTCAGACACGGCAGCAGGAGAACACCACTAAAGAGAGTGCAGGGTTTGACAAACTACTGTGGGTTTGCCAGAAGAGACTCAGTAATTAGTTAAGCTCCTGGTTCATTGCCTTTCTTATGCCATGTTGATTTTAGCTGCCACAGACAGAAAAGAACAAAATGCAGGCAGAGCTGGCGAGCAGTATCCAAGGGAAAGACAGGTTTATTCCTCACTGTAGCAGCTTGTGCTTTAAGTCTTTCAAAGACTGGATGCCCCAGCTTGACTCTTACCTTGGCCTCCAGGAACACATTCTTGTTTTGCTTTCTCTTTGGTTTTGGCCTTGCCTCAGGAAAAGCTCAGTCTCAGATTCTCCTCACAAAGAAGAGAAAAAATGATGCTGTCTCAGTAGGGCAACAGCAACTTTATAAAAATTGGTGTGAACGGTTAATTCAGACAATAAATGGCCTGTGCCAGGCTCTCAGCAATGTTACATTGACCTGCTCTTTGTTTTGTTTTGTTTTCCCTAATTGCTTTTGAGTATGCCAAGCCTGGCTGGTCTCCAGAAACCAGGAGCTGAAAAACAGTGCAACTCCATTTCTAACTCATCTCCTTGGACTACCCTCAAGACAGCACTGGCACAGTTCAGACTGTAGGTCTTTGTATTCCAAGGGCACTGCTGAAGCCTGTACAGACGCACTGTATGTTCTGCGTGTGGCTGAATCTGCAGTGTGGGAGTGGGAAGAAATCAATTTTTTCAATGTAACCTTTCAGCATTTTAAATCCATGTGTGGCCCATTCCCTTTTGAAGGCATGATAGCTCTCAAGTTGATAAAAAAGAAGTGTCAGCAAAGCTGTGCCTGAGACATTTGGAGAGCTGCTGCTGAATGCTCAGTTGCTATTCCCATTGGCTGCCAGGTTATACCCCTGATTGCAGAAAGTTTTGAAATCAGGCTTGCCAGAAAGTTCAGGAGTGTTTGGACCACCTACCTCCTTTTTTTGGGTCAGTTTTGAGATAACAGTATCAGCAAACAACTTGATTCATTCAAATGGTCCTTCTAAACTGAACAGGACCAGCAAGTTATTAGCACACCAAGTTATGTATGAAAATATGCTGAGAATCTAGTTATAATCTCCCATCAGGTCAAAGTGCAAATCTGGAAGTACTGGGGATAGTTCTCCTTTCATTGCCAAATTGCTAATTTAAAGCTATTAATTTTTATAGAAAGAAATCTATCTCCCTCAGGAAAAGCATTAGTTTAATATAAAACTAAGAATGAAACAATCTTCCTTTTTATTTCACATAGATTTCCTTAAAAAAGATAATGTATTTCTTCAAAAAGAATATTTGAAAATATTTTCTCCAAGTCCCTAGGACTTTTCTATATTTCTTCCTGGCCAACTGTACACCCACATACACCATCACCACCTTCAGGCTCCATTGTCAATGAGAGTACTAGGGTGGGATGTGGATGGTTCTGCTGGTCCTTTGAAGAAGACACTAAAAAACATCTGTATACCTTAAACAGTCAGATGAGAGCACCTGTGAGTTGTCTCCTCTGCTCAGCAGCAGTTCAAGAAGTCCAGAAACAGTGCTATTGGAGCCAAACTGCACCTGGACAGGGGCTCCTGCCCCTACTGCTATTTAGGTGAACCCCACGTGAACTGCATTGCCTAAGAAGTATATATATTTTTCCATTAAAAAACAATCAGAGAGACAAAATTCTTACCCTTGCCATTCAAGGACAAAAGTATGGTGCCAAGGAGGTGGCTGTTAATTAATGTGAGAGCTAGCAGCAAGTGCAGGTAGAACACAGGCTGCTTCCTGAGCACTGTGTATTCAGTGGGGATGTGAAGTTAGGCTCTAGCCTCTCTTCATCACACTTACTGCCACACTCACCTTCATTTTTCATCTTCTTTAACAGATGCATTCTCCTAAAACCTTGCTGTAAGAGATACTTGTAATCACCTACATGCATTTCCAGACAATAGGACTGTAAACGTACAGATTCCTGTCGATGAGACAGAGACTGTCTATGATATTCAGCTGATTTATCAGTTCACAACCTTGCACCCAATGACTCACAAATCCTCTGGACCCATCAGCCTGCAATGACCTGAGAGTTCGCCACCATACTTTACACAGAAGTAACTGGCAAATTTACAACACCCTTGGGAAAAGGCCCTGAACTGCTCAAACTCTCATATAAGTCACTCATAGTATTTAAATCCTCTGGTCCATGGAATTATTCATGTACCCTTTGTCCAAGGAAAGAAAAATTAGATCATAGAAGTCTTTTCATGGAAAGCTTCCTCTGTCTGTTAAACTAAAACAAGTCAAGACAGCTATCACCCATGAAGAAATCTTCATTCTGATTGCAGTGTTTCCAGATCTCACAGTTACTTGTAGTGCAGGGCTTTGCTTAAATCATACCAGTCATGTTCTGAGTAACTGCCAGCAGAACTGGCAGTGACCATGTATCACTGGATCCTTGCCTAGTTCTGTTTCTCAGTTATCTCTCTTGCTCATCCCTGCAAATAACTCCAGGCTCAAGATTAAGTAGAGTTGAAGCTTTTACAAGCCTATCCCCACCCCGCACAGACTGCTGACTGTCACTCTGGGGACTCACAAAGCTTCCTAACCCCTGCTAGGGAATCTCTCTAGAAGCCATTGATGATTTTTTTCCTCCCTAGTCCACAACTTTGAGGTTGAGTCTTCTAAATAGATAGTTAATAGGAAACCAGAATGAACCTCCAAAGAATCCTCCCCTTGGAGTTAGCTGCATACCTAACGCAAAGTTTGCTGCCTGTCTTCCAGGTCCATACTGAGGACACTGTGGTTCTGTGCTATGTAAAAAAATTCTGAACTTTTCTAGTATATCATTAGCTACAGGGTTGGTAAACATTGACTTCACTCCTATGCCTGGAGGATTAACTTCTTACAGATACAGCTTGTGATAAATAACTGAAACTTGAGGGGAAACACAATCTGTTGTCAGAAATCCTTCCTGTTAAGGCATTAGTGTGCTGGGATTTCTCCATCTCGGTTCCAGTATTCCCAGGTTAGGACACATCCATGTCTCCAGGAACTTGGTTCAGTGTTGCTCTGCTGCTCTCTCAAAACATCCACTAATTCCAGATAGGAAGGGGAACAGTACACCTTGTGCTCTGACAGCACTCCACGTACCTCACAGCTCTGCATGGCTGTATCTGCATACCTGTGCCTACAATTCTGCATCACAGAGGTAGAGACTTGGAGCACATGGTGCACAGTAACTGTAAGGCCCAAGAGCCACTGTGCAGCAGCACAAGGCATTCTGTGTGTGTGTACACTTGTGTATATGAGTTTGTATAAGAGCAAGTAAAAAAAAGAGAGGAAATCTCAGAATCCCTGAATAAATCACAGGCTTTATAAAACCAACCAAGTAGAAGAGACATTTACAAAAGGGGATCTGAACTCAGGTGATCTTTTCTGAGAAGTTTTTTTATCCTTGTGGTGGGTCTGGTCCTATATTTGGCTTTTTAGGGAGAATGCAGTACATATATAATTCTTAGAGATACATATGAAAATATCATACTAATAAGTTAACTAACCGAGGTAGCTACAGTTAATCTTAACTGCTGGCCTCTGCAAAATTAGCTGAAATCATTTTAGGTAAGTAATAATCCACTGACCAAACCTTAACGACAGTCTAACTTCACAAGTCAGGATTGGGTATCAAATTGGCACATGAAATATAAAAAAATCTCTGTTTCATATTTTTTATACTCCTGCATACACACCTTTATAGCAAATTGTAAAAAACATGATGAGGAATGCAAATAAGACTCAATTTCTTCTACTGTTCTCTTAAATATATCTGCCTTTCTTTTAACCTGATCTAATTCCTTAATTTTCTCTTTAATTCTGATCTGTAGAATTCAGATTGTATAACTTGCAGCTATCCAGCAATTTTATAATTTGGCTCTCAGAAGACCGGGCACAGTAGTCGTAGATCATAAGAAATTACCAATATGGGTGAAAAAGAAAAGACTAAATTCTTTCTTCTAATAAAGAAAATTAATAACACTAATGAATAACATTAAGCATGTAGTCAGAACGTGTCCTGAAAAACCACAGTGCTGGAAGAGACTTAGCTGTATCTGCACAGAGAACGTCACGTTAAGCTGAGTATGAACGTACCTGCAAAACTGCACTTTCTAGAAGACATACTAACAAGCTGGCAGATGAGCACAAAAAACCAACAGAATTATTAACAAATTTCATTATAGTATGGAATTTTAAAAGTCTTAAAACTTCAGAATGGCTGCACTAGCTCAAACCAAAGGTCCTTCATGTCTAGTATTCTGTCTCCAGCTGTTTCAGTAGTGAACCACTTGGAAGGTTACCACAGGGTAAGCACATTTGGTGTTTTTCCCTTCTGCTGCCCTTAGCTCCAAATTTTTCTGCTCAGGGAATTCCTGAGCTTGAAGAGGTTTATCTGCTTATTAACCCACAACAGAAAACTATTCCAAGATTTGCCCAGTTCCACCTTGAACCTGTCTCATAGTCTTGTCCCCACCCTATTTTTTTGCAAATTCTGTTAGTCTATCATCTCTTGCATGAAGAACTGTTTATTTTCCTGAAACTGACTGGTCCTTGCAGCCCAAAAGACCATGAACAGTCAATCCCTATACATTATCTTGTTACCACTGTTGATTCTG
>JAWWES010000041.1:27012926-27027960 GCA_035583135.1 Lophotriccus pileatus
ACTGACTGGTCCTTGCAGCCCAAAAGACCATGAACAGTCAATCCCTATACATTATCTTGTTACCACTGTTGATTCTGTAGGCCTCTACATATACTGCATAGCTGCTTCTCATGGCTGGAGAACATTAACCTGCTCAGTCAACCCTCCTATGCAAGCCCTTCCAACTAATTATCCCTGCTGCCATTTTCCAAATTAGTTTTAAAATTGTGTCTTTAAGATCAGAGGATCAGAACTGATCACAGTAGTCAAGAGATAGATAAACCATAGATTTATATGGTGGCATAACTATGTTCTCTTCATTGTTTACTCCTTCCTAAAATCTGGTTTGTTTTGCTCATTTCTCCTAGACACAGAGTTCATGTTTTTCTGGACCTGTTCCCTACAACTACAAGGTCTTGCTACTGGTAATTGTCAAATCTAGGCCCATTTTTTTCATTTTACCCCAAGAACATCACCTTACATTCATCTACTTTGTTCTCCATTTGCCATTTTATTGTTCAGTCATTCAAGCTTCACTGGAAGTAACAATATTCACTGATATTGCTAATGTACTTATATAAGAAATAAGCGTGAAGAGATCACCCTTACAGCCATTCTTTCATATTTTTAATGCAACAAAATTTCAGAGGTTACTTTTTTCTCTTCTTTATAACAGCTCTTTATAACAGTTCCAGAAAGAAGAAACAAAATCTTTACAGAAAGACCAGCTTATCAATGAATTTTTAAAGAAATAAACAAATAACAAGCAAACAAAAAAATAACACCAAAACAACATCCCAAACCCCCACAACTTTCTGGGCAGAATCACATCCCATGTACATGTTGGCTTCAAATAGAGTAAAACGTTTAGGTATGTACAGAAGAAACAGTCCTGTATTTCTAGAATGTGTTAGATGACTAATACATTTTCTGAACTTAATTTGTGTATTTATTTGCCTTGAAATGAATTGTATGGCTTACAAAAAATACATTAGAGGACGGCTTTTTGCTTATTTCATAATGGAATACTGCTGTGCCATGTAGCATTTCTGTGGTCCTTAGGCTTCATGGGCAGCAAATAAACAGATTTATGATATAGTTAGAACGGACTGTGGTTCTCATGAGATGTGACAGCTGTTATTTTATAGTACTTAAGTCAGTGTGAAGCGACAGTACCTACTGGAAATGGTACATACAGGCATAAATAATGTGCCTCCACATGATTCCTGCAGCACACAAATGCAATAATGTCATATTCCCTCTTTCAAATGCTCTCTCCTTTGAACATTGAGACCACTCATCGATGTTCAGTGGCAAACTGCCCATTCTCAATGCTTACCCATTCTTTATGGCACAATCAACTCTTTTCCAAATGTAAAGTCTTTTTGAACTTGCAGTTTTCTCCATCTGCATCCTTTACAATACACAGACAGATTAAATTACTGGTAAATTCACAGATGTAAAAATAACTACCTATATCTTCCCCACTAAAGATCCACACATGAAAAAATACATTACTATCCACATAAAACAGGAGTAGTTCGTCATCCACCTTCATCACAACAGAAGGAAGATGTTTCAATAGAAGTACCACATGCATAAGACATGTTTTGCAACACAACCAAAAACATTACCTGAAGCAGTCTGTTAATTTGATACTGGCTTAGGAGGCAGGACCTGATCGAATTGAGTCAGAATAGCCTCATGGTAAGGGTACAATGTCAGGAGTGAAAAAACCTGGCCTCTCCTCGTGGCTCTATCTCAGATTATTTATGTAACCGTGGGTAACCCAGGTCAGGGCTCAAACAGAGAACTGAATTATGAGCATGTAATAAGTTACTGTGGGCCTAAGCTGCAATAACTCATGAAAACTACTTGCATTCCCATAGCCAGTGAAGGACATGTAAGCTGATGCAAATACCTTGAATCTGGGCAGATGAAAAATAGCACTTAGAAACAGCTAACAAAATTTTCAGTTGACAGGGGAATAACTTCATGAAGTGCCCTATGTTGATTTTTTTAGGTGCTCACATTGAAATAAATACTTTTCTTTAGGCAGGCATAAATATATCTGTGGAGGTCTAAATTCTCCAGCCATTTCCTTCCAGCATCTCTCACAGATCTTTGTTTATGTATCATGTGTTAAAAGTTCTGTTTCCCTCAACACAGAAGAAATTTTGTAAAACAGTTACCTTGCTCAAGTTAGTCTATACACTCAAGAAGGTAAGGGGTTTTGGTTTGGTTTGGAGGGGCTCCAGGTTTGTTTTTAAGCTTCAAGGTTATCGTGCAAAATGCTGATCAGACACAAATTCATTCTGTCAGGGATTTTCTTTCCCAAAAAACATTTGTAGGTTGCATTTATATCAGCAGATTTTATGTAAGATAACATCCGTCAGCACCTGTCTGACTTTATGAAAGATTCGTTATCATTTGTCCTCCCACAGACAGAATAAAAGCAGAAAACTAGTACCATATCCTGTCCTGTGCATGTGGCTAACTCAGCAGGATTTGGGGAGAGACCACCAGACGGAAATTAGGTTGCACTGAAATGGTTTGCACCATGTAAAAAAATAGGTTTCTTGTGCACAGACTAAAATCAATTGACAGGAATTTGCAAAGCAAGTTGAAACATAACTACAATAGCAATTGCTAAATTGGATAAGCAGAAGGAATTGAACAGAGTGGAGCTTCAGTCAACCAAAGGAAAAAAAAATAGGGGGGAGAAGGGTGTAAAAAATGATGCGTGTTCTTGATGGTAATAATGCTACTACCAACAAGCCACAAGCTCTGCATTCAGCTCCTAGCAGAAGCAAGTTGTATATATGCTTCATCTGTATACATGATTATTTCATTCATATGTATACAAGTGATAACAACTGCACTCTGATCCCACCAACACCCAAGCCCTTCCTCTGCCCTGCCTCCCCACCTATCTTCAAGTCTGAGCTACCAAGAAGTAACAGAACCATCCAGCTAAGCTTCAGTTAACTGCCTGGCAGGCTGAAGACCCATATTATTTTAAAACAACTTTCAATGCACAAATTCACATAATTAATCAGAAATACTGAATTAAATTCATTGTTTGGATTCATTAAGGAATTTAGGCAGAGTACCTTCTTTCTCAGTTGGAGCTGTGCATACTCAGCATTACATGGCATTCCAATGGATTCCCCTACTTCAGCCAGATGAAATCTGGCAAACACTGCCACAGGACAGGCATTTCAGCTCCACTTTATAATTTGAGCTCCCTAAAGTGCCTATTGCTGCACAGAAGAGAAAGATATATTAGTCCTGCCATGTGGGCATAATACACAACTTGCCACTAAATTACTACCAAAAATCCTGAATATTCAAGGTTAAAAATCTTGCAAGTGCCAGGTGTTAAAGTAAAATGGATTAAAGCCAAGTGCTACCCCTCAGACAAGGCTCACTTAACATTTCCTATTTTGCATTTAGTATATTCACTTCCATGACAATGGGAGATGAGAATAGATTATGGTAATATCATCCAACAAGTAACCATTTAAAATACATTTTCTTTCTCATGTCTAGAAAAAATTTTAGTAAAAAGTGGTGCCTAACAAGAGGGTTCAGTGTGAAACTGGAAATTACAGTTTCAGAAGACAAACACGGGTAGCCCCAGGTCTATTGGTGTGTACTACTTGATACTCTGCATTTCTAGAGCAGGTTGACCTCATGCACCCTAAACAGCAGGTGTTCTGGACTCTGAAACAATACCCTCCCCTCCACAACCCAGATCAGGCTGAAAACATCATCCTGCAGCACATTTGTAACACCCCTGAAGTCACTGCAAATGGCTTCCAGACATACACTAGCCAGAATTCTTCAGCTTAACACTTGAGACATTACAGCCCCACAAACAGGTGCATGAATTGAGCTACTGAAGGAACCAGACACAGGCACTACTGATCAACAGTGGTCAATAGGTCCACTGCACCAGCACCCCTTCCTAGCTGCCTATGGCTGGAGAGCAGGTGTCAGGCTGAGCACAGATGCGTCAGGCTCCTCTCTCTCTCTTTCTCCTCATGGACACCTTTGAGAGGTGCATCAGTTTTTGCCAGCCCAGAGAAACACACAACTTAGACTCTAAAAAGGCCAGCAACACAAGTCAACGCAACCCCCCCATGCACATACACACAAAAAGTAAATATATATATATGTTGGTACCAAGTGCATGTTCGTTCTGTGGTGGACTGTCCCAGAACAACTGCTTGGACAAGATGGTCCACCATCCACACTTAGTGTTTCAGAGACTTGACAGAATTCTTCAGCGATCCCTAAGGACTGAGCTCTTCTGCAGCACCTTTTGGTGTGACTGCCACCACTGTAGGAATGACACCAGCAATAGTGTTCATTTCAGTGTTATTGTATTTCTTAAAATTTAAGTGCTGTGGAATCACACACCACTGCTTAATAGGTAACACATCCCAAATAAAACATCATTTTCCACTGTATTTAAGCTCTGGAGCACATCACTTCAAAGCAGTTTTGTTGGAGTTTGATAGTGTGGTGGTGGGTTTTTTGTGGGTTGGTTTTTTTTGGGTTTTTTAAAACCAAACAGGAATCAAGCATGAAGCACAAACTTAACCTAGAAATTATTCAGACTTACACCAAGAGTGACTGACAGTCAATGGATATTAAACTGCTAAGTGGCTGCTACAAGACTGGTCCCTAAGCAACAGGTGCCCACATGACAGGAGCCAGCAGCACGGCTGTGTGAATCACTCACTGCCAGGCGGCAGACCAGTCAGGCTCAACCACAACAGCTGCCAGAGCCAAACAATCCTCCAAACAGCATTTTATTCTGAAAGGAGCCCCATATGTGGCACAGCCAGGGTACTCTACACAAGGCTTTTGTTGCAAGTCCAACACACATTTTTGATGGTTTTTCAATTTATAAATATTTAAAAAAACCCCACGTTCCTCACTATAAAAACATAATGTGGATCTTATGTTGCTTCCAACACATTTAAATCTCAAAACCTACATTTGCATAATTACGATGACAGATTTGCTTAGGTTCCAGGAAAGATGGTTCTAATGAGAAATGGTCAGATGAGATGAGTCCTACCATACCCCAAAACTTTCATATACTCCACCTTCTAAAGATCAGACCCTGAAGACAAGAACTTTCAAGCAGAGTTGTATATTCAACTATTGAATCAGAACAACAGCACCCTGACCTTGGCTTCAGAACCTGCACTCCCCTGTAGCATTCTAGGCCAGTAAGCGCTGGTAGTACTGACCTCTCATGCCTCGTGGGGCTGTCAGAGCACAGGCTTGAGGCAGAGGCTTTCAGCTCTTATACCTACTGCCTCAGAAAAGTCCTTTTGCACAGGTTTTGTCTGCTTCATTTACAGGCATAATGCCTAAACTCCAATCCATTCCCAACATCTTCAAGAAAATATAAAACAGGTCAAATTGACTCAATTTCTTTCCATCCCTTCTCCCTGCCAACCCCATCATCTCATTCAAGGAAAATGTTGTGGCCAAAACATTCCATAAAATGCCAGCGCCACACAAATCACTCGAATTAGGTTTCCATCTACACTCTGAAAGAAAAAAAAAAAAAAAGACAAAAAGACAAGTCACACCATTAATTTTCACATGTTTAATGTAATGGCACCCTAATTAACTTTACAGTACTTTCATCTCCATTAGATACTGTGTTTCAAAAGTATAATGGGGGGAAAACCAAACATGAAAAAACCACTTTTTAAATAAAGTTTTAAAAACTAAATCATTTGGAGTTACATATGCATAAACACCTTTCAAAAAATTGTTCCTAATTTTATTTTTCACCCTTACATAACAAAAACTGGTTTTGCTGGGTCTTTTGACAAGATCTCGAAGAGAGCTCAAAGATGGCACTTAATAAACTCAGAAGTCAGGGGTGTCATAAGGTTATACCAGGACTTCCTCTGGAGAGCCTGCCATGAAGCAAACGCTATAAATAGGAAGAGAATGTGCAAGAGCTCCGAATAAGTGAGAAGCACAACATGTTTTGCAAGCTTGTGTTCTGAGAGCCTGGAACTGAGGACTCTTGGCTGAGGAAAGCCTGCCCAAATTTCCCCAGCTATGGTCTGTTCAAAGCACACCCATCATAGCAAACCACAGGGACAGCCATGCTCTGGTTTCTGCAATACTCCTGACAAGTTTTCCTTTGGATTTTACCTTGAACCAACACCAAAACAAGTAGGAAGGTGACCTGGAGAAGCTACAGGACTAATAGGAAGTATTTGTTAGTTATGCCATGACAAGTGACTACAAGAAACAATACAGAAGCAGGTTAAAATAAGACTAGGCAGAAGTCTTTTTAAGGTGTATAAGCTGGAACACTGGCAACCCTATCAGTTTTATCAGTTTCATAATTTGATTTTAAAAGAAAAACAAGTACGCTTGGTAGGAAGTTTGGAAGATTCTTAAAGAGAAGAAACTAGCCTAGTATGAGCCAACCACCTTTATTTTCACCTAAAAGCTTACCCTGAAAGATGGTGAACTAATAGAGTCACTTAAAAGCACAAATTTTGGGGGTGGCTGTGTTTCCTACAATTTACAGTGCCCATTTTAGCTTTCATTCCTCTAATCCAAAATTAGGAAAGGGACTCAAGCAAACTGCTCATTCTGCCGTTTCCAATTTATTTTTTTAATTAAGAAAATATTCATTAGACTAAGAAAGGCATTACATTTTACCTTTGCATCCTGCTTTTAGAGTTGTCTCTCACCTCTTAAGTTCCAGCACTCATCATCCCCAAAGGACATTCACTAATACTCTCTTACATTCAATACTTAACATTTGTGAGAGAAAGTAACGCAGAACTCTAAGCTAGTAATTTGTTCACTTGGATGCCCATGGGATATAAGTCAAGCAGGCAGTTTGATTCATGCACAGGACTGACAGGAGTATGTTAAAGAAAATAAATGCAGAAATCTACATGAAATACAACTTTCAGTTCAATTATACATTAATTATACAGAAGAAACAAAAATCTCTACTTACACAGAAAAAGGGCGAAAATAACACACTCACTCCAGCACTTTTCTTTCTGTAAGAATATTGCACATTCCGATAATGTTGCACAAATTACTGGCTTTTTATAAAGACCATATATGAGGTATTAGTCTATTAATAAATAAAGAAGAACATGGAAAAGGAAAAGCACTTAATATAACACAATAATCCATTCAAAGTACTTAGTGAATGAAAACTGAACAAGCAATAATACTTGAGGAGAAGGTTACTTAGCAAATAGGCAGCTTTCAATACCCATCCAAGAAGCAAAGGGTTAAATCTCTTTTAATAAAGATTTTAAGAACTCAAAGACTATTGAGAACACTGCTGTTTAAAATGCTTATTTTGCTCATGCAATGAACCTGAAAGGTAAATTCTTCTCTCACAACTCTAAAGGGACAGCAACATCTGTGTGACAGTAATGTTACTAGGGGGAACAAATTTGACATACTAAACCTGTATTACTAGTTGAGAATTAAAATAGAACTTTTGGATTGACATCAGCTAAGTCTTTGGGGGTCTTGTTGTGGGGTTTTTGTATGTTTGTTTGTTTGGGGGCTTTGAAATTTTTTTGGTTTGGGTTTTCACTGGTTGTGGGTTTCCATGGTGTTGAAATCAATATCCATTAGTACTGTCCTTATTAGCAGTTTCCAGCTCCACAAGGAATACAAGGATTGTAATTTTTGGATTTTCTCTGTGGTTAAGCTAAGAATTTACCTTTCAAATCACAAAGCTGAAAAATTCCTGCGGACAGGTAATAAATCTGTCAATCTAAACACTATCTATCTTTTACTTAGACCCTTTCCAGAACACCAGGAAACTGTAGGCAAGCTTAACTCAAGGTCACTAGAGCACTGAGGAGTATTTGAGTTCAATAAACTCAATTATGGAAACTGCATTGCACATGTGGTATAGTAATAATAAGCGTAAAACAAGACTGTTTTGGGTGTGCTCTTCCAAACCTTGTACGAGAGATATTTGGAATTTGGAAGGGAAAAAAAAAAAAGACCTTTTATGCACACAAACTTACATACGTTAATATCCATTAAACAAGTCAAGGATCATTCAAATACTAAGATCTTTTCAGGCCAATGAAAGGCTATTAAGAAATAAAACTAATTCCTACATCACTCACAATCTTATTCTCTCTTGTTATTTTCCAACTTCAAAAAGAAGGTGTTTCATTAATATTTTCGCAATGCTGGAGAGAGTAACAAAGACCCAGGCAAATCCTATTTCTGCTGCTACTTTGTGTAAATTATCGCATTTGCACAATGAGTCCGTATCAGGTAAAAACTGCAAGTGCAAACTTGGAAAGACACAACTCAACAAAAAAGCAGCACTTAAAAATTTAAGTATCTCCTCTGCTGCAATCCATGCACCAGTAACACAAACAGTCCTGAATTGGCATATATGAAAAAATTATATTACATTTCTGAAATGAAAAATATATATATCTTGTGTTCAAATTTAGGCAAAGTGTTTACTAAACAGAAATACATATAATCTTTTTTTCACATGAGAATATTTATCTCCCGTTCTAAGTAGTTACTGACACCTTACTTCCCAACTGCATGTTGTTTCTATTCTGAAGATTAGTTTCAAACTACTATAAAGAAATTGTAGCTAAGTGTTCTTTAGAGCAAACAGTTCAAAAACTTTTTTCCACGTTAGCACAAACCCAAGAAAGATTATGAAGATCTTGAGAAAAGAAGAAGTTTAAAGGAAAGGAAACATTATTGTCCAGAACAGTCGGTGTAAGTAGTAACCATGTTTCCTCGTCTCTGAGTGACAGTCCTGCAGTGCTTGCTGGATCCATGAAACCTGGCATCAGTTCTCATGGCGTGTCGGTGAGCATTTTCAAAGTCACTGAACGAAAACATTTTTTCCATATTTTCAAACACATCATCAAACAGTCCACCTCCAAACGAGAACTCTTGGAAAGAACGTCTTTGCCGATTGTGAGCTTCCCGATGACTTCGGAAGTGATTTTCAAAGTGCTTTTTTGACCGTGAATTTTGACTAAATAGGTCAAAGTCTTTGAAGAGATCATCAAAGTTGAAATTAAATGACTGATGGAATGGGTTTCCCTTATTTCTTTGTCCTTCGTGACGGCCAAACTGATCATATTCTCTTCGTTTATTCTCATCTGATAGTGTTTCATATGCTATTGCCATTAAAAAAAAAAAGTTAATTTTCATTTCCATTCTAAAAAAGAGGGGAAAAAAACCCCACACACAAATACAAAGCACAGCAGCTTCCTCCCAGTCCCTCCACCAGATAAATTTCGAGCAAGACTTTCATTCAACATTCAAGCCCAATCAAGCTGAACATTTGTTTACCTTTCTCCAAACCAAAATAAGCTGTCTAAAATAGTTATTTATAATAATAAACACAGCTATACTACAAGGAGAGATCATAACCTCAAAATTTTAAATTTTCGTAATATAACATAGTTTAGCTACAATAAATATTAGTGTTTATAGTTGAAAGAAACAATGAGATATGGGGATCAGAAAGACTGAAGCAAGAAGGATGAGTTAGGAGCTCTGCCTAACAAAACAAACTGTCTGCTGCATTCCTAACACAGAAACACAGTGCAATGTCTGCAAAACTACCTCCCAGCCAGCCAGCACATTCTAGCTACACCACAGTTACAACTAAGCAACAAGATAAACGTTGAGTAGATAAAAATAAAGAAAATTAATTTCCCCTGTGTTCCAATTCTTAATTTTTCAAAAGTTCAAAAATAAACCTGGATTTTGTGATTGGATATACCCAAAACGGAACTAGGTTTCCCTCCAATATTTGGTCCACAACTACAGCTACTGGTATTCTAGGGCAGAAACTCTGACAGATAATATACCTATTCTGATTACTAAGTATTTTAAACACCTCCATTTTCTCATCTGTCAAAGGCTTTCAATTATTCTATATAATTCAACACTTAAAGAGTCCCTAATTCCTCCTTTAGCAGGTGCTAACAACTGTAGTAAGTATCTAAAAGGACTGTCCCTCCCTTTTGTTACATTACTAACTGCCTGTCTTTCAAAATAAATTTCTGCAGACAAGAAGGTAAAATACAGAAATCTCTTATTAGCTTAGTTAGGAGAACTACACAAATAGATGGACGTTATAAGAATTCATGGGGAACAGAGGCAGGTACACCTTATTCTTCAGCAAGTCTTTTTCTATTGATTATTCACTTCCACTACTATGTTTTGCCTCAAAGTACTTATGAATGGTGTATTCCTAGGATCACAGAATAGTTCAAGGTAGAAGTGACCTGAGAAGGTTGCTACTCCAACCTCCTGCTCAAAGGGTCTGACTAGGTTAGTTAGAGCTTTACCCAGTCATTCCTGAAAAGCTGGAGACTGCATAATCTATCCAAGCTACCTGTTCCAACATTGGCCTGTAGAACAGAATCACAGAATTGCTAAGATTAGAAAAGTTCTCTAAGACCATGAACTCCAATCACAATCCTCACAGTAAGAAAATTTTTCCTTATAAACACTCTAAAACTCTTTTACTGCCACCACGAACCACTGAAGCACCCGGCTGCGTTTTTATGAACTCCGTATAGTTATTGGAAGGTTGCTGTTAGATACCCCTGAAGCCTAGTAGTGATCCTGAGCTGGACCTTACAAAACTGACCAAAAGGTAAGAATTAACCTCCTAGCGCTAAAGCTGTCCTACTACCAAGTATTTTTTTCTGAGAAGAGGCGTAGGCCAAAAAGCCTAATTAGCAGAAATGTATAAACTGTGTTAAAGGCCTTATTATGTGTAAGGACATAGAAACAAGTCAGATATTGATGTTGAACATTTGACAGCACAGAAGTAGAATTAAGAAAATATAAAATCTTTTTACCCCTTATTAAGTAAAATCAGAGTACACTTAAATTCCAGATATAAGACAAAAAGTTAGCGTATATTACCTTCAGCAATTTCTCTAAATTTCGCTTCTGCACCAGGACTCTTATTTTTGTCTGGGTGGTATTTCATAGCCAGCTTGTGAAATGCCTTCTTGATCTGGCGGTCAGATGCATTTTTTGGAACTCCTAAGATATCATAATAGCTCTCTGTAGCCAGTATTAATTCAGTTATCATTAAAATGCAGAGAGCAAATGTAAAGACAGATTGTGTAGTGGCCATTTCTCCAGTTCCTAGAAAGAAAAAGAAACGTACTTATAGAACAAGTTATTTCACAGTCCACAACAATTTAAAGTTACAACCACAGGCTGGAAGAGAAGGACCTGTATGTTTCAGAAGTCAATGACAGACTTGCTTCACATGTAAAAACTCCATTCCGCTATTTTCAAATTCACAGAATATGTAAGTGAAAACACTGCAAATGCACATTTCACATGCATCACAAGCACACTTTAGTGTTCATCTTTGTTTTACACTTATTCTTAACATTCTCCCACAAAGTTACCAAAGTAAATATACAATATAATTAATTTCATCAAATGTTGTAAGCTGGCATACCTAAAGTAGCTTCACACTAATCCTAGGACTTCTTAACACAGCAGCTCTAAATTAGGACCAGGCTGCAAAAACTCACTCAATACTGGAGATTGATTAGGTGGTGCAACAATATGAGCCTGAAAATACAAGAGGCCTAGAGATCAACTGAGAGGGGCGGGAAGACAAGACACTCATGCTCAGCTTCAGAAGGTCATTTAACTGACCTAAGGTGAACATTTATAAAGAGTAAATCACTCATTTAGAGTACAGAGTTCAGCCAAATAGTGTACATTTTCCTTTACTTTACAATGGGCTGGACTAAGCTTATTTTCATATTAGATTGTAGTATAAACACCTATCATATCTCTGATATCAAAGAATTCATCTGATAAATACCACTGCAGAGAAGGGTTTACATATGCAAATCTCAGTATTGGAACCAAATACAAAAAAGAAGACTTCTATACAAGACAAGCACTTTAAACAATAATTAGAAGTTATAACTTTTTTTCAGCAACGTATCTGTCCAAAAGTTACAGTATGAAACAAACATGCAAGAACTTAGGAGAAAAGCTGCCACATAAAGTCATTTAAAAAAAAAAAATCAGTTCCCATAGCCACACAATCTTTTATGATATTTATGAAGGACAGGGTGAGCTCTTCCTACCAGAAGGAGAGACCAGATAATTTTCCAGGGCCTGTGTTTATTACATTTAAAACACAGAGTGCAGATATGCAAATGTTCAAAGACAAATGTCAAACCAGCAGGATGTACAACCAAGCCCAGACCATACCAGACATAACCTGCTTACACTGATTTGAGTGTAATATAAGAACAACTCAGAGACAAATGGTACTACTTTCCTGAAAGCTGAATAAACAAATTACAGTCTGAGTACCATTAAAGTTAGAATACTTCTATTACACAGTGTAAGACTCAAATATTTGTCATGAAGAGTCCAAAACCTTTGAGTACATAAGCAAATTAAGCCTTTACCTGAAAATCAATACCCTCTAAAGAAAATAAACACCAAAGCATCAAAAAATGGAAAAAGTATATTGTTTCTAATAGACAAGTCAGGGGGCTAAAATGAATGCTGTGAGGTGAGAGCAAAAGGCTTGCAAGATGAATGTACCCATGCCCTCTAAAGCATTTATTTGGCCAGCAGCCTGCATGATATCAAGTGTTAAGGGGCAGCAGTTGAAACAAATTGTATTTTGATCAGTGTACTTAGATACCAAACAGACAGTTCTTTTCAGTATTCTTTGTGCACGATACGAAACATATTTTTAGTACAAGCCTGTCCCAAGTATTATCTCTCACCACTTCACTAACCTGAAACTTTACCCCTTGGGCACTAAGAACTACACACATTACGTCCTGTCCTTCCACACTTTTTGCGTTTTCTTCCTTTTGTGCTTTATAGATACAGATTTACATGTTCATTTCACAGCTGAGATTGTTTTTATTTTACTTCATTTCCCCACACCTGCATCAAGCTTGCATCATCACATGGTGCATTCTCTTAAGGCCAACCATCCTGGTTCTTCTACCAAACACTGAAAAGAGCAAAAAAGGGCAGTCCATGTCCTTTTTCAAGAGTGAAATACTCTTTTATAGCTCATGAGAGCCTGAGATCATGAAGTCACTCATTTTACATTTTCTACTCTGGCTAACCATCTCAACTTCTATTATTCTATTATTTATTATTCTATTATTATTGATAATGAAAGTTTGCCTTTTTCTACAGTTTTACATGAGGATTTCTGTAATGCACTTCTTTGCTGTATTAGATTTCTAAACTGTATTAAAAAAACAGTACTTAAATTTCACTGTTTTTTAAAATAACGTACCTATTTAACACTGCCCTCGAACAAATCAGTGAGATATGAAAATAAAATGAGATTTAAATGCAAATCAAATGCAAATGAAATATGCTTCCAATACAGGCAGCATTTTAAACTTATAAGGTTATGAGAAAGACAGAGCAAGTCTTATGTTTAGACATTGTCAATTATTCAATTTACTTTTTGGAAAACACCTATTTTATATGCTGTCAGTATCTTGGTGCTGCTACTATTAACTAAGATGTTAAATGCTTGACCTCACTGACCTGCTTGACCTGCCATTTCCAACTATTTGTATGACCCCTTTTAAAATAGAGTCTCTTTTAAATACTTACTCTGTTTATGTCTCTTGTCAATTACTTTTCTCAGTTGAAAAGGGACAGGTAAGTTGCATGTTCGTGGCTGTGCACTGTAGTTACTTAAACCACATTCCAAAATTTGAATTAAGCTCATGCCACAGAACAGTCTCTTATAACAATTATGAAGAACTACACTCTATTTAGGTACATCTTTCAATGAAGCTAAAGATCTTAGTCCACAGATTACCTACTTGACTCTGTTGGGTAAGTAGTTACAGATCTCTCAACTACTATTCACCTCAGTATAAGAAGGCCATTCTCTAATATTTATCCAGAGTATTGCAGGGATGATAACATTCAATCAGTTCATTATTAGTTTACCAACATCTACCAATACTTGTGGGATGAAGTGATGTTTGAGGATAATGTACCTCAAATAAAGTCTGTCACATATAGAAAATAAGAAGTTACTTCCACCTTGCACCTTTGAAAGTAACTAACAAAGATCTTGCATAAATGCTTATATTCGAAGTCTCACACACTCAGAGAATTCACAGCATCACTACTGCTCTGCCACTGCTTTGCTTACAGGAATTGCTATGCACTATCCTGTGAAATGTTCGTGTCCTATAATTAGTTTTGCCAACAATTTAATCACAGTAATAAAGTTACCAAAGTCTCCCACTCGTTCTCCTATCACGACTAACCCGATGAGTAAGCAAGTCTCCAAGTCCTCAGCCAGCTACACGCAAGTTGTCAAACTCAGGGGCTTGTACTTGGCCTCTCCTATACTGATCCGAAAACAGATCTAGGAGAAGGTTCCTGAATTTCGCTCCTGGAAACGGAGTCCTGCTGGCATCATCCTGCCCATCCAGACCTCTGACGAACTCGCAGAAGCTGGCACAGCCAGCGCAGCGACACAGCACCGGGTGGTAACAACCACCCCGAGCGACCCTGCCCCACCTCCACTCCGGCCAGGATCGGGAAAGACCCCCGCAGCCGAGCCCAGAGGCGCCCGAAGGGCAATAAACGCACCCCACCGAGCCCGAGAGCCACCTCCCCTTTCTTTCAGCCAGCCCACCTCCAGCCGTCCCCTGCCCCACCGCCACCCTCCGCTTCCCCTGAGCCCTCACTCAGCAGCCACGGCCCTTCCCCGCCGCCCCTGGCTCCCCTCAGCCCGGCCCTTCCCCGCCGCCCCTCGCTCACCTCAGCCCGGCCCTTCCCGCCGCCCCTCGCTCACCTCAGCCCGGCCCTTCCCCGCCGCCCCTCGCTCACCTCAGCCCGGCCCTTCCCCGCCGCCCCTGGCTCCCCTCAGCCCGGCCCTTCCCCGCCGCCCCTCGCTCCCCTCAGCCCGGCCCTTCCCGCCGCCCCTCGCTCACCTCAGCCCGGCCCTTCCCGCCGCCCCTGG
>JAWWES010000041.1:27032361-27080009 GCA_035583135.1 Lophotriccus pileatus
TTATTGTGGTACAAAGATAACCAACTATTGATGTAATACGGATGTTCTAATTATCTAATTATCTGTAATATAATCATATTTTATTTTAAAAATAGAATTCCTGTCCATTAAAATATTTTGTCAACAGGACTGACACAAAACAGGTGTGGGATTCCATAGCATAAAGGAAGAACAACTGACCATACTCTGACTGGAGCTTCAAGATCTTTTTAAAACTGGAAATTACGGAAGCATTTACTATAGAAAATTTTAAATTCTTCATGAGAATTATTCTAATTTTTTTTCCAGTGCAACTAGTCTTAATATTTTAATGTTCTTTTTAAGTGTTTTATTAACTGTACAGAAATACGGTACATACATACATACATACATACTTTGGAATGTATTGGTTTCAAACTGCACATTTTCCTGTCCCTAACCTCTCTAACACCTAAAAGCTGTAGGCTGCCAAAGATATCCTACAAAGATTATTCCGTCTTGTCTTTCACAGGATTGTAATACTGGTACTGCACTACACAGGAACCTGTTCTTGGTGAAAGCTCTGCTAATTCTCTTTTAATGTGTAACTATCTTCCTCTGGAGATGAGAGAAATGGAGGACTGGAATTAAACCTAAATTGATGAATCTAAAATATGTGGCTAATTAATTTTACAAAACAAATAATATTTAATCAAGAAGTACTTTATCTTCTTGGACAGCTGCAACTGTTTCTAGACTGCTTTTGACTGTCTAGAATGAAAAGCAAGCTTGAAAAATACCTCAAATGTAAAAATAGAAAATCTTTCAATTTGTGGCAGTAGTAACTTAGCAGGAAATAGCTTTCCTTTACCCCCCCTGCCCTGCTTCAATATATCCCTCAGTTCCCTGTGCTGCTGTTGTAACAGGGAGCTTTGGAACTGAACTTTGCTGCTCCATGCTTCTGTGCTATTACAGATAAGGTGTGTGTTTTCACCTCAAATAAAAGTTGTCTTTTGCCCATCTCTTCATTCTTTCTTGATTTGCACATGACCATAGACCAGTGGTAGTACACGTACAAAGATGGACAGTGGAGTTATGAAGGTAACAAACTTTTTACACAATGGTGTCCCCAAGAACATAACAACAGCTTCTCTAAATTATTTTTGCATCAGCAGTATATATCTGAGAAATCCCAGATAGATCTATCAAGCTAGGAAAAATAATATCCTATGCTTCCTTTCAATACATCCAATCACTTCCCCACTATCAAAATAAAGAGAGGCCAGTTCTTCATACCTGTGATACTGTGACCTTGTTTTGCTGGGATCTCACTTCTCTCTCTGGCATTACTTTTTTCTCAATGCATTTTCTAAGCATCAAGTCATATCCTGTTGGTGACCACCTCAGCAAATCCGCAGTATCTGTTGACTTGACCTCTGGTTCTGTAGTTGCCCAAACCTAAATTTTCTACATAGACTGAATATGCACAAAGATATGGGAAAGAGTTCTCCTTACTTTGGGGAAGAATCCTTTGTTAATGTGTTCCTGACTTAATTAGAGGGACAAGAAGCTAAGGCGCCAAGCTCTGTTTGGAAAGCTGAGAGCGAAGAATCATATATTTGCATACTGTTCACCACCAACTTGCTTTATGTGTTACCGAGAAGTGAAGGATATCTTTGCAGAAATGCTAAATGATTCTTTGTAAAACATTTCATTTTATTTCTTCCTCTAAATAAAGAATGTTTGTGGCTCAAGAGCAGTGTTAGCTGTCAGCAATTCAGTATCAGTAACCATTCTATATTAGCTTGCAAGTGCTTTTATTTTGGAGACTGACCTAAGAGTGTGAGGACCAGGACTGATAGACAAGGAGGCTTTTCAGTGTAAGTCTTCCTTCAAACTATCCCGAGATTTGTTTTGGTGCACTTCCTTCCGCCCTAATTTCAGTTCTGGTAGGTAAGGATTTGGGGAACATTTACCTAACTTACTTCATAAGAGATTTGTCTAGTTAAAAAGTGTAGTCTGAAAATGTCTTTTTCAGCTGCTGGTAAATCAGAGAAACAGAAATACTTCATTCTCTCAAAATATTAAGATTTGAGAAGGTAGAGGTAACCAAATTAATTCTATTTCTGTGTAAATTTCCCAGTCCTTTTAAGACTGAAGTTTCATATAAAACCAAATTGCAAAGTTTAAGATATTTAGGAGACTTCAGACTACATACATACTTTTTGGGACATACACTTCTGTCATAATCCAGTTTTTCAGCCTGGTCTCTCTTTGTTTGGTTGGTTTTTTTGTTTGGTTTTGTCCACCTTTCCTGTTTTTCTGTTGAGGTTTTTTGTTTGTTTGGTGTAGGGTTTTTTGCCTTTATTGAATTAGCAAAGTTGAAATTACTGTTTCTTCTGTGTCTTTGTTCTGGGTGGTTTTTTGTTCTCTTTTTTAGTCCACAGGCTAAACATGTGCACCCTAGTACACGAGTAAAAGTTCTGCAGCTTGGTCTTTTCATAATCAATTCTACCAGAAAAAAATGACACTCACTATTTTATTCTTTTTTCACTGACTGAGAAAAAGAGCTCATTTGCATACTGATCTTAAATGAAATCAGGTAGTGATGTAGTTAATGTGAAAGAGGGGAAAAAAAGGTGCCTAAAAAAGGATAAGCCTCAAATTATCTCTTTCAGTATCAACTTCTGTTTAAAGTTCTGTTAACATTGCATTGTTCTGCTGAAATTTGTATCTATCAAAAAAGTAATTTATGAATTGTAAAGTTTGTCAGAATTGAATTGCTGATTTAAAAGTCAGCCTGTGTGATTGTGCATGAATATGTTTCATTATTCAGCACACCTGTGGTCATAATCTTTTTTTTGTTGTTAAATTCTCTTAAAGTGCTTTTAAAATTACTGCCCTATGTAAAACAGACCACGTTCCTTAGAGTTCAAAAAAACCTCACAACCAAAAAACAAAACAAACCCAAAAACTGTTATTGCCCTTAGAGCTTTAAAATAGCATTTTAACATTTGGGACCTGAAGTAAAGTTACAGAAGATGCTTACAGGAATTTTTGGACCTCTGGTATAATTTTTAAACAGCACTTGTCTAAATTACTCCTTATGCTGTTCCATGCTATAGAATGAGATTTGCCTAAATTTTTAATTTTTTTTTTTCTTTCTTCACCAGGAAAAAGGTTCTTCTCAGAAGAGTCCACAAGAGATACAGAGACAAGACCTGGAAGAAACAAATGTAGTGTCAGAAAAAGCATCTGTACCACCTGAACCTTGTGCACCAGAGGAAAATCCTGTAATTGCAGAAAATGTAGAGGAAGAAGCAGAAGTAGCTTGCTCAGCTGCATTCAGTAAACCTTTACATATTCAAAACCTGCAACTTCGAAATGAAGGTGACTTTCAGGCAGAGAGTGTCGTTCTTAATAGTTCATCTACACAGCATATACATCAACCTAATCCTGTTTTAATGGCAGCAGCAGTCCACAGCATGGAAGCTACCAGTGTTCATACTTCTGGGGAGGATCCAGAAGGCTGTACAGCTACAGTCTTGCAATTTACAGATCCTGACTACATGAATTCATCTCTGAAACTGAACAATGCTGTAGGGCCGGTTACTGACTACACAACTGAAAATCCTATCCCTCACGTTGTCTGTTCTGGTGAAGTACAGCCAACAAGTGAAGATGCAGTTTTACTGAGTACAGTCACACAAAATATTGAACAGTTCAGTGGAAGTGAAGAATCTGTCATTGCTATTATTATGCCAGCTGAGAGTCCAGAACAGTCTGAAATAGTGAATAGTTCTTTCCTGGCTGTTAAGGAAGAATTTCTTGACACTGAAGAGACAGATATGACTGAATATGGTAGAAGTGAAATATTACAAACTGAGCATTCATACTGCAAACAAGATGTAGACAGAGATCACCTTTGGCAAAAAATTTCAAAACTCCACTCTAAGATAACTTTACTTGAAATGCAGGAGGTAAAAACTTTGGGGAGACTTAGGTCCTTGGAAGCTCTTATTGGACAATTGAAGCAAGAAAACCAGCTTTCTGAAGAAAAACTGAAGACGGTAGAAAACTGTTTTACAACCCTTGAAGTAACTATAATACAGTAAAGGCTTTCACTGATGCTTCTAAAATATATTTTTAGTCTCTTTGACTGTCCTTTTGGACAAATTAACTTTTGTTTCAGTGATAGTGTTCTAAACATCTAATGCAAATTGTGTGACTAGCAAATATTCTTTAAAATGTTACATCAGCCAAAGCTGGGTGGTAGACTATTGCATGTAAAACATGACTTGCAAGTAAGCTTAAAAAAAAAAAAACCTCAGGTGAATTTTTCTGCCACGGTTATGGGCGAGGGATAAATGCAGACCGGTGGGTTCTTGTTCCCCAAGTTGCAGTTTGCCTCGCTAAGCCCCGAGGGAACGAGACACAGACGCAGCCTGTGACGAAGCCGATCTAACTTTATTGGACAAAATGGTGGGTTTATATAGGGCAGGAAAGGGAAGGTTCTGGAAAAGGGGGTACCTGGATCGGGGATTGGTAGAGCAACAGGATTGACAGGGAGAGAGGAGGGAGGTACAGAACAGGGACAACTGGGGATTGGTCAGGGCAGCTACCCCCCCTGGGTAGCCTGCTCACGCAGGGGGCTGTCTCTGTCTCTCCAGAGAGAGATGTCCACGACGACAGAAAAAAGGAGCATGGAATGGAGGGCATTACCTACAGTTAGGTTAGCCCTTGTTACAATATAGTACACAGTCTTTCAGGCAGAAGACTCAGGCAGGGTATCTTTCGTGGTATTCTTGTCTTCATGGATTTCTTCTTTCCACTCTCTGAAGTCTGTTTCAGTCCTCAGCCTATCTCCAACGTTTTTCTAAAAAAGTGAGTGAATTGAATCAATAAAGTTAAGTAAGCCTTTCTAGCTGCAGCCTTCTCCAAAACATGCAACTCCTGCATTTGAGGCAGCAGTAGAACAGACAGAATAAGCGTATGGGATGGACAATTATAAAACTGTTGTTTGGAAAAAAAAAAAAAAAGTGTCCCAATTCTCTTTCAAATAAGTAAGAAGATATGTAATATGCATTGTTCCGTGAGACCACAATTGCTCTTTAACCTTCTGTTCATATAACATTGTTCTGATAGTTTTTTGTACACTTGGATCTTATTAAAATTTTCTGCAATAAAAGGTGTTGCCTTTCATTTGGTTCTAGAAACAAAAATTCTCTAAGAATATTGTTCACTCCCCTTTACTGATTTTAATAACTTTCTAGTTATGGGGTACCGCTACAGTAGACAGATAGTACAGTTCATTTTGAGGGAAATTAATTTGCTGAAACACTTGCTCTTACTCTATCTGTATGCCACCCCTTGGATCCAGAGTTTGTTGTACACAGAACCAGCACCGGGTCATCCATTCCAACTGTACGTTGTGGCTGGACTGGATGATCATTGTAGGTCCCTCCAGCTGAACTATTCTGGAAGATTCTATTCCACAGTGATTAGATTACTTGAGGAAAGTGGTTGTATTTTCCTTTATTCCAAAATTGTGTCATTCCCACCACTACAAGTTCAGTCCAGGACTGGAGCAAACAGGTTCTATCGCAGTCTATTATTTGTATTCTCTTTCAGACACATTCTAAACTGTCCTGGTAATTTTTTCATATGGAATTGAGCATCAAGCAATGCTAATTACAAAGCTGGCCTCCAACTACATAGGTTGCAAACTCGTCATGTTTCAGAAAATTTTTGAGACTTCGAGTGTCTGTGCAGAAGTAGCAGTGCTAAAGCACAGAGCTGTAGGAGGTTAGTCTGTATCAGTAACCAGTTAAGCTAAGTAACCAGTTAGGCTTATTTTGTTCTTCAACTAGTTAACCTCTTGTAGGCTTTAAGCACAGGATATGCTTGGTAGTGTTCCTAAAGGACATAAAGGTCACTTATGATGAATTATTTACTGGGAGTCTGCGACCCACTCATTTTATTCCCTCTTATTACCTCATTTTATTCTGTTTTATAACAAGAGAACACTCCTGTTCTGCCTTGTGTGCTCTGAAATCACAAGGGATGTCCTGTATCCTCTAGAAACATTGCTGTTATATAGAATTCAATCTTGTGAACGTTTCTCAAGTGGCTTCTCTGAACTGCACATTTTGTAATTTTGGCAAAGAGATCTTTCAAAGTGATTTACAAAATGCTATATGAAATTGCTAGATTATTTGGCAAGTTTGGAGATTTCATTAATGGCACCACAAATCCTCTGCTAACCCTGTATATTTTAAGGCTGACTGCACAGTTCAGAAGTACACTGTGGGTTTTGGATGGCAATGAGAGCTTGGACATGGCAAAAGAGTTGCTATACTTCAAGCTATTGTCTCAGCAAAGCTCTATTCCCAAAGAAAATGTGGGGGTTTTAACACAGTACTTACATTCCTGATATATTTTGCTTTTAGTAGTAGTTTCCTGTATTAAAATTGAGAATGTTATTTTTGGCATAGATCTCTTTAAACCTGGGGGAAAAGACCAGAAATGCTCAATTTTTTTTTTTTTACAGAGTTTCTTAGGACTAGATCAGAACAACTCAGTAACGCTACAAGTCTGTCACCAGATCTACAAATTTCCCTCCTATAGTGTGTTTTGGGCCAGTAGGCCCAGGGTGGATATATTAAATTAAAAATATTTAGCATTATAGGTGGCTATTGTTGCTTACGGGAAGATACAGCTGGTTCATTTGCCTCAGTAATAAGCTGACACTGAATTACTCAGGCTAAGTATTAAAAGGAAGGAAAAGTAGTTGGAAATGGCCATACCCCACTGAATCAGATGCTACATGTACATTTTGTTTTCAGTGTTTCCTGATCATAAACTATATAGCTTTTGCACACAATTTTATTTCACCAAACCTGATGGCCACTTGAAGGTGCTGTATTACTCCTTGAGATCCAGTGGAAACTGCTTTTTTGCAGTCACAACCCAGCATGAAAGTAGTGCAATGAATCATCATTCCTTCTGTAATGTGGTAGGCTTATCTTGATCCAAGTCAAATGTCCTCACTTTTCAATAATTTTGCATTTGCATCACCTTTTTTTAAACTTTTGACTTTCAATTTCCACTAATGTAATTAATTAGTTCAACACTTTATAGATTTAACAGATGGCATCTATTTTATTAATTCACCCCTTGAACTGTTCAGTTGTATTTCTTTACCACAGTCCATTGGCTACTGTAGGAATTTGGCATTTGCTTTCTCATAGATCTTCATTTCAATTCCACCGGTTTTATTAAACTTGCCTACAAGCAGTGTGGTTTCATCTGGAATAAATTGGTGCCCATGTCCCCTGGTTTTCCATCTTCTTTATGAGGTGGAGTGTGAAGTTTTATTTCTCTCATTCTGAATGCAGGGACAGCTACAGGGGATTTTTTTCTTTCTGTCAGACTAATAAGTATCCAGGACTTCTGTGCTTTCTTGTATCAGTGGTGCAAATACTGACTGCATCACAAGCATTCATTACAAGTCTGTCTAGATCGCTCATTAGATGTCTTTGATCCTTTTTCAGTCTTTTTACCACAGTGAAGTTGTAATTATTCCACTTAAACCCTCTTGTACTCTTGAGACTTTGCTCCTGCATTAGAAAAGCTAGCAGCAGACCTGGGCTCACTGAAAATGCCCTATTGGGTAGTAATTATTACCTCCTTTCTGTTTTGCCCAAGCTAGTCCACGGTGGGTGCTCTGGATGGGTGCCGTGGGGTCCAGCTGTGCCCATGTCAACCACAGGGCAGTCACCTGCTCTGCCTGAAGGGACTCCCTGGGACTGCAGTGCTGCTGGGCTCTAATGGCACAGTTCCACTCATGCTAGAGGCTACCTTCTCTTCAATTAAGCTATATGCCACATTTTAAAAATTGCAGTTCCCTCCATCTCCTAACATCTGTAATGGATACATTTCCTTCATACCTAACCACACTGCTGCTTTCGGCTGGTGCAGTTAATTTTCTTCACTGTGGCTGGTATGGGGCTGTGTTTGGGATTTGTGCTGGAAACAGTATTGATAACACAGAAATGTTTAGCTATTGCTGAGCAGAGCTTACAAGGCCTTTTCTACCTCTCACCACACCCCACCCCACCAGCAAGGAGGGTACACAAGGAGTTGTGAGGGGACACAGCCAGAACAGCTGATGGGAACTGACCAAAGGGACCCCAGACCATACTGTGTCATGCTCAGCATATAAAGCTGGGTGAAGAAGAGGGAAGAGGCATGTGTTTGGAGTGATGGCATTTGTCTTCCCCAGTCACCATTACCCATGGTGGAGCTCTGCTTTCCTGGGGATGGCTTAATACCTGCCTGCCCTTGGGAAGTGGTGAATGAATCCCTTGTTTTGCTTTGTTTGCATGTTCAGCTTTTTCTTTCCCTATTAAACTGTCTTATCTCAACCCACAAATTCTCTCTACTTTTCTGATTCTCTCCCCCATCCCACAATGGGGGAGCGAGCAGGTGGCTGTCATTGCCAACATGTTAAATCACAACACACACTTTACTCCCCACTGCCCTGCATACAACTCGATCCTGCTCTTACTGGATAATGCCACTTAACTGCGGGTTAGAGTCACGCATGCAAATCCACACTCCTCAGTTCAGCCTGTATCCAGTACTGCCTCAGCAAAGCTCTAGGCACAGCATATTCCAGCCTTTCCACGTTGCAGTGAGATGGTCTAACACCCAGTGACACCATCACTTTGCTGGGTGAGGACTCATGCTGGCAGGGGCTGCCTGCAGGCTCTGGACTCCTACCAGATTTAGTTAATTATGTCAGTGACAGTGCTAGACTCTGTTTGGCAGGATGTGTTATTTCTAAACCCACTGAGGTTAGTGCTCAAATTCCTTTGCTCTTCAGAGATTTTAAACTTCATAATGACAGTAGGGCAATGAAACCCAGAGCCTGCTTTTGTGAGAGATTTGTGTCTGCCTGGTGAGAGGCACCAGGAAGGACCCACCTGCTTTCTGGGCAAACCCAGGAGACACTGTGAGCAGCAAATATTTTAACCACCCAGGAAGAACTAGACAAATTCCACACCGATGCCTTGAGGAAAAGTCTAAGACATGGGATAGTGGTGAGTGACTCGGTCCTTTTCCACAAAGGCCACGAGCAGGAAGACTCATGCTGTGTTGTAAGGCTGGAGGGGAAGGGGCACCTGCACACATGGGTCTTAGGAGAGATGCTCAAGGCTTGGGAGATGCTCAGGGGACAGGGAGTAAGGAGTGGGCTTTGGCATTTGCACTGGCAAAAGTGCTTTCCTGCGGAGCATCTCTGCAATGCCAGTGCAGCACCAGTTGCAGATGCTGTCCTTTCTCTGGGTTCCCACATGCTAGGCACAGCTCGAAGATACAGGGAAAACCAAGTAATGCACTGGAAGGCATAGATTACCAGCCCCAAGGCAAGAGGGAAGAGAAACAGAAAGGGAAAAGGACAAATTATATGCTCATTAACAATTTAAACATTAACTTAGATTTGGACAAAAAATATTCTTTGCTCATTTACAAAAGAATTTTATGACTTACTTACACAAGCTAATTTAAATTTTTGCAACTTCAAGTGGATCTCTGGAAATGCTTTGGCATTTATTCATGCTAGATCTTATAAAAATATTATCGCTCTATTTTCTCCTTCACTGAAACCAGTGCCTTTCTAATTTACCAGACCATTTAGTGCTGCAGAGAAGATGTGAGTTTCAGCCAAAATATTTTCCACAAAGAAAACAATAAGAACAAAACATCTAAACAGACTTTTTCCAGTAAATATATATCTTGTCATTATTAAATATTACATTGCAAAAAATCTATCACCATTTAAATATCTGCCTTTTCTAAAAAGGACAATTAGACTGAAAGCATAAAAGCAATTTAGAAACTTGTTTCATAGCCATTCAAAATGGTTAAACTGTAGAGATACTTTTGGAATATATCTATATTTATATATAAAACCTGTATATATTGCATGTATCTGAAGCAGCAGTGTTCCCTGTAAGCAGCAGGTGGTGCTATTGGATAGTAGGAGTCAGACTAAAGACTTGCATCTAATTTTTTATTCTGTTGTTTCTGAAGCCATATGCAAACAGATTAACTATGGGTGGCAGGGGGAGGAGGTGTTTCCTTATATTTCAGATGTACCTTTAATAAAGAAGGGAGGTATATGAACAAAACAGGATGAATAATTTGCTTCAATATTACAAAAATAAAGCTTCAGACAAGAAGAAACTTATTTATATTCTGAACATAAAACATGAAATTCCAGAACCTTCTGCTCAAGTGAGTGGCAAAGGGAGATGTATTCACTGTCCTTATGTGGGACATGATTCCATTCCTTGTTTGTTGAAGTGGGTCAGTGATTACAGTTTGAATCCCGTAAACAGTTTAGTGTTGCTTATTTGCATACTAATCAGGATAATAGTGTGAGTATTTAGTCATACCCTTCTTCCTGGGTGTCTGCTTTGCTACTCAAGTACTGTAGCTGTGCTTTTGAAGCCAGGAACCTCCTCCCCAGGGAGGTGGTGTATTTACCATCCCTGGAGTTTTTTAAGATGAGATTGGATGTGGCACTTTGTGCCATGGTCTAGTAACCATGCAGGGTTTGAATCAAGTGTTGGACTTGATGATCTCGGAGGCCTTTTCCAACCTGGTTGATTCCATGATTCTATGATATATATGTTATATATATATATATATATATATATGTTATAAATACCTGAAGTTCCCTAAAATAAATCTAGCCTGTTTCAAAAGGTAAATCACTTTGAGTTCTCAGACAGGGACAAGTTTGAAAGACTAAAGGCTACTATAAAGTAGTCTGGCACAGCAGTCCTTCCAAATTGTGCCTCAATTTCCTGTACAGGCGGTGTCAAGATAAAGACCTTTCAAAACTCTAGAGGGGATTTTGCTCAGATATTTCATTTACAAAGATACAACCCTTTTTTCCCCTGGAGATTTTGAAAGGCACCTCTATCTCTGTAAGAAATTTGTACAAGTAGGAGAACTGATTGACCAGATGCCTGCCCTAGGCAGAATACATCATGAGCATGAGTCTTAGGGCTACCAAAGATCCTCACAAGGCGCGCATCAGCCATAGTTCTGCATTGCTTCATGAATAATAAAAACTGGTTGTAGTCAGACACAGTTGACCTCTTACTTCCCCTTGGGGCTGAAAACAAACTTGTCACTGCTACAGCTTCACTCTGGAGTAATAACAAACACCACAAAGAGGTCTTTTTCAGCCATGTCTGCTTGGGTGAGCATACTACAGATCACAAATACCAGCAGTCTGTTCTTCGTTCTGAGTCAACAGACTATGAGGCCACATAAGACTAGGCTTTAGGAGTTCTCAGTGAGAAGAATAGCTGCTGTTTGGAGATAATAAAGACATGATGAGCTGTAGTTTCACAGCATGCAAAATACAAAGCTCTTTAGATCTTATACTTAGCAGCAGTTGTTACTAAACTTACATCAAAACTGTTCATTTAGTGTTTTATGTGGTGAGAAATCCTGTACCATGTAAAGCTGGCTTTGGCTGGAGGGCAGTTATGGAGTATCCTTTTTTTTTGGCTGGGAAAGAGTTAATTTTCTTCTGAGTAGCTAGTACAGGGCTGTGTTTTTTGGTTTTGTTGTGAGAATAATGTTGATAATACAGTCATGTTTTAATTGTTGCAAAGTAGGGCTTGCCCTAAAACAAGGACTTTCCAGTTTCCCATGCTCTGCAGGGCAGGAGGTGCACAAGAAGCTGGGAGGAAGCATAGCCAGGAGAGTTGACCTGATCTGGCCAAAGGGATATTCCATATCCTAGAATGTCATGCTGAGTATATAAACTGTGGGGAGCTGACCAGGGGCTGCAGATCACCTCTTGGTGGCAGCCTGGGCATTAGTCAGCAGGTGGTGAGGAGCTGGATGGCACATCACTTGCCTTTCTCGGGTTTTATTTCTCTCTCCCCTTCTGTTATCTCCATTTTTAATACAATAATTATTATTTTATATTATTATTATTGTTTATGTCAATTAATCTGTTCTTATCCCAACCCACAAGTTTTACCTTTTGGTTTTTTTCTAGTTATCTCTCCCATCCCACTGGGGGTCAAGGGAGTGAGCTTTGTGGCACTTAATTGCTGGCTGGGGTTAAATCATGACATGGAGTGACAACCATGTATTGCCTCAGCGTCTACTGACAGACTATGAATACTCTCACAGCACTGCATTAGCCTCCCCAGGGCTGGCTCCAGCAGACTGGCAGGATGTTTTCGGGAAACAGTGAATGTTCTGCTGCCTGTAGATAAGGGTGAGTACAACAGCAGACTCTCGTTTCAAGCCAGAGCCCAAACCAACATTGTAGAAAGGCATCCACTCCTCATGAGCAGCCCCTCTCCGTGATTCAGTTATCTGTGTAGTCCCTTAAAAGCTGGGGGGTCTCACTCCCAATGGGCTCAGCTTCCCACCTGGTATGGAAACACTGCATTTTCCAGCTGTGAGGAGGGCACATATTCAAGGTTTGTCTGGCACATAGGACATCACCTTTGAACTGAATTACAGCTCAGGCCTCCAGCAGGGACTTGACAAAGAAGCAAAACCTGGACTGATGCTGGCTTTTATCCTTTTATTTCCTCCCCCTTATTGTAGTAAAAAGGGTCCAGTAAATCAAGCTCCTGAGACTTACTGGAGTAGGAAATGCTGCAAGAAAAAAAAAATACAGATAATGAGCAAAAAACTATATTTCATTTATGGGCATTAATTAGAAGTACTAATAAATCCCAATTAGATTTTTACTTAAAAAATATATTAAAGACTGGCAATTATTTGAGAGTTGCTACAGAAACATGAGCTCACCCGAGTTACATTTGAGATGAGTAATTTCACAACCTTTAAATACATAAACCACCGTTTATCTCAGCGAATGAGATCATGCTCATAAATCCAAATGAAATTGTATTTTACATCTTTCACGTTAAAACCATCAATTTGCTTCTGCAACTATCCATTTTGTGAGATTTCAATAAATTTTATTCTGTATTTTTTTCTGTATCTGAAATTAATTTACTGCTTTATCGGTGGGTTTTGATCTGTACTGACGGATTGCAGATATTCTTTGCTTACCTTTATTTGTTATTTTTGTTTGCCTTTTACACTGATCTTATTTCAAGACTTCAGGAACACAACTTCCTATTGCAAAATCCCTCACCAGACTGCCAGGTGCCTGCATCTTGTAACAGACATCGTTTTCAGCCTACATCCTCTTGTCTTACCCCAAGCTCAAACATTAAAATTACAGGGTGTGGATATTCACATGGCTTATTGCACTGAAATCTTCAGCCTGCTTTGACTGCACCGTGGCTGGTAAGGTGAAGTATCTTCCACCAGCTAATGTAAATATGTTAGGTGTTGTCTTTTTTAATGGATAGGATATCTTTTTAACCCACTTCATTCAAAATGAATGAATATTCCATTATATGTGAAAGGATCTTGCTTATAATAATCTGTCACTGTAGGGGTCTGCAGCTCCAGCTTCTGCATTGTTGATAGCAGATAATATGCAGAAATGGAAGAAAAAGGCCTCAAAGAATAAAATACTAAAACACCACTATGGATCTTTTCTAATTGTTTAATCTGTTTCTTTGACAAATACAGATTTCTGAAATTTGATATATTTCCCTTCTCCAACAACAGCTGGATATATAATGTAATAGTGGAAATCATTGGTCTAGTCCTCAGCATCAGAGACATAAAAGCTGGAAAGCTTTTGGGAGTCACTGTGAGAACTGCTTATTCTTAACACCTGCAGATTTAATTTTCTAGTTACTAATTACACACTACAGCAAAAAAAAAAGTAAGCTGACAGTTAAAGAAACATGGGAAGCTCGCCAAATGATGTTTTAGCTAGCCATGAAAGTTGTGCTTTGGGTTTTAAATAAGTGTGTTTAAGAACAATTAGAAGTATGAGCTTTTGGCATAAGTTTAATTGCACATGAAGTGGCGCAGTGAGTGTCATGCACTGATATGAACTCAAAGGTTGAAGTGATGGGAACTGTTAGGGAGGCAGGCAAGTTTTACACTCTCACACACACATGCACATCTACAAAACATTCCAGATACTGTACTTGCCTTAAAAAAAAGAGAATATTTTAATAATGGTACTAGAACAAGTACCAAATACATTAACGTCGTCTTCCTCTAAGCATGAAAAAACAACACATTCTTGGTTCCCAACTCTTACTGTAAAAATGCATTTTATTCTTACTACAACACTTTTCTAACAATAGATCATGAAGCAGTAATGAAATGTTATATGACAGAATGATATGTCCTGACTTTCGTTGCAGGACAGTCCCAAACACTGCAGTGTTTGAAATCAGTATTTTACATTACCTCAACATTTTTCAGGATCCATAACCTTCTGAGAAATGCCCCTTACTGCTTTCTAATGAGCAAACTGATGGATTTTGAAACAGAAACAAGTTATCTTCCTGAAAAGCTACAGCTGGGAATGGAAAATGAATGCTGACACCTGCCCAACAGCCTATGTTTCTGCAGCTCTCCAGAGAAAATACAGAAACAGACAATATTTCAGAACTGCAGGGCCATTAAAAACATTAAGTAACTGCTCATTTTGCTTTTCTTCCCAGAAGGATTATGATTTACAAGGGATATGAATGAAGGCTATAATCAAATGTAAGGTCATGAATTTTAAAAATTTAAATGAATCCTGATATTCTTTTTTCAGTACACAGACCATTTCCTGTCCTCTACAGCAGAAGTCCATTTCTGTTATGAAAGAAAGTCCCTGAGCCAGATGCAGGCAGGCAGTCCTGTGTTAGATCCCACAAACTGTGTGAAGATGCACCAGAGACCTACTTGGATGCACAACACTTAGCACTGCTCTTGCTAATGCATGGCCCTCTAACATCCTCCTTATGCAAAATAAATTCCCCCTGCACTTTCCTCCAACCCCCTTAGGGTAAAATGTAGTTACTGTCGAACATATGGTTTTTCATACTGTTGCGCTTTCCTCAAGTATTTATATTTTTTAAGAAAAAGCCTAAAAAGACTAAAGGTTGCATTTTTATAGGCATTTATGTGTTACACATCACACTGCCTTTACAAATCTGGCCACTAACCTTTTTTGTTCTCTGCAGATCCAAGATGCTTAGCCAGAGGCAGGGAGTGATGTGCCAAGGCTGATAGTCTGTGCTGGTGGCCTGGAGCCACAGCAGCCACCCCAGCACACCTCCTCCTCACAGCCAGCCTCCAGAAAGGGAGGGCAATAGCTGCTAAGAGAAGGTGACAAAATTTATACAGCCTCGGGGTGGGAAGACACTAGAAACACTAAGAGAGAGCTGGTACTTAGTCACTCGACGTGATGTAATATCAAAGCACTCAAGGACTAGACTCATGTAGATCTGAAAGTAACGAGAACTGGCCTCAATATATTCAATATTTCCTCTCAAAAGTGCTGCTTCCTCTTCTCCCTGCAAATATACCTGCATGTAACAAAATTCATGGTGAAGTCACGATGCACCAGGGCTGGCTCCCAGCAGACTATGACCCTGCTTGTTGCAAAGGGCTTTGGAGCAACTCCAACAAAGGACAAATATTCGCTCTCTGTCAAGTTTGGTGTCACATCTCATGTTGAAAAGAAGTCACTAAAAAACAGCTCCTAAAAAAAGAAATTCAAACCTTGCCTTCCAGAGTGAAAATGTTTAAGTCATTTGAAAAGTGAAACCAGTAACCTACCACAAATACCGTAAGTAAAATGAAGCCCTGTAAGAACAGGAATCCTGATAAAGAAAATCCACGTTTTGTGCCATTTGCAAACTACCATTTTCCCTTATTGCTAACTGCTTACTTTTAGAGCAGCTCCACTAAATCACATGTACAACGTGCCTTTTGGCATCACACTTTGTCTTTATTTAAAACTCCTAATTTTTAATCTTTAGTAATAAATATTCAGAAGATTTAATTCTGTGAATGTCATGTTTCATTTCTAAATGTTTAATGCAAAGGGAAACAGTTCTCTTAAAACTGATTAAAAGCATTGTAACTGAAAACATTTATTTTAGATTTGAGCCAAAACATAAATCTAATATGAAAAAAGTAAGAGAAGAGGAACTAGCTCATGCTCCTGAAGGGACTATAAAACATGTTATAAAAATACTTTTAAAGTGGTTTAAGAGAGAATGAGGGCCAAACTAACACAAAATGTTAAACTTTGATCCAAATTCCATCTCCCATGACCCATCACAACTGCAATATGACTGCCCACTGGCTTAATTTCCATTACTATTATGAAGGGAATATGGCTCGGGATGATGGGCCCTGCAAACACACCCAGTAATTAATCTAATAGAAGAATCAACTAATGAGTAAAAGAAAAATGATTTTACAACCCTTATTGTATAGATCTAGAACCACACAGGGAGTTGGATGGCATTGGAAAAGTTGGGACAAGTCTTTAGAGCTTCCAAACTGTAGATTCAGCTTCATATCCAGGCACAAATCACAAAAACACAAAATCCCAGAAATGTTGGCTCCAGCAGGAATCAGGAGGTCACAGCAGCCTTCCCCCTGCCAGCACTGCAACCCTTTTGCAATGGGATTCTCCAAGCTGAGCAGCTCGCTGCCAGGAGCAGAGAGAGGAGAAGGGTCCTGGTACTAGCATGGCTCACACTACCAGGCTGAAACACCGTTTTACCAACAAATACTCCATGAAACAAAAGACAGGTGTTCCCAGTTGTAGTTTCTGAATATAATATTGGCACAAAGTTGTGCTTGTGTTCACACAAGAGTCTATACACCAGGTAGCCATTATTTATGGTGGAAGGCTTTTAAATTACTTTTATAATATTATTATTTCCACTGGTTTTGCTACTAGTGAGAATTTGCCATCAAGGAAAAAAAAAAAAAAAGAAAGAAAAAGATTCCCATCCGTGTCCCAGGTCTACGACTTTAGGGCTGCAAAAATGCCATTTTGATTTTAAGATGGCATGCAGAGCTTTGCCTCTGCTGGATGGGAAGAGCATCATCATGATGCAAAATATCAGAATCAGTGGAGGGGAAAACGCAAAGAGGAGATGTGCTCTATTTTTTGACATAGCTTCTCACAATTAGTGCAAATACTTTGGCACTAACTAGCAGTTATTTTTGCTAACACATAGATACTTACTTTATAATTTCTTTTACAATTCCTTTTTTGAATGTTCTCGCAGCTGTATCTAGCAAGAACAAGAATGAAAAGTAGGTGAAAGGCTGGAAAACACGGGGGCAGCAGAGTCTCTTGCAGGCATTGTAGACATCCCAGTATGATTAAGGGAAATGTAGGAACATCCATTTGAATCAGTGACAGTGGAACAGCATAATCCTCCCATACTAAGCCCTGCTTTGTTTTCAGATTGTGCTGCTGATCCTAATGAGAAATATCAACGGGAGAGTAAAAAGAGGCCTGGATATCAGTTTATATTTTTTGGAGTAAACAGGGTCATTCCTACCTCTGATAGCATCCCCCAGGGTTCCCAGTTGCCTCTAAACACTGCTTTTATCTGCCAGTTTCTGAATTCAGTCTCAAAAGTCAATCACCAAAATCGTCACCAATGATTTATAAGTATATCTGGATATATATTTATGTACAGGTTGAAGTTTGTTTCCTTAAAGGTAAAAAGAAATATACCAGAACGCCAACGTGCCACTACCACTTTTCAGGCTTTATTATGTATTTTGACAGACTCCTGGGATTTGAGGTAGACTCAGCATATTCCGATTAAAAGTGTGAAAACATGTTCTTAGGTGAAGAAAAAAGGGGTCAGTTCATTTCCTCAGGGAAACTGAACTAATTAACACACTATTGGCCCAGAAATGACTGAAAAGTGTCAGAGAACTTAAACGATAGAAAAGATCTTGTCACTGATAAATCCTCTTTTTTCCCATATGCCATTCCAGTTATTCATTGGGTCACACACTCACAACTATTAATAACTTTGAGCAATTGATTCTAATGGAAACCTCTGCTTTTAGCAGCATGACTATTACAATATGCAAGCTGTCTTGTTTGACAGCCTGAGCTGCCCTTACAGAGTCTGGTAGGCTGTAGACAGACACTATTTTCCACACAAAGAGCCTTTCTGCTTGAGCAGCTCCCCTCAGACATCACCACCAGCAGCACATGATATCCAAGTGAGCAGCTGCCAAGCTCATCAACACAACATGGTAATACTCAAGCATAAGGAGCAGAGAGGAGCTTACAGTCTCCAGCAGACTAAGGGATCTGTACCAGGTTTATTGGGTAGGGTTTAGCTTTTGACAATTTGCAGACCCCTGGGAGAGTGTGTTTCAGTGGGCACTAATTATATGGTTTCTTTTGGTTGCATTTTCACCGAGTACAAATTGTCTTGCAGATATCTTGGCCCCTTTTGTAAGGTTTCATTTATTTCCTAGTATTTTGCACAATTCTTTGCCATTACCATGTAAGTGTAAATAAAGTTTATGCCATGATGGAGGGTAGCTAGGGAATACCCTGTTATTTTCTCCAAT
Organism: Lophotriccus pileatus; assembly: GCA_035583135.1. Classification (NCBI taxonomy): domain Eukaryota; kingdom Metazoa; phylum Chordata; class Aves; order Passeriformes; family Tyrannidae; genus Lophotriccus; species Lophotriccus pileatus. The sequence goes on from JAWWES010000041.1 coordinate 27,050,869, forward strand.
CACAATGCTTTCCAGGATCAAATAAGAACTGCTGACTTGCTAAGTCTTATGACTACAACATTTTTGACTAATACTAATCTTCTTATTTGGTTTCCCCAGCTGTCGTCATAGTGAATGGGATTTAATTTTTTTAGCGACTTACTTATCTTTGAAGTCAGTGTTATCCCTTCACAAAATCCTTTGTGTGATAAAAATTGGGAGAGCCATTCTTTAGCACATTCAGCTTTTGCAGCTCCTACAGGCAACCTGGATAGTCCTAGCTAACCACTGTATCTAGAATCATGTTAATTCTGCTTTGAGAATCACACATGCTGTTCAGGAGCCCAGCTTAGCCAGAAAGGCTAAAACTAAAACAGTTTTGGAGACTGCTGACACTGCTGTTTTTCAAAACTGAGAAGTAAGTGAGGATCCCTTTTGACTAGCTGAACCGAGGTGATTCTGATCTCATTCAACACTTTGAACTAATCTAACTGTCTCACTGTCCCTTAAAAAGACCCTACTACATTCAGATAGCCCTTTTCTGCATGATGGGGCCTTACTCTTGTTTTAGGGTGACACACATGCTGAAGGACTAGAAAATAAACAAATTTATTAAAAATATTTTCATTCTAATGTCTAAAGGAAGATTTGGCATTGAAAGAGTTACTTTGTTTATCCGTCTGGTTTGCAACCAACCCATTTCATGGCTGCTAATCAGACTAGAACAGCTGCCACCTTCAGAAGAACATGTGTGTGCCAGGACGTCCGCTGACTGCTTTGTAATTTCTCAGTACAGCTCCACAGGCTGCCAAGTCTTTCCTCTTGCATCTGAATCTCATGGCCAAAGAATAACAATTTTCTGAAATGAGAACTTGTAAATCTGAAGTACTGTCCAGCTAGAAAGAGTGTGTTTTGTAGCTTTTTATACAATTTTGTATTAACTCCAGCACCCATGTTTTACCCACCCCGGAAAACCCCAGAGCTTGCTGGCAGCAGCACCTGCACAGCAGAAGCCAGAGATATCCAGCCCTCCAGCACAAAAAGAGAAGACCACATGTGGACACCTGCTCCAGGTGGTGTAAAAAGCCATACAGGTCATTTCCATATGGGTCAAGCCTGGCTCTTGAGTTTAACCTGGGCCATTTGTTTTTTCTTCTAAAAAGAAAAGTTGCTCAGATATTATGCTGGCCATGGAGATACACATATTGGGTTGGTTGACGAATCTGCAGTGTCTGATGGGTTTCTATCTTACAGGTGTCACACCATCACAATGTCTGTAACAACCAGACACATACTATACAGGAAAGGAAATTAGTGACATTTTTTCATTAAAGTTTCTGTAGAGCAGGCATTCCTTTTGATACCTTACAAATGTTTGAACTAATCTAAAGGAGATAGTGCTTCATGCAACAGCTAGAACTTTTTTAAAACAGGGAGTTTCATGAGACTTGGCCAGAGGACACCGTGAGTGGAAGTTGTCTACTTGGCTCAAGAGACTGATGAGTTGAAAAGACACCATCTGGACAGCTTTCTACTGCTTAGAATCACTGATACATCCAGGAGGGTAGGGAGGAAATGTCATTTGCATTTGCCATGTTCTTGCACTTATGACCCCTGTTGGAGACAGAATGCCAGGCTAAGTGGACTTCTGGCTTCAGCTGCTACCATCAGCTGGTGTTCTGACATTAATTTATGGTAATTACTGTGTAACTTTTAAATTATTATTCAAATGCAAGGCACTTTTAAAAGGACTTTGCATACAGTGAAGTTAATAATTATTAATTACATCTAAGGATGATTTCAATAGGACCATTCATGACAGTGCATGACAAACCACTGGGAGAATATTTGCAGGATGAAACTTTTGGGCATTTGGCATGTCTTCCATGCTTTCCAATGAGAAAAAGTTATCTTGCTTTAAATGTGTACATGCCAGCAATGACTCTGAAAATGCTTTGTTAAGGAGCCATAAAACGCAAATAAAAATTTTATGCACAAAGAAAAATTCAGTCTTGATCTTGCATGTTTTAGAATATGGGAAAAAATGTATGCACAGAGCTAAATCCATGGTGTTGTCATAAAGTCTTCAAACTGGCAGAACAATTATCTCTTAAAACTTGACTCAAATTACAGGCAGAGGAAAAAAGGGTGAAACCGAACACTAATAAGATCATATCTATTTAGTCTGCTTCAGCACTTTCCATGGAACTTTAACAAACACACAATGATTAGGATTAAGGTTTTCCATTTCTTACAGGATACATTCTTGTCAATTTTCCATTTATATTTTACTTCCAGGGAGAAAGTGAACTGAAGTATCATTTGAAGTTTCCTACAGTTACTTGTAAATTCCAAGCTGTGCTTTTGCTTCCTTTTGCTGATACAGTTTATCATGAGACTGGAAGACATTAAAGCCTCTTAGCTAATCAAAACAATTTCTATGATAACATTCAATTTCCTCAAGACAAAAGCTTACCCTTTCTTCTCAAATGTGAAATGCTAATACAGACCATAACCTTCAGCATCTCTCACAGCAAACGCCCCTGCTGCTGAATGCCTTGGGGTCTCTCCATGCATCCATCAGCTGCAGGAGGTGGTCTAGCTAGGCAGCATAGTTCCACGTAACACAGTGCACAGGTGGCAGACCCTCCGAGACACCTACATTTTAACTCTCAGCATTTCTCATCTGCAGTTTGTGTCTCTCTCATACTTGGTTACACTCTTCTTCATTCTTTACCTCAAATGTTGCATTATAAAGGGTCTTACAAAATTGGGGAAAAAAAAAACAAGAAAAAAATAAAAGTAATAATGCTTTTTCTTGAGTCATTATTCTCTTCATTTTCCTGTCTGATCACTTGTTAGCAACTTTTGCCACTTGCAGGAAAAGGTTGGGCTTTTGTTGTATCTTAATATCTCATCTTTAAACTTTTGGCCATAGGTTTATACAACATTATATGACTTTGCAGATATCTTTTGAAAAGTTCACTTTGACCATTACATATATTCTTTTAATAAAATGTCTTATGTTCTCATGTTTAGAAGGCTGGATAAGTATTTTTCAGCTTTGATGTGAGTCTTCATTTCAAGCTGTGGAAACCCTATCTTACCTCAAACAGAAATAGCCAAAGGTTGTAGTTTCAAGAAACATTTTCTTTGATGCTCTGAAGTGATTACAGGTGCTAAGAAGATGCTGCCTTTGATCTACCTTCTTGAAAAGGAAACACAGGAGCCACTTCTTTACCTTCAAGTTAAAATAAGAGAGTTACTGTTTGTTCAGTAATTAAACAGTAGCAGTTACCACCCAAGTGATTGACAAACTAGATTTATCTGGCAGAATAGAAGGTGAGGTGAGCAGGTAAGAATGTTCTTACAGGATCAACTGCAAAAAAACCACCACAGAAAACTGTGTTCTGCTGGTCCTCTCACCTGGGTTGAGGCAAATGCACTGTTGGCTGCATTTCTGTAGGCAGAGAGGGTTGTGCTGAAAATGTATTTGAATCTTTCAAGAATTTATACTCCAAGGAAAACCTTTCTAACAAGGTGCTGATTATTTTGTGCCAACTGGCAACACTTTCATCAGTCATGCGCAGCCGATAGCATGGGCTAACAGGACACTGGGATGATGTTTCCAAACATAACCAAAAAAAGTTAATGTTCTCTGTGAGGAAGCAGAAGCAACTTTTACATGGTTGTATTGATTTTTACAGTATATTCATTTTTCTTCTCAGAACACCCTAACAGAAAACAATAACAGAAATTCCATATTAACTTCTTGTGTTGATATTAATATTCTACATAACATACCTGCAAACACCAACAGGAAAATGAGATATCAAAACTTAAATGAGAATTCAAGGAATTGAGAACACAACATATGTCTAGCCTACATTTGAATTCCTCCTATTTTTACATAGAATCAGTAAGGTTGGATAAGACCTCCAGGTTCATCAAGTCCAACCTTTGTCTGAACACCACTAAGTGCCACATCTTGAACATCTCTAGGATTGGTGACTCCACCACCTCCCTGGACAGCCTGTTTCAATGTTTAACCACCCTTTCAGGGAACCAGTTCTTCCTGATGTCTGGACCTGCACTTATCTCAATGCTCCCTCTCTCTACTCCCTCTTGTAGGTGAGCTGATGCTCACATTAGCTAACCTCCAGCCATCTGTGACTCCTCCCATTAACCAGGACTGACGATAAATGATGGAGAGTGACTTGATGAGCTCTTCTGCCCAGTATCTCAGTAGACTCAGGTGAATCCCATCCTGCCCCATAGACTTGTGGTGTCTAAGTGGCACAGCAGGTTACTAACTACTTCCTCCTGGATTGCAGGGGTCTGTTCTGCTTCCCATCCCTAGGTACCAGCTCAGCAGGGGGTTGCTCTGAGGATAACCGGTCTTTCTGTTAAAGACTGGGGCAAAGAAGGCATCAAGTACTTCAGCCTTTTCCTCATCCTTGGTTGCAATGTTCCCCTCCATATCCAATAAAGGCAGGCAGCAAACTTCCCAGTGGGATGGGTCCAGTTGGCATCCAGGGCCCTCAGTTTCCCTAAGAAGGCAGTCACCTCTAAGAATTACCCTTCTTTCTTAACAGTTGTAGCTGTAATGCACGGAGTTGACTGACTTGCTCTGGGCTATCCCCAAGACAGACTTTTACTATCATTTGCCTGACCCTCAAGTTCAAGAGCTTCGTATCTATTCCCATACCTGGGATGGTGAGGGAGGCTGAGAGGTCATAGCCAGGGTCAAAGTGATTTGGTAGTGACTATCTGAATCCTTGAGACCTAGAGGAAATGTGTATCAAGCAGACTAGGGCCAAAGACAACAGAAGGAAGCAATGTAATACAGTGAGTAAGAATAATTGTCTCATTCATTTGTTTGCTTCCTTGCTTGCTTGCTTGGAGTTTGTAATAGTGTTAAGTAGTGGTTTTAATAGGGAAATTCATGATTGTTAGAAACTTATAAAGTAAAATAAAAAAAAATCTTCATAAACTGACTTAAACTATCTTTAGCTAGAGTAGTATGTAGAAGCCTGGGAACCAGTTTATTCTGACCTGTGCACAGCTTGAAAGCTGCCAGGGAAAGAAAATCTGACCAGCATTACAAATTACCTAAAATTCCTCATCCAGAGATCCTAGGCACTTAAAGTACACTTTGGTGTCTTTTCTTTGATGAAGCTCAAATATAAAAGGGATAAATCAATAGGGGAAAATGCAACAGAAGCTTCACAACTATCCTCATGTCTCAGTTCCTCTTTTTTTAGTGTTCCACTTTGGTGGGTTTTTTCAGCCAAAAAAAGAATAGATCTTCTAGTTTAAGACCCGATATGTTACAGTTCTATCAAATTACTCATTCTACCAGAGGGAGAGTGTGGGTCTAATCAGAGTGAGCAGCAAATCTCTGCAAAGGAGATTTCCTTTTTTCCCACCGGAGTCTTATGTTTCTGGGACACAGTTCAGTAGCTGGACATGTGGGTTCAGCTTAGCAGTCACCTTGGGAATTCTAATATTTGACTTGCAAGCATCTGATTTTGGCAAGGCAAATACATGTATTAGAACAAGGAAAAAAGACTTGTTCAAACCACCTCTCCAGGCTTTGCAATTGTAATTTTTTTGGTTCCTACTTAGAGATTTTCAACATCCTTGTAATCAATTCTAACAGTCCTGCTTTTAAGAGAGATAACGAATGCCCTTTATTAACTCAGTGTATTCGAATGGGGGTTTGTGGTTTTTTATAATAGTTTTCTCTAGCGCTTTACCTTGAAAAATAGCAGCATCTGATAATAAATGTAGTCAGATGATTAAATGACATTCTGATCTTTGCACTCACATATCTCTAATCCTCTAGAGGAAAATAAGAACTATATTCAGAGGCCACGTGGGTTCTCTCACCAAACAGGGCTCGACAAGATACTGTTTTTTATTATATCTATTCAGTGGCAGCACAGGGACAGTACTTTGTGTATATAGGAGTTTTAGTAATAATGTCATGTGCCATGGCTTTCTCTATGACAATTTGTCATCAAAACAAATTGCTGCAAAGCATTTTATATATAAAAGCATTTGCAGAGATTTGTATCCAGGCAACAGTTGTAAGCTTCTAGATAAATTGCCTATTACTCATTGCTTGTAAATTAGTTCCAGCTAATTTCTCCTAGCAAACGAGGGCTGCATAGACCTGATAAAGGGAAGTGATTAAAGCCCATTTTTTGTTTTGACAGAACAAGTATTGTTTAACCAGTCTCTGGACCTACTTTTACTGTGGATTATAAACTGAGAAGGACTCCTGTGTGATATTCTTGGCAGTGCTGCAAATTCCGACCATTGCGGGGTTACTGATGAGGCTGCACATTTCTTTTCTGTAGATGGAAATGCTGCCTATTATTTTTACTCTTAAGAATTATAATGATAATATAAGCAAGGCATAAACCAGCTGACAAAGCATCTCAATAGAAAACAAGTAACAAGGTAAGCACAGTCCCCCCATGGCTGCAGGAAGTCGCCCCAGTGACCCCAAAACCCACTGTTGGCTACTGGTGCATAAGAGCAGAGTGCATGCTTTTGTCATAAACTGACCACAGTTATCTCTAGTTTCAGGATATGGTTTGTGGCTGATGTCTCCAGAGGACAGACATAACCCAGAGCAGTTTAGAAACCACTGCTCTCTTTGCAGATTGGTTGCTGGACTTGGTGGTCACATCTCTAATGGGAAGTAAAATAGAATGGAAGCTGTTTCTTGGTCTTGAAACAAATGCACCTGTACTGTGTATACACCTAAACACTCTGATTTGCCCTAAATAAAGGAGTTATATTAGCAATACATAGAGACCAATATTAATATATTATCATATTATCATATAATTAGTATTAACACATTGATAGATTGTTATGTCTATGTAGTAATTATTATCTACATAATAATTAATAGTATTACTCTATGACTATGATGTTCTCTTAAACTACTATATCAATATTTATGCATTATATAAATATATTTTATTTATTACATATATTCTATGTGGTAAAATAATGTACTAGTATTACTTTTATGCATAAAATTTAATATATTGATATGGCTGTTTAGGGACATTCTCTGGCTTGTGATAATCACCCAAAGTCCAGAGACTGTTTGGGAAGCACTAGCTGACCCAAGAACTGGGCCAAAATCTGTGCAAACATTTTAGCAGATGGTGAACACATACCAGAGCTCAGCCCTGGCCCTGTTAATGTACTAATACACACAAAGCTTGTAATGCCTTCAGCCTTAGACAAATGCCTTATAAAAGACAGATCTTCAGTGTAATCCTGTTGGATCAGTATGGCTTTCAGGACACCAGCCATGGACAGAGGAGGAGGAGGTATTGCTTGGACTTGTGGATCTGGAAAGGGAGGCAGATGTGAGACTTTTACAAGTCACCCCATACTGAACCTCTTGGGCACAAATGGCCTGAACAGTGCCGGGGTAAAGCGCAGTTTATATCCTGCATCTCCTGGCTAGGGAAAGCCCGACTGAGAATGCTCACTCTGCACCCAAGTCGGAAATACAATCACTGCCTCATTGTGGAAGGAGATCAGATAAGAGCCTGTCTCAAAGAGCTGTCTGATTTGTTTCTTTAAAAGAAGGTGCAGGGAGCCTTGTATCAGGCAGTCAACAGCTTGAAAATGGAGTCCTCTTGTCTAGGGCTGCTGAATATGCATTTGATGCTGATAGAATTTCAAAATACCCAAGGAGCAGCAACATAGTGCTTCTGCATATGTTGTTTAATTTATTTATTTATTTATTTATTTATTTATTTATTTATTTCTCTCCTGTGCTTAGATGCTTTTATCTGTAAGCTCTGTAGGAAGAATTTTTCTTTTTATATAAAAAATGCTAATTTGTGAAACTTTTGATAAAAACAAACTTCCATGACAACAAATACAGTTCAATTCATCTGAAAATTAACTTATGAAGGATGGCAAGAATAAGTGTCTTTAAAGCACTGGAAATATTTTAATGTCTTTGCTTCCCTCTTGAATTAGTATACCATAATATTCACAACATATTCTAATAGTGCATATTTTCTCTATTTGCAAACATTTGCCCACATAAATTATTCAGGTAAAATTAATTTTGATAGAATCTATATTTATAAAGCCACATAAAAACTGTGATATGGGAACTGTAAAGTTTATAGTAAACTGTTAAAATACAGAAAAAACTATCCACTCACAAGCAGAGACATGCTGTGTCTCACAATAGCTCTGATTGTAATTAAGACTTCTAGCATTTAATTAGAACAATCTGATTTTTGAAAGCTTGCTTTTCTTTCAACCCTTCAAGGTGTTATGCCTTTTTTGGTTGTCTCCTACTAGTTTTGTACAGGACTTTAATAGAAAAATACCTTGATTTTTACAAAGGCACTTTTAAGTACATCCCAGATCTTATTCCTGAATGTGAGTTTATTCCTATATCTCAAGCCAATCTTAGTTATGAAATAGATACTTACATCTAAGTCCTGCAGTTAGATTTATTTTCAGCGGCTCTAGCAGGATTTAGATAAAGTTTTAAGTAAGAAAACAAGAACAAATCTTCTATGTAATTTGTCTCTCCACCTTTCTTTTGTGGCTCAGTGAATAACAGAAACAAGTCACCTGCCTCCTAACCTGATGGTTAATATGGACAAGAACGTCACTGAGCCATTGTTCACGTTCTGTATTCTAGAAGTTGGGACTTCTGTATTCTAGAAGCCGGCAGAGAGACCTAGATTTTAAAAAGCAACTTGCATAATTCACCTTCTTAATCAGTAATACAGTAATGTCATGTTTCTTGAAGGCCGCAAAAGCAAAATTCCCCTCCCTCTTTTCTTCCTTCAGTTTTAACAGGACAAGAGTGCCCTCCCAGCTGCAGACTATTTTAAAACTAGTTTGGTTATATTTTCCCAGTTGGAACTGACAGATTAGAAATACCACTTCTGACTCTTAAATGGTACCTCTCTCATCCAGGGAAAATTGTTTTCCTCTTATATTTATTTATAGCTAATGCATATGTAGGGACATCTTTACTGGAAACATTGGCTTGGTTGATTAGCTTACCACCTGCTGCTGCTCACCATGGATGTTCAACTTCCACTATTTGATTATCTATCCTGAAAGCTAGATTTGCCAAAGAAGAGGGACAATATAAAAATAACTGCTTTGTTAAATAAGCTGTAATAGTTGTTTAACTAAATAAGATTCACTGTGTCTTAGAAGAAATATATTTACTGCTCCCACATTTTTCTGGTTTAGTTCTTTCTCTTCTGTTTCTCTGCTTAGAAATCAGCTTTCTTCCTTTGTTATGGACTATTTCTGTTGATATCATTGGTTTGCCATTCTTATCTGGCAGTGTATCTGTAGGGCTTCTGTGGTGGCTATTAAGCTTCTTTAGAAAATCCCTTCCCTTAAGCCTCTTCACAAAAATAAGACAAGTGGCATACATATATGGATGCTGGGTTTTACCCCTCAAATTTTCTTTGGAAGCAAAAAATAGAAGACACTTTCATCTTTATTCAGACAGCCAAGACAAAAAAAAAAAAAAACCAACAAAAAACCAACCAACCAACCAACAAAAAAAAAAAAAAAAAAAAAAAAAAAAAAAGAAGGGTAATTATAGGTGGGAGCTTCAACCATCAAACCACTTACCAGGGAATAGTCTGGGCTGTTGATTTCACTTGCCCAAAAATAACATTTTTGCTAGAAAGATGTTCTCCCTAAATCTGTCAATATATTTCCAAGGAGCATAATGTTTGCTTTTGAAACAGATTAAAGATGACAGGCTTTGAGGAGGAGGTGAGGAAGCTGAGGAGGAGTGTTAGGACAGTTGACCTTGAAATTCACATTTCAGGATTTTCAGTTACCCACTCCATACTTCAACTTGGTTGAAGTGTGAGGAAGTGTAACATTCTAACCTCCCTTTGGCATTCTTTTCTTTTTTTTCCTGATTTTAGCATGCTCACAGAGAAACACCTCTAGAAAAATGTTGTTTTCTGCCTCTGCAACCTTCTTGAAAGTCTAGCAACAAATGACATACTAAAGCACAGGTTACAATATTTAAAACATTTGCAGGAGAGCAGTGTACTGTAATATGGGGGTTTGAAGTCAGCCATAAGTCCTGAATCTAGCTAATAGCCCCCTCATGTTTGAAAAGTGGAGTAGAAGGAAACTATGAAACTGATGTATTTATGAAGAAAATTCTGCAAGACTTCCAATCTTATCATATCTCTGGGACATGGTTATGGGGAGTTCCAGCAGCTGCGCAACCACACTGAGACCGACTTCGAAGGTTTCAGTCAGGAGGGTACAAGGGAGAAGTGAATGCTGGAAGCTGGCTGGGCAGGAGCCCTGTTTACTTATCTTCTTAGCCAGACTTTCCCAGGATCCCTGAAGCGTCTATCTCCTTAAAGTTGACAGGGAAAATGCCTCTAGACTGAGTAGTCCTAATCTTCTGTTTGCATTAAGTCACAGACAACCCTTTCACTATGGTTTTAAATGAGAGTTAGACAAAACCTGAAGCCTAGCCAGAAAGGAATCATGGAAGCTCTCATTTAATCAGAGAGGAGTTTTAGCACATTTTCTGGATGGAGTTTTTCAACCTTTGCAAGTGTCCTGTCTCTCCTAGTAAATGTTCTGTCCAACCAGCAGGAGAAATTCTTAGACATCTGAACAAATATGAAACCAAATTTAATAAAACTACCCTTGACTGCATTTTCTTTAAATTATTGAAATTGCCAAAGGCAACATTTTAGACTAGAGGAAGTAAATGATTGTTAAATGGTAGTATTTCTAAAGATTAAGTGAACAGCTATGGAAAGTTCATTATCACTAGACTGAATGGTCTCACTTGGAAAACATCCCAATAAATCAACTGTCTCAGCAAAGCCAATTTCAAGGAAGTGGAGAAATGGCACCTTCAAGCAAATACAGAAAGAGCTAAGTATAACCTCAGTGGGGAGCTGTACCTTTGAATGACTTTTAGAAGATAAGTTGAGTTAAGGACATTGAATAAAATATAGTCTGTTCAATCTTTGGTTGTTAGCAATCACTGAACCCATAATCAGGAGTGTCAGGCATAAGATATAACAGGAATAAAATCAAGACAGTTCCCTAAGACGAAGGCTAGAATGAGTAAAGCCACTGCAGAACTGGAGATTTATAATACCGAATTACAGAACAAAATTAAAGAAGATTTCAAGATACATTAAAAAAAAAAAAAAACCAAAAAAAACCCCACAAAACTTACATTTAAAATGCCTAATAGGCCAGTGAAGCTTTAGCCATTCTACATTCAATCAGGTGTAAGGGACTAGAAACTATTCCCCTATTTCTGAGTAGTTTGACACATGGCATTGTGTACAACAACAGCCTACAGACCTAGAGTAGGCTGAGCAGGGAGGTGAGGGTTGTAAAATTACCAGCATTCATGTTAAACCCAGTATTTCAGTAAAAACATGAGGCAGGGGATCAAACAGAGCAAGATTTGTGATGTGTGTTAAAGAGCAATTCTTCAGCAGCAGTTGAGGTGTTCTCAACAAACCTCAGACCAAAGCTGAAAGATCCTATAAGCTGTATTTAATTCTACTTGCTCTGAAATAGACCTGGAAGACAAGATGAATGGTTAATTGCTCATTAAGTTGAAGAGTAGTTCCTTATCTTTTTTTCTCGGTGGAAAAATCTTGTATATTTGCGTGGAATGATCTGCATTTCTTTCTGTGTATAAACCTAGCGCTGGTAATAATGCCAGTAACTAGCAACGTTTCTACTCTCTTCTGTCCCTGTTCAAATAATATCAGTGCACACACACATTTGCATCAGAAAAGGACATCTGTGGACCTGCTATTTACATTGCTGAGGAGCACAGGAGAATTTTGAGTAAATTCACTAGAACTTCCAGCAAGAATAAATGGACTGTACTCTGCGCAGGATCATCCTTCAATCCTGTGTGATTTGTCAGCCTCATGATCTGAGCAGAAAACTGAACCCAACTGTCCCCCTTCCTGAACAAATAGTCTCAGCATTTCTGAGAGTATAATTTCAGAACTAAACAGCACTAATGATCCACCAGATAAGGAGCCTTTGGCACATTTGAGAAGGGAAGAAGCTAAACATTGGTTCTGCTCAGTTTTGTGATGGAAAACAAAAGGGAAAAAAAGAACCATCTCCATAAGAAAACTCAGCTTTGGAGAAAAAAATCTCAGAACAGAAGAATTTTTGGTCTTTCTTGAATATTTCCTTGTTGGCTTGTGTGGGCCTTGACACGCCCTTTGCACTCTATTGGATGTGTAGGCATCTCATAGCAGAGCTCTATGGCCCAGGTTTCTTTCAACCACCTGACTCATGGCAAGGTCCACAAAGTCCTTTGATGGATCTTGCTCTTACATGGAACTCCCCTCCACTTGTTAAAATGAGTGCTCATTTTACACATTGATCTCAATAAATTTAGTGTAGTTTTACAACCATAAAAAACCAACTAGACAATAAAATTGCAGTAGTCCCTGATGACATCAAGTACAAAAATTACACACATATTCCTAAAATCTTTTAGTCATATATGACTTCTTCCAGCCATTTTTCTGACTGTCATGACTTTATACTTTCCACATCTATAAATATTCATAACACAATTAATCATACTATCTTTAGATGACAAAAACCTTTTTATATAAGACCATTTGCCATTTAATGAATCCTAAAAGACCTAACTATGAGAAAGTTGTTGTCAGAATGGCACCAAGTGTCGATGAAAATTTGAAAACAAAATGATCTATCATGTGTAGGTCAAATCCTCTGTTACCTGTGAATGAAGTCACATCTTTTTATCTGTCATGAGCCACAAGAGGAACAGATGAATTTGAATGAATTACTTTTCCTAGGGTCTACTTCAGCGTAGGGCAGCATCTCCAGTGTGTCTCTAGAGCTGACTTGAGCTTGCTCCCAAGTACAGACTTGCCTCTTACCACATTTTTGTCAATCAAATTGTACCAGAGGCATACTCATACTCAATTGCAGTGTGATGGGGCAGATGTCACCCTCTTCTGAAACACAAGAAAACACCTCAGCTCCCAAGGAGTGCTGCTGACTGTACACATTAGCTTCAGTCTTCAAGTCCCTAATGCATCTAACCAGATCATTCCGGTGGGAAAGACTACACTTACACTCTTGTATATCAACTGTCTTGTAAAAATATTCTCTAATGATACTCTAATTGAGTCACAATTGAGAAGGACTCAATATTTCTGCAAGGATTGCACTCTCCTTTGGGAACAAAGGAGAGATATATGGAAATTAAGTTTCCTGTAAACAAAGTTATAAACTAATAAAAGAATATGCTAGTGATGACAAGCGGGATTCCTATTCTAGTGAAATATATGGCATGATGAGAGATGAGTCTTATGTTTTTCAAAATGGAAGGAAGATCTATCTCAAAAATAAAGGGTGTCACACGTAAAACGACACCAGCAGCTAAAAAGGAGACCATTTTTGTTCATTTCCACTAATCTCTGTAGCTGCTTCGTAAAGCTCATGTGTAGCATTGGAAAATATATGCTGCCTATGCTTGCCCCACTACTCAATGGGCAGGTGTAGAAAGTCATTACAACACTCTGAGATTGATGTCTTAATCTCCAAGACATGCAAGAGTTCTCAGTCTGTCCTACATTTTCCTATTGGACCCCTACACAATTTTCTATAAATAACACTGAACCAGACTGAATATGTAGTATAATGTAGTTTTATTTTCCTCAGACAGCTTTTCCAGTGTGTCATTTACACACATGTTACATATATGGCAGAAGCCATGAAGGAAGGTAGATGGAAATAAAAATCAAACTGTGGTATAGTTTACTTGTTTTCACGTAAGCAGTTTTGTGCTGGTATATCTTTAGCTAACCCGAAGGGTATATATGCTTGTCTGTATTGCTTTATATATCACTTTGACTATACCTGCTCCAATATAATTAGCACACACACACACACAGAGTACGAATTTCCAGTTTTCTGTGTTCTCCCAAACCACATGCTATGCCTGGGAAGGCTAGTGGCTTTTTAAGACCATCTTCTATGATCCTAGTTCATTTAAGACACCAGTCAAATTGGGTCTGACAACTATCCCAAGCAAAGGAGAGTTCAGTGCAGAATAGTTTTGCTAGCATGAGATCCAGGTCATTAGACAATAAAATGTTACTAACAAAACTTCTGGCTGATACTGTAGCCAAGCTGTGTGTTGATCTGTTGTTGAATGAGGCAGGGTGTAACACCTGAAGCAGCACTGTCCTCCACGCTTAAAGCTGCAACCCCCTCTGAAGCACGCCACAATGGCTCCCTAGCAGCCCTGCCCCTTGCCACCCTTTCTAAAGCCTGCCTTGTAAAAGCAGCAAGTTTTGTCTTGACTTTGGATGCACATACACTGCACAGTGACTGAAGGGAAGAGTAATATGTCTTCTGTTCAGCATCTGCATCCCCCCTCCTTTCTCTGGCTAGAACTGTCATTAATCTGATGAATAACTGTGTTTTAGTTTCACACAACTCAGGGGAGGTTATCTCCATTTGTCATTGATATCGTAAATATTCTTTTACTTTCCTTAATTGCATGCTAGAATAAGAGGCAAAGAAGGAAGTGGCTATTTGTTTCTTGGTCCAGCTCCTCTAGGCACAACCTTTTAAAATCCTTTAGAAATCCTTCACACTCAAATGGCTACATTCTTTCCCTGCATTTACCCTGAACATTAACTTATCCAAAATATGATTTATTTTCCACAAAGGATGATGTGAAAATTATACATCCTCAGACCTGCTGCAAAGCTTTGTTCTGAGCCATTACTATGGTCTTTCACAGGATAACAAGGTTATTCTTATCCTGCTCCTATTTGCTGCAAAGCTTTGTTCCAAGCCATTACTATGGTCTTCCACAGGATAACAAGGTTATTCTTATCCTGCTCCTATTTACTGCAAACTGGACACAGCTACCTTAGAATTATCTGAACTCCACTGCATGTCATTATTTATAAACAACAAAATCACTTATGTATGCCAAGAATCTCTGTCAGGGCACCCTTTTCATCTTCCTTCCTCCCTCCCTTCCTTGTTTCTTCATACCTAGTTTTTTATTTTCTTCTTTGTTTTCTTTTCTTCTTTCTCTCCTCTCCCCTTCCTCCTCCCCCTTTATTTGAATTGCAGCAATCAGATTTTCAAAAACAAAAGAAAAAAATAATAGTTGTTTTGTGCTGACCACTTGGGGAAAAGCTGCTACCTAATTAAGGGACCAAATGAATCCTTGTGGGCTTTAGCTTCAGGATCTTCTTTATTGACATTATTCCACCACATCTGAAGATACTGTGGGAAATCAGCAAGGCTCTCTGGTTGACATGAAAACAGCCCACAGAACACATCCTACAGAAACTTCCACAATTGATGCTGCTGCTGCTGCTGATGGAGATGAGCAAGCAGGAGAATTTCCAGTTTATTTTTACTTCTTCTATCATTCAAGTATTCATTCAAGCACATCTGTGTGTCTCTAAATACACTACAATGTTGGATGATGAGCCAGTTGCTAGGCTACAAAGAACATGTCCTTTTATATGTCTAAAAATACATTTAACTTCTGTATTTAATGAGGATACTTCCTCTGTATGCTAAAGCGCACATGGTTATTGCAGAGCACCTTGAGGATCTAAGAAGATGTTATTAAGAATGTTACAGAATCTGGGATGAAGCATGAGTGTTCCTGGTTCCTAATTCGGACATGCTGTTTTTTCTTGGCAATCATAGGAAATAGAGTTGAAAAGGACTTTAAAGTTCATTTTACTTATCTGTCTGTATAAGGCAGGATCAACTAAATAGCTATTGGGGGAGATTTGTTAATCAAGAGTCTGGAAGTTTATAGTGATAGAGATTCTTTTACCTTCCTAGGCAACCTAATCCGATGCCTAAATATCTCCACTAGAAGGTATTTCCACAATATCCGACCTAGATATCCCTCATTGCTCTTAGAATTCATTAATGCTTTTGTTAAATGCAGTTCATGGGTGTTGTCTGACTAGACATATTGAAAAAGCATAGCCAACAACAGCAAAATTACTTACCAGGCCTTTTTCAGACTACAAAAAGACAGTTATTTTTAATAAATAAAGTACCCTGCTGCTCCTGTTTCAAATGCAAGTCTCTTAAACAGTTTAAAAGGGAAAACTTCCACATGATCAAAATTCTGTATCTGGTCTATTCTCTTCCTGAGGGAAAGAATCACCATAGAAGAGATCTGATATGAGTTTGAGGAATTATTGAGAGAAGTCAACATAGAAGCCATGCCGAAAACTTACTGCAATTTTATTTTCCCACTTGTCCAGATTGTTTCACGTAAGTACCAGTGAGTAAAAGTGAGTGTACGCTTAACTCCTTACAAAGTCAAGTCCTTGGCTGCTGTGGGCTAGAGAACCATGTCTTTGTCAACAAAACCGGATAATGAACAGGACCCTACAGTCCCATATGAGTAAAAGAGCAGATTTTCCCTGACACAAGAAAAACTGCAACAACCTGCTTCAAAATGATACCTGCACAAAGCCCAGGTTCCTGTTGGGTGGTGATGGATTTCTAACATTGTCACTGTGAACAATATATTTTTAGCAGCTAAAGCAGAAGAGGAAAATATCACAAAATGAAGCAAAACATACATGAGTGGTAGTACCAATGAAGTCTGATGCATGTGGATTTATATATAAAGCATGGATTCTCTCCAGCCTATCCATCAGGTCACGAGGATGATCTCTTTCACCTGTCAAGATACCAACTTTCATGAGACATGTAAGACCTTATCCTACTCTAATATTTGGCCCAACAAAAGTTATTTCCAGGACAGATACAGATATTTCACCTGCTCTGATCAGGAAGGACTCCAAAATTAGGTCAATGTTAAAATTATTGCTCTAATGCTAACAATAAATAGAACTTTGAAAATACCACAATGAAATATTATGACATTTTAAAAATGAGAATGAAAATCACAGCCTCAAAAAACCACAGGAAAAAAAAAAAGTTAAACTGAGTCCTTATTAACAAAAAAGAAAAAATTGAATTAAAAAAGCAGACTACCAAGAAAATGTCACTGACTAGCTCTCAGCCGAATGTGTGTCCTACCCTGGAAAATGGTAAAAGAAAGAGAGAGCTCATACATCTCAGAAAACCTAAGAGAGGACCAAAAAATAACATGAAAGAAATCAATGTGCTGGAAGGCTTGAAGATGTGAATGATCCTTTGATATGTCTTACTTGGGTTTTTTCTTTTTTAATAGTGGCTGGGTGGAATCACAAGAAAAAGTTCAGAATTAATTGGGGTTTCTCCTCAGAAAAAAACAGTTCTTCACAGTAAAACCAAAAAAAAATCTTGAAACAGTGACCTCTTCATTCTTAGTGTAGCGCAGATCTCTACAACTTCTCAACACTTACACTCCCCCACAGCTACATTTTCCAGGCTGCATAAACCCTAACCAAGCAAAACCCCTTCTGTTTGTTAACTAATTGCCCTTCATGCATACACTCGTGCTATAAATGTGCCTGTATTTTACTACAAAAGCAGAACCTTCCTGATAATGATTACTAAAGGTGGAAGAAATGAGACTTTGTGTTTCTTCTGTGGATTGTCCAAGATGCTTGTGTCAAAATCCTCTTCTAGGATAACTGGTACAGTAATTAATTCAGCATTAAGAATTTCAGTAGCTTCTTCTGGCAGAGGCAGAGATGTGATCATCCTACTCTAGTGAACACCTGCCAGGTGTCACCTGGATGTCCTGTATTCAGTACTGGTCCCTGCAATTCAAGAAAGATGAGGACAGAGTGTAGAGGGTCCAGAGAAGGGCCACAAAGATGACCAAAGAGCTGGAGAACCTTACCTATGAGAAAAGGACTGAAAGAATTACATATCTTTTCTCTGGAAAAGAGAAGGCTCTGGGGGACCTCATCACAGTATTCTAGTACTTCAATGGCAGCTACAAAGAGGACAAAGGCTCCCTTATCCCAAAGAGCCACATGGAGAAGACAAGGTACAATGTGTACAGGGTTCACCAGGAGAAGATTTATGTCAGTAAAGGAAGAAATTTTTTGCAGAGAGAAAAATCATTCACTGAACAATATCCCCAAGGACATGGTAGAGTCCCTATCACTGAGAGTTTTCAAGACTCGATTGGACAGGGTGCTAGACAATCTCATCGAGGTGCTCATCTCTTCTAAGCTGGGCTGCCCTAAGATTCCGTGGTTCCAGGAAAATGTAGGTCTAATCAGGATTCTTCCTGTTACTTGGACTGAAGATATCAGATATCAATTGAAGCTTTTAGCTGTATGTTTGCACATACAACAAAAAGAATGGTGTTACCTCTGAGGTCTCATTCAACCATGATTCAGTCTAACTGAAGAAAGAGAATGACACTTCCTTCCTTCATTCCAGCAGAAATAATCAAACAACAGATTAGGAACCGTGTTGAACATATATACGTTCTTTGAGCTGACATGGCTTGAAGAAGGCAAAGTATTACAGTTGAATAAATTGCTTTCTCAGAGAAAGCAGTTTGCCTACTCTTTTGGTGGATTGCAGAAGCAGAGTGACCAAAGAGAGAAGGGAGAAGAATGCCATCTGCACAGGCATATGTGTATACATGAACCCTTTGGTCCTATTGATGGTGCTGTTACACAGTGATACTGCTTTACTTGTAACAGGAATATTTAATCTGTCACATCTGACTGCATTTGTGGCTTACTGATTGTTATATTGCTTCCCTAAATCAGTTAGTCTTCCAGGACTGTGTAAAAGCCCTGGTGTTAGTGGGCCTGTTCTACACTGTGGAGGACCAAACATTTGACATGTAGCAGCTGCCTCATCTAACTTTGAGAGTTTACAGGTAGAATCACAGAAGCTCTTTTAACTAAATTAGAGCAGTCTAAGAAGCAGACCTCAGATACTCATTTCTGTCTTTGGACTTAGATTACAGACCTCACAGGAGGACATTGGGACAGAGGGTGAATCTACTTCAGTACATGCTCACTGAAATGTGCACATTTAGTTTGAATCATTTTCATCAGTGACTTAGCATCACTGGGATAGATCAGGTATGTTGGTATTGTCTCTAATAAAGTCTTGTGTTAGTTGGGAAACAATTTCCTGCTGAAAGGGGCTGTTTCTGTAGTGAAAAGCTGCTACAAAGGATGCAGGTATAGCTTGACAACCACACAGCCTTGTCGCATCACTTGGAAGGTTTAAACTGCACTCAGTTGGGCATATAATGAGCAGCACTCCCAGATACCCACTCTCCCCAGTACCTCTCAGTAACAATCAAATGGAGTTAGGGAGAAACATGTAATATCTTCAAATCCCACAGCTGTTTCTAAAGTGAACATGCTTTTTGTGTTGTACAGCACATTGGCTTTAAAACCACGGAGCTCCACATTTAAGGAGCACCTTATTGTTGAATGGCAGCATTGCATAATTAATGTCAAGAGTGTTTCACATGCACAAAGATTTTTTAGGGTGTTTCATAGCTGGTAGCGCACATCAATTTTATAAGTGCAAGTTAATTCTCAGGTAGAATAAAAACAGGCGGGGCAAGGCGGGGAAAGAAGGGAGGGATAAAGGGAAAGGATGAAGAGTGGGATAAAGTGGGAAAGAGAGAGAAGGAAAAGGAGAGGACATGGGAGAGGAAGAAGGAAGCTGTACATGAATCCAAACAGGAAAAGTAGAAACAGTCCTCCTCTGGATGCTCTCTCCAGCGCAGCAGGCAGCAACACTGAAGATGCCATGAAGATGATTTCCATCACGCTTTTGCCCTCAGTACTTTCCACTGTTACTTGTTCCAGTTTATAATATAGTTAGCACTGATTGCAATATGTTACTTAAATGAAAGTACTGCATAACCATTGTCTGCTAAGTTCCTGTGCACATGTATTTTCAGATAATATTTAACCCATTTTTAAATGATACTTTTGACCTTGCTGTTCTCACTCTGTGCTTGCATTTTCTCTTCTAGAAACTAAAATCTGCAAAGCAAGAGGTGAAGGAAAGGAGCAAAAGGGAGAAAAGGGTGCAGTTCTCAGGCTGGTGGTAGTCACCACCCATGAGAACCCAACCTTACCACAATAAAGAGGTCTGTAAGCACAAAGTCATGGGACCAAAGACAGAAGAATAACACATTGGGAAAATACTACTGCTGTGACCCTGGACAAACAGTGCCCTGGCATTTCAGGGGAGAGATTCTATCAGTAAGGCTGAGATACAAATTCAAGGGCACTGTTCAACAGCACTGTGATACTGGGCATCTTCAAAGCAGAGCAGGATTAGCAGAGAGATGGCTGCTTTTCAGTTTCTTCTGTGAGAAAATCTCACCTAATAGCAAGAACACAATTATGGAATATAAATATACAAATCTCCAGTCAGCAAACAGATCTGAATCAAGTCTTTCCTTCTCTGATGGTAAAAAAAAAAAAGAAAACAAGCAAAAAGTAATAGTAAATGAACTCACTGTCTTACATCTGTGGAGTGATGCAGATTAAATTGTGTCTATGACAAGCAATCATTAATATTTATAAAGAAGCTCAGCAGCAGCTGCTAAAGGATGAAGGGAATGTTCAGAAAATTTCAAACTGGCAATAAAACAAGTTAGGGTTATAAGAATGGCAAGTTTGCATATGAAAGCAAAATGTATGAATTTACTGAAGGCCTTGTAATATACGTTCCTCTGCAGTTTCAGTATTCCTACACTGAGAGTAAGAAGATACCTTTTAAACAAAGCATTGCACTGATATCTGACAGGTTTTGGTGACTTGGGAAATCAGTACTGGGAATCTTTAGTTAAGTCCTGCAAAATATATCAAAAAGTTCAACTAAAATACAGTCAAAATGAGTCCACAGACAAATCTTTCAAAAGAAAAATTACTTTTGAAGTCAAAAAAATGTAAAAAATTGTCCCCTCTTTCCTACAAGACAGACACAGTAACAGCTGAGTGATCAGATTAGATTCCCAAAAGATATGCAGGAGAGGGACTATTCCCCTCTCTATATTGATCCATGCAGTAAATTTTATATGTAGAAGTCTTATAAATTGAAAGTGCCACTGTTTGAAACACAGTGGAAAAAGAAATGTTCTGGTGTAAAAGTCTGTAAAAGCCACAAAGGAAAGCAGCTAATACCAAAGCTGGAGAAGGGGTCACTTTCTCTCACTGCCAGCGACAACGTGTGTCCAGGCTAACATGTTACTACAATTGTGTCTCAGGAAGCCTTTTATTCGTAAGAAATTAATTTCTATGCAAAAGGCTACCACATGTCCTATACAAAACTTGCATTTCCAATTAAACATGTCATAAGAATAACAAGGCACATGCATGGGCTTTTCACCTTGGAAACGAGGTAAGAACATTGACAGAAAAACATGTGCTTGTATAGCCTGACATTTTTCCTTCCTTACCCATGATGCTCACGCTGTCTGCTTCAGGCAACTGTGTTCTGTCAAGGGACCACAGTTCTCTCTTTGCTCCATAGCCATGTTTTTTCCCTCTCCAGACACAGACCTCAGGCTTTCCCAGCTGTACACAACTGGGTCCAGAAAGGGGCAATACTGCCAAGGAGGTCAGAGCAAATTTTTCATTCTCCCTCAGCACTGATGAACACTATCAAAACTCGTATCTGAGAGGAATAGCACAGGGCTCTTCTTAAATTATATTATATTCTAAGCTAGGGTCAAACAGAAGCCAAATTAAATGAATTAATGTTATAAGAACTACTTCAATAACAAGTTACTGTGATATGATCTTTCTTTCAGAGAGATTTCAAGCAAAAATAATTTTCATGTATGGCTAAAATTACTGATTTGGGTAGCACACTTTTTTCCCTGGGAGATAATAAAGAACGCCTTAAGTACCATAAAAAAAAAAACCCAGATGCAGACCCAGGACAAATGTGCAACTAAGACATATTAATATAATTAAGCTTCTGTCTCTACCAAAAAAAAAAAAAAAAAAGGCAGATATAGGGCTTAATTGCAATAATTTTAGGCAAACAGGTCTGATTTGTCACCCGGTAAAGGGCACACCTGAAATATTTGGAAAAAACAATATAATACCACTCTACATTTCCAAGATCACCAGCAAATAGCATCCAATGCCTTGATACCCAGATGGGCAAATTATTGCATTAATGGCACAGTGACAGTGGCAAAGTAACATCTTAGATTTTGGCAGATGAAAAGTCAGAAACCCAGGAAAATACTGCTCCGTTCTTGACAAGCCTGAATGTGAAAACGTTTATACATCTTTTCAGGATGAAATATACCCAAAGGGAGATGCATTTAATCCCTTTGTTACAGATCCTAAGTTCCAGTTTCCTTCATTTCATTTTCTCCACCTCTCAAGAACATTTTCAAATAAGAGAATATAAATTCAGGTATGTATGCCCTGTTGGCATCTGTGAATCCTTTACTGACAAATGGAAGAATACCCACTCCAATATCTGTGGCTTGGAATTGACCATATTTGACCAGAAAGAATATCTCCAAAAGAGCTTACAATAACCAATATCTGAATATTCCTGGTTTTTCAATTTGTGAATCTTTTGAGAATGGAAATACCCTATGAAAATCTTTGCTAGAGCAATAAAAATTGAATTAAATATAAATGAAAGATCCATGTCTGATAACAGAAAATATTAGGAAAAAAACCCAACCAAACCCAAACATTACTAGAGCCAGAAAATCATCAGGGTGTAAATATTGTCTTTTGAAGACTAAGCTACATTTGGCCAGGTAATGACGAGGATAATCTCGATGCAAGCTGCAAAAATGCAAAGGAACATCTCATCTGCATATAGTCACTTATGTACAATGACCAAAATTTAATTCCAATATATACAGACATGAACACTGGACTGCAAGATTGTTAGGGCTTCAAAATGAAATGGTTAAATGGACTAGTATATGATAATCTGCATAGTTATAATGCACACTATGACACATATATCGGTAGACAATGTAGAAACCTGTGTCTTCCCTGCTCCTACAATAGGGATTAAATTTAATGCCTAACTGCTGCCATTTTTTTTCTGAGACCTGTGTTACTTTGTACATAGACAAAAAGAGTTCAGATCTTTGCTATTTGATGATCAGCTGTTACATGCCAATCAAACTTTGATTGAACATGAGAATTCCTTGTGTACTTCCTTTATAGTATTTTTCTTTCCAGTATCTGAACTGTGAATACATATAATAGCATTTTCACAGCATCCTGCTGAGATAGTGGGTGTTATGAATCCTATTTTACAGATGTGGAGCTGAGGCACAAGGGAAAGAAGACTAGAAATAGACACTAATTTTCAGAGACTGGTTTAAGTTGCATATTGCTTGAACTTTCAGAATACTTATTCTTATGCAAAAAATTATGCCTCTAGAACATTCAACATGCTACTTCTTATGCCATAGCAAAGAAAGAAAGAAAGAAAGATGTTTTTACCCTTAAGCTTTTGATGATATTTGAGATCTGGACTTACACTTTCAAATGTATCAATATAAGGACTGAAACCCCAAACTCAGCTGTGGCAGTGAGTGTAAAGAGCAGATCAGAAGTGCCCAAAGTGGCCTGTGTTGCTGAGGAACACACGGTCACATTGTGTACTATCTGGATTTTCCTAGCAGTTGTAAATCTCTTGGCTAAATATATCCAAATATGGTTTTATCTTGCATTTCCCACTCTGCTCTAGTGGGAAACAGTTAAAAATAGACATAAGTAATGGAAGATTGCCAGAAAGCCATATTTCGCTACACTGCTTTCCTGCAGAACTTCCAATGAAAGATTTCATACATGGTCTCACTAAGGACTGTTGAGAAATTGAGATAAGTCTACAGTGATTCATATTCCCATATTATATGAAAAGCCAAAGCCTTGCATTTTATCTGATTTCCTAATTCTAATTAACCAGCTAAACAGCAAATCATCTACAACAAGCTGGAATACCTGTGAGACTTTTAAAACAGTCAGTAGGTGGGTTTCATCATTATCTAAAATTCTGCATGCCAGCCTAATAATAATGGTAGTCAGAAGTAAAATTATGGTTATTGTTTTAATTGATTGACTGAAGAATTGTGATTATACAAATAGTATTTTCTGCCCTTTTTGAGATCAACTCTAATGGCATAAAAAAGATTGAATTGTGGTACTTTACTTGTACTGTCAATAACTTTATTGAAATCTTTCTAATAATGATGCTCAATCTTTTATACAAATAGACTTAAGTATTCTCCATTTCAATACCTATTAGACAGGAAACATTTGCAGGTTATAACTGGAATTTCACTTTCCAGTTAAATTCTGACAAGTTATATATCATATCTATGCTGTTCATGTCAGCGCCACAAGCTATTAATAGTGTATTTTTGGGATGTTCATTGCTTTGGCCAAGTTAGAAACTTAGTCAAGCTTTAGTAATTCAGTTTGTAGTTAAACATAAGAAATGAACTTTTTTTGCCATTTATCACCCATGCAAAAGAGATATTTACAGAATGTTTTGAGGAGGATTTTTTCACAGTGGGAGGTATTCTTCCGGATAATCTACTCAAAACCAAGGAAGAACTGTTTGGGGATATGACAATCAAGGGCAGCCTTGGGCTGCAGTGACCACAATGTGGACCCTGAAGCAAGTTGAGAGCGGTAAGTAGCAGAGTACTTAGTGCAAGGGTATAGGGAAGATGAAGCCAGACTCTTCTTGAAGGTACTCAGTGATAAGATGAAAGTCAAGGGTCACAAGTTAAAACAAGGCAAATTCTGAATAGATAGACAAAAATATTTTTAGTGCTGAAGGTAGTCAAACATGGGAAGACATGGCCCAGGAACTGTGTGGAACATCTGTCCTTGGCCCTGAGCAACCCAAGCTAGGCTGGACCCACCCTGATGACTTCCAGAGGTTCCAGAGGCCTCTTCCAACCTAAATTATTCTGAAACCTGTGACTAAAGACTCTGGACTTTAGGATAGTAGAGTTATACTTGTTCAGGGAATTGATAAATTGGTCATCCTGGGAGGCTGTTCCTACAGGCAAAAGTGCCCAGGGAAGCTGGCTGATCCCCATGAACAATCTCCATGATGCATAAGTGCAATCCATCTCAGTTTGCAAGTAAATAGGTAGAGCAGAAGACCACCTTGGATAAACAAGAAATGACTAAATTCCTAACTGACATAAATAATGACCAGATTGATGACGAGATAAAGGCAACTGCTACACATATCTTTGTAAAAAATGGCAAAAAAGAGGATTTGGAGAAGTATAGGCTGGTGAATATATCCTTAGCCCCTAGAGATCTAGGTTGTTTCTATAGCAAATCCACATGGAAGTCATTCTACATAAGATAACCCTCATCTCAAAATAGCTGTGACAGACAGATGAGAGGTGAAAGAAAGGAAAATTATTATTCCCTGTGAAACCGAGGCACCAAGTGCCTAATGATTTATTTATTTTTATCTTCTTAAGGGTTGTGGATGTTTAGTTCCCATCCATTTAAATAGAATCTGAGTTCAAAAACATGAAAAAACTCTGTACATTCTACCCTGAACGGATTTCCAAAAGTGTCCTTGGAATTTAATGTATCTATTTTTTATAAGCATTTAAAGTAGCATAGGTATGCTTATGTCTGTATCTTTTTGTGCATTCTCTGGCTTTCAACAAACAGCCTGCTCAGCATATCTTTGCCAAAGTTGGATTTATTTGTATTGCTATGTAGAATATCATATAAGCCATTAACAGGACAGTTTGTAAATGTTTTGGGTAATATACAGGCTGAAGAGTTTATCCTCATAGACTTATAGACACATGGGCCCTGTAAACTGCTCAGCTTTCTCTACTGATTGAATGTTCTAAATTTCATTTTCAGCTGTGATTTCATTTTAGATTTTTAGGACACCACAGGCAAATTTTCCATGGTGATTTCAGTGCCACTGGTCTCTGGGAAATTTGCTGTTTGTGGACTATTGCCGTGGTCCAAACTGCAGGTATAGGCAGGCTCCAGACTTCACAGCCACCCATTAGCCACAAGCTTGGCCACTCCAGCCTCTTCTCTGGCCATTCCAGAAATACTGGGTGCCAAAGTTGTACAGAGCCCGCTACTGTCTCTCAGGCATCTTGCATAGACAGGAGTTTAGATAGGTTTAAAAGTAAACCACCAGGAGAAATAAACCCAACTCAAGAGAGATTTTTTTAACACTCAGCTTGTAGCCTGAGGTGTCAGGTGTGTCCCAGGCAGCTGCTGCAAATAATCCATTTATTAACTGTCCATCAGAAATGACATAGAGGTGGTAGAATACACAGTTTTGGTTATATCCACATAGTGATAAACTGGTCCCAGCCCCTGTAACTAAGACAGAGACCTAAAGTAAACATACACATAATAGATATGAAATCACTAGAAGGTTTGCCTTTTTGGCTTTCCAATCTCCCAATTTCACCCTTTTCTCTCAGTCAATCCTATAATCCATACAAGGTATTACTGCTTGGAATACAACTCACATCTGTGCCCTGAAAAATCCCAGTGAAGATTTCACATAACATTGACAGTGAAATGAAGTAAGCATCTCCTTGATGTACTCTGTAGACTAATTGAGAGAAGACAAACTAAGAAAAGATATCTGAAAAACAGAAGACCTCTCTGGAGATTTTTTGGGCTTAGGATTTAAGACTCAGAGTGAGAATTACAATGAAGACAAGAATATGGTAAAAGACTGTCAAAAAACAAAGACAGATGAAAGAATCTGATTGTAATTAGGTTGGCTTTAAGCTAGTAAATCATGGGCAGAAGGAACAAAGGAAAATAAGCAGCAGGGCACCCTTATTCTCCTAAACAAACATTGGCTGACTGAATGGGAGGGACACTGATGGACTTGGCAGTGCTAGGTTTCACACAGTTTCATAGAATATTCTGAGTTGGAAGAGAACCACAAGGATTATGGAGACCAACTCTTAAGTGAATGACTCATATGGGGGTTGAACCCACAACCTTGGTGGTATTAGCACCATGCTCTAACCAACTGAGAAAATCTCAGGATCAAAGGTTAACAGTTGGACTGAATGATCTTCACAGTATTTTGCAACATAAGTGATTCTGTGTTTCTATGCAAATCACCAAACCCAATATTTTCAATGGCTAAATGAAATAAAGTTTTAAAATATTTATCATACTTCTTTTACTCACAATTGTATTTCAAAAAAAGCAAAGACAAAGATAAGAAATTTTCTGTCCCTTGGATGTCACAAGTATAGCCATGTCACTATCTCTCCTCCATTTGTAGAAATGTAGCCTATCTGTCAATTAGTGACAAATGAATCTACTTCTACTACTGTCTGACCATGTTACAGAAAAAATGTTCTCTCTCTCTCCCCTGTCATGTATTTTCTCACTGAACATTTCATCTCATCCCAACAAAAAAAAGCTCACTTTTATCATCCACAGTGTTGTCTTTTTCCACTCAGGGCTTATGTGGACCCCTCAAGGTGTCATGCTTGCTAATCTCATTCCCATCTTGCTGTGATTCTGAACATTTTTGAGACACCTTTTCAAATAATTATATCCCTGTGTGTGTATAGCAGAGAAGTTATACGGTGCAGCTTTAGTTAGCTCACCAGCATATGCTGTCTGAATAGTTAACAGAATAGTGATTTCTCTAGGGATGATTTTCAGACATCCAAGATAGGCTCCTGCTCCTTCTCTCTGTCCGCCCCCTAACTACAGACAAAACCTTCCAGCTAGGACTCCTTTGCCACCTCTTCCATAGGGCTGGTGCACCCTCACCAGCCATCCAGGCTGAGAAAGTGCTGGAGAGCAGCACAATCACTTCCCATATTTGTGGCCACAAGGACACCAGTGTGTAAGTAAAAAGGATGAGGAATATGGTACCCTTATCTCACTGCCTCGTTCAGATGTTTTGGCGTTCATATCTGAGCTGAAGTGTGGAACTCACTCCCACATTCAAGAGGAGAGCTGTGGCCTAAATTAGATATTGGCTTTCCAAATACATAACAAGAAGCATGAAATTTTCTAGGGCAGGTTCAGAAAATCAGGCAAAAAGAGTAAGTCCAGATACTTGAGTGATTGTTTTCACTTTGTTCAATAAACCTCCATTCTAGCAGTGTGCTAGTAGCAGGTCAGCAGTAGTGATGAACTAGCTCTGAAAATGCATCCAGACCAATCCTCCCACCCTGTTAAAGTCCTTACTGCCAAAACCCAGAAATAAATAGGAATAACATAAATTGCAATCTGAGAACAGAACAAAACAAAACAAAAAGGTTAATAGATCTGAAGGATCCATAAAAGGTTTTCCACTACATTGTCACAATTTTGCAGCATTCAAAAAAACTGTTTCACAGAAGCCTAATTCAGATGTAAAAGTAAAGATTGAGTCATGATTAAATCAAATACAGCAGGAAAGTTCTTGATGTTTTGCATATTTGTATAACTCAAGTGTGCTTGGGAAATATAATAAGCAAATACTATGCTTTTAGAAAATGAAAAATTGACTATATGAGCTTTCTTAAATTCTCCATCAGTAGGTCTTGCCTAGTTACAAACACAGGGTTTTGAGTTAAAATAGAATGGAAAAAGTTTATAATCTATGCAGCATACTCTGATGGACAAGTCCCTGAGCAACCCGAACTAATCAGACCTATTCAGAAGGACAGTATATCTGGCAAAAATATCTTTCAGAATCTCAGTTGGCTGTAACAGCATAAAGGAGGCACAAAAACTAACACAGATATGTAGTTGTAGAGGGGTTATAATGCTCTCTCTATTTGCAGAGTGCCAACTCATCTCTGGTCTTTTCAAAAAGGGCTGAAAGGTGACTACCCACACAGTGATCTCAGATCATTCTTCTGAAACCTGTGTGTACCCAGTTCTTTCATATTTGGTAGTGCACCAGGACAACTGTTTCCTCAGAGGCACAGTTGAGTAACTAATGCATATTTTTAAGCTAAGACATTGAAAACAATATTGCAATCAATTCAAAATTAAAAGATTCTTTCAATTTATTGAAGCATAAAATTGAAAACTAATCATCTTGATTCATTTTTTGTAGCAGTAAACCTGCAGTAAATGAAAAACTATTGTTTTAAACATGTTTCAACATGGCTTTTTACAGTTTTTGCT
>JAWWES010000041.1:27084688-27216505 GCA_035583135.1 Lophotriccus pileatus
CAGTGCCCTGGCAGCCAGGAGGGCCAACCATGTCCTGGGGGGCATCAGGCAAAGCATCACCAGAGGGTTGAGGGAGGGGATTGTCCCGCTCTGCTCTGCACTGGTGAGGCCTCACCTTGAATACTGTGTGCAGTTTTAGGCACCACAATGTAAGAAAGATATTGAGCTGTTAGAGAGCATCCAAACGAGGGCAGTGAAGATGGTGAAGAGCCTTGAGGGGAAGCTGTATGAGGAGCAGCTGAGGGCACTCACTTGGTCTGTTAATCCTGGAGAAGAGAAGATTGAGGGGAAGATCTCATTGCAGTCTGCAACTTCCTTGTGAGGAGGAGAGGTAGACCCTGATCTCTTATCTGTGGTTACCAGTGACAGGATCCAAGGGAATGGCCTGAAGGGGGGATTAGATTGGAGATTAGAAAAAGGTTCTTCACCCACAAGGGGGTTGAGCACTGGAACAGGCTCCCCAGGGAAGTGGTCACAGCACCAAGCCTGACAGAGTTCAAGTGTTTGGATGATACTCTCAGGCACATGGTGTGACTCTTGGGAGTGGTCCAGTGCAGGGCTAAGGGTTGGACTCGATTGTCCTTGTGGGTCCCTTCCAACTCATACTCTGTGATTCTGTAAGTCACATTGGAGAAGTTTGTGGGGGACTGTCACCTGCAGGAGGGACACCACATTGAAGCAAAGGAAGAGTGTGAGGATTCCTCCACCTGAGGAGGAATTAGTAGCAGAGGTGAGTGATGAACTGACTGCAGTCCCCATTAACCATCCCCCTGTGCTGCTGGTGGGGAGAAAGGAGAAAATTTGTGAGTGAAGTTGAGGCTGGGAAGGAGGAGGGAAGGGTGAGGGGGAAAGATGTGTTTTAGGATTGTTTTTTCCTCATTACCCTTCTCTGATTTTAATTGACAATACGCTGAGTTAATTCCGCAAGTCAAGTCAGTTTTACCCATGACAGTAATTGATGAGTGATCTCTCCCTGTCCTTATCTCAACCCTCGAGCCTTTCATTCTATTTTCTCTTCACTGTCCAGATGAGCAGGGGAGTGATAGAGTGACTTTGGTGGACACCTGGCAATCAGATGATGTCATCCCACTGCAATATTGAGTTGGACATGTTTTTGCCACTAATGAAAACTCTTCTAAAACACTTGCATTACCCTTTATACCAGATGAGTGAGACACTTTAAAATAACTAGAATTAATAAAATTAATAATAATTTTTAGAGTTCTGGGGCATTCCATGAAGAGCAGAATTTAAAAGAGCAGAGTTTAAAACAATTTTCAGATAGGAATTTCAGAATTATTTCCATTCCATTTTTCTATTTTTATTATTATAAGGTAAATCGTATTTGATACCAATGTGTAATTATACACTGCTAAAATATTAACTATGAAGGTAAAGGATACACTTATATATTATGACACTTTTTAGCTGTTTAGCATACTCACAATACATTTTCATAATGTTCAGTACTAGAGAAATACTGAAACTTCTAGAAAAAACAACAGTGCTTACACAATTCCTTTCTCTTCCAGACACAGAAATTTCATGAACAATTTGAACGCAGTTCAATTCTGAGACTTTTGTCTGAATTAACTTTGCATTTGCCTCCAGGACACAAATGCATGCATAAACTTGTAATTGATTTCTTAACCTGAAGGCAGAGAAAGTATTTCAGCTCTGGAGCACAGTATAGGAAAAAAATCAGAGTATTACCACATGCACTTTACATCAAATCACGAGATTAAATTTTAATGTTTAAACACATCTATATCTGACATGGGTATTTTTATTAAAAATTATTGACTTACCTTAGAAATTGGTTTAAAAAATAGTATTCTATAGCTTTCCTATGGGTGGTCCTTTTGTGCCTCTAGATATTTTACAGATAGTGCACATAAATTATTTCTTTTGATCAAAATGTCAAGTTAACTCTTTGTCTGACAACAATGATTTAATTCTATCTTGCAGCCTTGGCA
The DNA here is from genome assembly GCA_035583135.1 of Lophotriccus pileatus. Lineage (NCBI taxonomy): Eukaryota > Metazoa > Chordata > Aves > Passeriformes > Tyrannidae > Lophotriccus > Lophotriccus pileatus. The sequence continues at coordinate 27,086,665 of JAWWES010000041.1, forward strand.
GAGCTTAAAATTCAGGAGGATTAGTCAAGTTCTACATTTATGATATTTCTCTCATCTTCTTTGCTTTATAGAAAAGAATCTTTAATAAAGAAAAAACTGAAGCACTGAATTAATAGATAAGGCAGCTATTCAATCACTCTCGTTCCTTCATTTCAGTGACTGAAAACCTAATTTTTATAATATCTCCAGGTGATTAATACAAAATTTAACTCCTTGTGGCATATGGTCCTTGCTTAAATTGCAATTAAAATGAGCTTAACCATCTCAATCCCAGCAGAACAAAATCCCTGTCATACAGTGACCCCCTTCTCTTGCAGAGCCATTCAGGAGTTTCTACCAGAAGCATCAGCCTAAGGCGACATTGTGGGGAAAGGAGTCAAAAGATAAAGACAGATATACATCTACATGTTTCCAAGTTGCAGAGATGCAACTATGCATTTATCTCTTGCTTTTATCCCCATGGAATACGGAAGAGGTGGAGGTGAGGGGAGTGCTGGGCAGCAGAGCACCCCTGTCCTCAGGGCTCCTGAAATAGCCAGTGGCAACCCAGTAGGACTTGTCCACACAGTCATCTGTACTTTCCACACACTCACTTTTAATGTGTCCATGCCCAGATGGATATTTAGTGCACTGTTTCATGACAAAAAAAAGCACAGAAAGTAGTTAAGGATATGCCTGTGCTAATGCCTTCAATATGGACACCACCTGAGATATTTCTTAATCACTTTGTCTATTTCTGTGCATATTTCCATGGGCAGACAGCCTTATTAATAAAACACGTGGTCCAGTTCTGATCATCTGTTGTCATCACTGTTCACAACATAAACACAATGTGCTTTAGCCATTGCATATGCATATGCACTCTTAGTGCTATCTTACTCCTATTTGGGGTGGTTTTGGGAGGGAAATCTCCTAAAGACTGTGTATATGCTGGGCATGCCTCATCCATGATCCATAGGAGCAGCTGCAAAGCAGTTCTGTGGCAGATTCATGGCAAGAACTAGTTTATTATGCACATGCATACTGACATTCAAGCAGGAGTGAGGTGAGAGTCAGTCTCTTTTCCCAGGCAGCAAGTGGCAGGACTGCACAAAGTGGCTTTAAGTTGTGCCAGGAGAGGTTTAGATTAGATATTAAGAAAAAGCTTCTTCACTGAAAGGGTGGGCAGGCATTGGAAGAGGCTGCCCACAGAAGTGATGGAATCACTATCCCTGGAAATGTTCAAAAGGCGTGTGGATGTGGCACTTGGGGATAGGGTTTAGTGGTGTGCATGACAGTGCTGGGTTAACGTTTGGACTTGATGATCTTGCAGGTCTTTTCCAACCTTAGCAACTCCATGAGTCTGTGATTCGAGAGCTCAAAGTGTTTGACTTTCCATATCACTCCTTTAACAGAGTCTACATGAAAGGATCATATAATCCACTATTATTCTCTGTGTAAATGGAAACAAAACAAGTCCAAATGCTACAGTATTGTTTTTAACCTCATCTTTCACAGGAAATACATTAAACTCCAAGTCTCAGCACATCCAGGTGCTGAGGAAAAAATAAATATTTTTTTTCTGAGGTGTTTCTCACTTATTTTTCATAAACAGATAGTTACAGCTAACCACATGTCATCCCAGAACATGAGATTGTATGATTCGTATTCCTAATCAAGAAAAAATTAGGAACATGAATCATATTCCCAGCAGACTGTAATTAATATTAAATTCACATCATGACTGGGCTTGCCAGAAGGCTTGTATTCTCCATGATGAAGTACAATTTTTCCCATCAGTAAGTCAAAAGCTGGAGCCACTCTGCATTAAAACATTTGAGGCCAGACATCTATTAACACATTTAGAGACGTAGGCAAACATTTCCAATACACTGTGATAGCTGGCAGATAATTTATTCCTAGCATCTCTTCAAAGCTGGTGATATAGATAATAACTAAACTCAAGAATAAGCTAAGGAATACCAGAGTACCCTCTTAAAGCAAAAAAAAATTTTAACACATACACAAGTAAAATGTATAAACACAAAATACTTTTTTAATGTTTTGTGCCAAAATTCATGTTAAGGCACTTTCATGGAATTCAATACACAGCAATATACTTGGAACCAAAGAATATATTTATATCCTGGTAGAAAAATAAATAGCAGCATTGTATATAAAGGTTCCATTTGTGATTTCATGCCTTTTATATTATTTCAGCTTCAGAACTGGTCTACATATGTCACATTGTGCCAAATCTATGCTTTGTTTTAAAACTTCTTGTAGGTTTCAGTTGTCTTGAAAAGTTGTTGCTGGGATGTAAGATGTCTCTCGAGTTGTATCCAACTCCCCAACCACAACCTCCAGAGATCTTCAAGTTCAAATGTTTTTGTCTGGCATTCTTTAAAACTTCTTTTTCAAACAGTATTGAAATGTTTCCTCCACCAAGGCCTACTGATTCCTGTGTTGTTAACCTAGAATTCAGGAGATTTGTTGCTAAAATTTGGGTAATAGACAATTTTAATAACTTTTTATATAATGAATTGGATGTAAGAAACATAAATCCACAATTCTGAAGGTCTTTCAGAGTGTCAGTCATTATAGAAAAAAAGCACTTGATGAATACTATAACATTTGAATATGTTTACACTGCATCTCTAGGACAACATCTGGATGGAAAAGCCTTTGGTTAGTTTCATTACTTTCAAAGTTCATTATGGAGATGGATGATATTGGTTAAATTATTTGCTATGATCTACTGGTGGAAAGCATATTCTTTGGATTGCTGTGCTGGCAGCAAAAGGAAGCAAAAGCAAGTTGTTGTGGCCACTTAGTTTTGCTCCGAAAGAATGAAGTGAAAAATAATGAAAATTTTACAGAGGGCTTGTAAAAATGCCCAGAATTTGCCCTCTTAATGAGATGACCCCCAGAAAGTCCTCAAGTGGCAATAGCAGGAGTATCATTCAGGCCCAAGGAAAAAACACAGCTTCTACCATTCTGCCTCAGAGAGGCAAAGTGAAGACAACCTGGCATACCCCAGCAACAGATTAGGGCAGGTAGAACTTGGGAACTGCATTGCAGATTATGAGGTTCTATTTGGAACTGTGAGAGCATAAAGGGGTCTGCTCCTGACACACATAGGATTGAAGAAGTAGGATTTGGAATGGCAGTTGGAGTTTTCATATGGTAGCACAAATTACTGCAGGTTTTATTTCTGATTTTCTAACAGGGATTTCCTTTCAATTCAAATCTATACAGATCAGATATGGATCATCATATATGGATCATCTGTAGAGAATAAATAAACTCTCTACTACGTAGAGAGCAACACTTGAACTGTTTGCAATTCTGTTTTGCTGCTTTATGAGCAATCTGTTTCATAATCATGGATGTTTCCTGTAGATAGCCAGGGCATTCAGGACCAAACCTCTATCTTAGGGAGTCAGCAAATGGCTTGCTTTCTTTTTCTTTTTTTTTTCCCCTCTTAGGAATCCAACACAAAGTGAACTTGTCTGGAAGAACTGAATAGCTGGATCATCTTGTTCTGCCTTTGCTAATGCTACCCTTAAGCCAGGAACAGCTAAAATTTGCAACCGCTTGAAGATACTTTTGTCCTGGCCATGTGCTGGAGAACTAGACAACACAGCCATGTCTGCATGCCATGTCTGCTTCACAGAATAAACTCTGCCAGTTCCAGCTTGGGTCTCCACATCACTCTGCCAGTCTTCCCCCAGCAATGCAGAGACAGGGGCAGTTTATTTGGCTCAGTAACTGGTTCCTGTTGTCAGAACTGAATGATCAAAGGGAAGTTGGAAGGACATTAGTTTGGCACCATCATTAAAATTTGCCAGCATTATTTCATTGAAAGGTTAAAAAGTTTATCCCACAGCACCTCTGGCTTCAGTATTCACCATTTACAAGAATGTGAACTGGGACTGACTATGCAAATACAACAGTAGTTCTGTAGAATAACAGAATTATCAAAATACACTGTTAAGAATGCAAAACACATGTTGAGATTTTCCTTTTATTCTACTAAGGGTTTTTTGTATGTTTTTTAATGTAATAAATCTACATAGAATCAATAGATTACAATGTCTTTGATTCTTCTTATCTGTACTGCAACACATAAAATAATAATTTTTAAGAAAGTATCTAATTCCTTTTACTGAACTGTGCCTTTCCCAAGTGACAACAAAACCCTGGAAAGTCAAAAAAAAATCCCCACCCAGATAACCAGAAACCATACTGCAGTGCCAGCATCAACAACATAGCCATTCACTTCAAGAGTGGGAACTTGTACACTAGGTATTTTTCTACTTAGAAATTATTTGTGTGAGAAAATAGAATCTAGGCTTTGATGAGAAAGACTTTCATCTTATAACTGGATTTTTTATTTTTATGGGCTTCCACAGTACCTCCAGGGACTCGTATGTTTGAGTTTCTGATTCTCCCATATTGACAAAACACCCTGACCAGATTACACTGTTGTCCCACAGCCAATTCTCTCTCTCAATGAGATAATCTAATACCTGTTGAAAATCTAAGTGACAGTAAATTAGAAAAGATATAGTTTAAATGAAGAATCCAATACAGAGGAAAAGAAGGGCATAGGATGTTCAAACTACAACTTTCAAAAATACTAATGGCCAAATTTACAAAGAGAAAAATTTTATTATATTCTTAAATGTCTTCTCTTTAAGAAAAGTTCTGTAAGGGGCACTTTACTAAGAAAAAAAAAATGTTATCAAAATGAATTTTCTATCATTTGAAAATGAGTTTTGACAGAAAATTGTGGGCCTGAACCAAACTCCTGCTGAGTGTGTTTGTCACTGCTGCCCACAGGGTAGGCAGGGCAGGTCATTTAGGATAATGAATTCCACCTGAAATGCAGCCTAGTTCATTTTGCTAAGGACAAAAAGCAGGAATACCTGTGTTCAAATACCTCCAGACAGACTGAAACTAAGTGTCCATAGCCTGTAGCTTGTACCATAGTACAGTAACATTTATTTTTCTCCTTAACAACAGAACTGATCTCAGGGGAAAGAAAATGAAAGAATTAGAAAGAAAGCACTTGAAAGACAAAAATATAATTTTTTTGAATATTGCAAATAATGATGAACAACCATTACTGAATTTAAGAAGTTCTGACATTTCATTCAACACATGATCAAAATACCTGACATATAGTCCGTTAATATTGCTCTCAGACTTTTAAAGAACAGGTTCAGCTACTGTTATTTAAGCTACCAGCTCTACCAAATCATTTATAGAGTCAGTAACAAACATATGAGCAACACAGAAAGATAAGTAGAAGTTACACTTTTCAACTTTAATTGGAAGCCAGACCAGGTGGTGTCAAATGGCACAGCTTCACTGCAGTGTCTGAACAGAACTGTGACTTCCGCCAGTTCTGGATATGGATGACTCTTCGCACATGATTTGAATGCCTGTTTTTCTTGCAAATTAATGCCTTAAGAGGAGTTTTGCTGCATATACAGTTGTACAGTGACAGGTAATTCATTCCAGTGACAGGAAATTCCATTTCTGTTTACACCACCTTTCAACGCTGCATGTTATACTATGTAACTAACTACAATCAACAGAAGTAGAAAAACTAAAAATCCCACCATTAACCACTAGATTCAGTCATAAGGGAAAACCTGAGAGCTAATTGATTGAAAGTCCTAGAAAGTCAGTGAATGGCTGAATATAACAAATATCCTATCAATAGTGTGGATCATGACTTGGATGTTCTTGCCCCAGACAATGACACTGCCACTTGAGTTAGAGAATTGCTCCAACAGGCAATTTGTTTTGGGGTAGAATTAATAACTATTAATTAAAGAGAGGGAAAAAAACAGACGAAAAATATCAATTGCAATTTTTATAAGAGACTTCATAGACTCTACCCATTCCAGTCTGGCTCTGGTACTGCCTTCATCCACCTTCCTCCTCTTCCTACTTGCCCAAGACCTATTCCTCTTGCCAGCCGGATTGGGACACTAGCTTTTCCCATCACAAAGAACAGCAATATGTGGTCTAACAATACATGGAATAGAAACCATGAAATATTCAGTCATATCAGCACAGACTAAACTGAAGCATAACTATTCACTGTACAGCAGTACTTCTCATAATCTGATCAGTGTTTAGTTTAAATCAATATTTGAATATTATTTAAAGGCAATTAAACTCCCACAGTTTTATAGCTTTTCCACTGATATTTGAGACTGCTAGCACTCAGAAAAATGACATATGAATAGCACTGCTGAAACACAGTATAATGTAGACAGATGATATTCAAGTGTCACAAAAGATCTCTGTGAATGCAGCTCTATTCTCACCAGAAAGAGCCTTGCTAATATTCCTTCCATCCTCCTCTGATTAGATTGCAGACAATGAAAAGGAATAATTAACTACCTGCATATAACACCCACAAACCAGTAACCAAATAGCATTTTGAGATAAAAATATGCAGATCTATTTTTACCACAAAGGGAAATCATTAAATTTGAGCATGAAGGGGTTCTAAGCACACTCAGCCAATAAATTGCATGCCAGAACAAATAAGTCTGAATACCTAATGAAAGTATATACTCCTAACACCCACTGTTAGTTAAATTATGTACATGCATGTGTAAGGGGTGTAGGGAGGTGTCCAGTTAACTGCTTGCACATCAGGGAATGCACAGAAGATAAAATCCCATGGTGTGAAGCCAAAAACCTGGACTGGTGTTATGTTGCTGATATGGACTGCTGCTATGTTGCCATCCATAATGGAATTTGAAAGTGAAGTAGGTGTTGTGTTACAAGCATAACAAATTCTTTTTTTTTTTTAATTACATTAAGTGTCTTGGCATTTTATAAATGTATATAAGGAATTAATTTAAACCAGGTACTAGTAATAGCTGGCAAAAGATTTTTCTGACTTTGTGCTGCCCTTTTAAGATTTGTCAGACTTTCCCCCAACCAGACCAGAATGATGAACAATTGGTTGTTCACTTTGAAAACATATTCAAGTTTAGTTATGCCAGGTTCCTTTCCAATTATGTTACAATTTTTTGGACCAGTTAGTTATAAAATGTTACTACTTAGAAATCCAGAATCACAAACCATAAAGTACTTTTGGACACAAAACATCTAGGATGCCTTTTTTTTTTTTTTGCAAGAATTCATTCTGATAAGACAGTGGTGATGGAAGAACTGAGTGTGGCTTGCACAACAGAGAAACTTCTTGTATATGCTACAGAAATGCAGAGAAATATATTTGTGCAACAAAAGACAATTTTGCAGCTTCCTTATCCACAAAATAAGGGATGACCATAAAATACGGATATGTCTTACAAACAGAGGGAATGTAACAAAAATACAGAAAGCATTCAGTATTTATGCAGAAATGCTATTTTCCTCAGGGTCTCTCTCTACAAGGTGAATGCTCCCCGTGATCACCGATTCCTCTTGAGCTGAGGTATTCTCCACTTGCTTATTTGTGCAATTTGGAATGTGGCCACAGAAATACATGTAAATCCATGGGTTGCTGCAACTATTTAAATTGCCAAGGAGCATGATAATGGTGAATGCTGAACCTAGAACGAAATAATTAAAGGAATGAGAGAGTAAATAAACACCTGTACAAATAAGTACCATTTTCACAGTCTACTTATTTCTACTGTAACTATGCATATATTAAAGTTAATCTAACAGTAGAAAATTGACATTTAAATGCAGTTTGCAATTGCTGAAGATATGAAGCACACTTTATTGTATGCATTTCAGAGTTAAAAAGTTCTATGTAGCTCTTTTTTGATGTAGCTGCATTAAATTTAAAAGCAATTACTAAGCTTTTATACAAATACAGATAAATGCATATATAGATATATAAAATGTATGTAGAATAAGACAAAGTCACACTGATAGGAATAATTCTTAAAAAAGATCAGAAGATTTTTTTATCAGACAGAGCTGTTTTCTTTTTCCTTTGTTTTTTATCTCTGAGTTTAGAATAGGTGAATTTATACTGTCTGCCTTTCACAAAGAAGCAATAGCATAAGTTTGACAGGATTAATCTTGTTTACAACCTGGCATTCTTTGATAACTCTCTCAGGCTTGCTGTTTAGCTTTATAAACATCTGGTTTACAACTTCCAGTGCTACAGTGTGTAGTACTGAGATTTCACCAATACGATTTCAATATTTAAAAAAAATCAGATGTCTTATAACATCACTCTTCTATCCAGTAAATTAGAAATATTTATCTCATTCCTTTGGATAGTCAGTTACTCCTTTTCACCTTGAGAACCAAAACACTGTTGCTATACTACCTAAAATCTCTGAAAGTCTGAACCTTTGCTGGAGCATATGATACTTTTCACCCCCACTGTTCATTAATCTTTAAATGGTTAATCACACAAAACACACACATCACATTTGATCACATAACACATGAAGTTCCCTGTACCTGATTAAATGAATGAGATAACCAATCCAGAAATTTCTTTTTAATCCTACTCAAATGATAACATGTAACTTACACAAAAGCAAAGTGCAAACATAAAGTAATCGATGGCAATGTGCTAGCCTGCTATGCAGTCAGGAGTGAGGAAGGAGAGTATCTTACCTTCAGTCACGACACTGGGGAACCACACAGACCACAGCTGAGCAATGAAGAAAGGTGACCAACAGAGAACATACGCAACAACTGTCACCACTGTCATTTTTACTGTCTTGATCATAGCCTTTGAAATACAGTTCACACTGCTTGCTCGGGATGGCAGGACTTGCTTCTGATTTGTTGCTTCACATTCATTCTGTTTTTTCACATATATGTTTCTTCTGATTATTTTGCAAATCTTAACCTGGCATGTGATAAGGATGGCTGAGGGAATGAAGAATATAACTACAAAAATCCAAGTCACATATGCCCTTGGGCCCCATGGCTGAATAAATTCACCCCAACATTCAAAGATACCTGGAGATATTTCAGTCTTAGAGAAGATAAATACCTGTGGTAGGCTAAGAATCAGTGCTATAGACCAGCTGGTGAAAATGGGTATGTTCCAGAGAGCTCTCTTCTTTTGGAATGTGACCATAGGGTAGCAAACTGCTTGATATCTGTCTACTGTCATGACCACTATCATATAAGTAGAGGCAAACATGCCCAGCAATTGTAGGTACTTGATAATTCTGCACAAGAAATCTGGCCCTATGAAAACATCTGTAATATCCCATATGAGTTGAGGCAGCACTTGAAAAAAGGCTACCACTAAATCAGCAATGCTGAGATGAAGCATGAACACATACATCCTAGAGAGCTTCTTTCTTCTTCGCCACAGCACCAGTATGAGAATAAAATTGCCCACAGATGCTGTCAGAAATATGACCCCCAGTACAGCAATCTCTACTTGAGCTAGTCGTTCATCTCTTTCTGGTCTTCCAACAGGATCTGACTGATTTGTCAAACTCGGGAATCTGTGAGAAGGAATCTCGGTCTGATATGTGTTATCCTGCATAGGAAATGAAAAATTCTTCATAGTGCACAGAAGCTACTTACAGTAGCTGCCACTTACGACTCAGGTTGACAGCTGTGAAGCACCTGCTGGCAAACAGACCAGGCTGGGGTTCAAGTTTCAGTATTTCTTCAAGCAAAACTCCTCCTGCTTGTGCAAACTAAAGCAGTGGGACCTGAATCTTGATGAAATTCTGTCTTGCTGGTGTGCACAAAGGCTTTATATAGGCTCCCAGCAGACAGAGTCTTATGTAATTGCAGAGCCTTTGGGTAGGCTGCAGGGACTGCAGCCAATGGCAGACTGAGCCACACAATTGAGGGAAATATATAAATAAAAGGCAAACTTCAGAGGCTCAACATGATTAAATTACTCACTTCAGTCAAAACCCTAACTTGTAAATAGCTGTGGCCAAAGTCATCCTCAAATGACTTTACTCAGGAGACCTTTTGCAAAAATTTTTCTACGCAAACCAGAGGAGCATTCTTCAGATGAATCAGGAGGAATGCTTATATGTAGAAAAAAGTTGGGTCCCTGAGCTCAGGCACATCATAACTGCAACTCTCCAGGCTCCTGGGGCACGACCACATCCTAAATGCAGCACAGACAAATAAACGTCTTTTTCCATTGCCCCTTTCTTTCCTTCTCTTTTTGGAGCCACCTGATTCTAAAATGAAAAGAAAACTATTTGAACTGCCCTAAAAATAATCTTTTTATTTCAAGATGGGGTCAAGATTTAAAGGTTTTTTCTCAGCAAAATGAAAAATAACACATGCGAAATAAATTACTTTTATTGGGACTCTGAGTCTACTGAGAATTTAACAGAAAAAATAAGTGAAAAATCAGTGGGAAATCCAACTGAGGAAAAGGTCTCTATGATGAAACAATTTCCAAGGGTTTTCATTTTACTATAGTGCTAAAAGCTGGGCGGTCATTTCTCAGTACCTAAACCTTTTTATTTTTGTGGCGCAACTTGTATCATGACCACAGGAAATTCATTGTTCTTCAACCTTCCAGTATGGCTTGCATATTGTTAGTCGCAGATAAGAATAGCAATTTTGAATTAATTTCTTTTTTTCTCCCTCAGCCTTGCCCTTTTAAACATGAAAGAGATATTTAATAAAATGAATTCATTTAATATGAAAACAGATATTTGTATGCAATCCTATTTGAAGCTAGGACACGCATATCTTTCTGGTTATAGTCAGGAGACTGGTAATTTGAAGTCTTTCTGAAGAGGAAACAAGTAAGGTTGAAAGTAATATCCATGCTGCATATAGAGTACATAATACTGCACCTAAACTGATAAATCACTGTAATCATGACTATATTATACAACAAGCTCAGGAAGCTCACAGACAGACTACTACCTCTTCTACCTCTTTGCCACTAAAGGTTTTCATGTATCAACAGACAGGTGAAGGGCAAAATTCATAAACAGAATGGTGAGGTCGACTAGAACAGTTTACAGAAATAGCGTGATCTCTGTTCTCTCCTTCTTTCCCCCTTACATGGCACCGTGGGATGGATGTTAATAGGTCATGCAAGGGTAAAACGGTGAGAAGAGACAACAGACAAGCTGAATAATCCTAGGAAACTTTTCTACCAATAGCAGCTCTAAGTATCTGTCATCCATACTTGGCTAAACACTGCTGCAGCTGCCTGAGTCTACAACGGCTTTTCTCGAAGACTATGTTGCAAAAGGTATGAATCACAACTACTTAATCTAATATACCCGATAATTTTTTTCCTAAATTAAAGCCTATTTGTAGGAAACTTGGATTCCTGAGGTTATTTCATTTTAGTTTTTTCCCCCCTCAGTTTGGAACCTATCTCATTTAGTGGGAAAGAGGCATAACAAGATCATAAAGGAACAAATGAGTTTGTCTTAACCCTCATCTTCCATTCTCCCAGAAACTTGCAGAAGAGCAATTGAACTGGTCACAAGCCATGAACCCCTGGCAATTCTGCTGACAGCAAATACACTGCTGTGGAGTAGGTGCACTGATCTCAGGTTCTGCCTTCTGATGAAGACCAAGTTTCAGGCATATGCTCCAAAAACATTTACCTTGACCATCCTGACTCCATGATATAACGAAAAGCCAGGTGGGATCTTTATTCTTCTAGCAGGATACAGACCAAATATGTACATCTAGGCAGAGCTAGGTCTAAGTGGGTTGAAATAGGAATACGTGAACAGAAAATTAAGCCCAGGGTCAGGCATGGAAAATAAACATAAATTTACATTTCATTATCTGAAAGATAATCAAGCAATTATATGTAAAAAGACCAGAATATGCAATACAAGTCAATTGTGAGATACTATTGGAAGACTAACCAGCAAGTTACATCAGAAGCATATATTCATAAAATTTTTCACAATGCATAATGTATGGGTAGACATATATTCCAAGCAAAGGTGTTTTATCACCTAGAATCATTCAACAAGATCCATGGGAACATGCAACTTTTCCTAGGCTTACACACATACAGAGCACAGCGTCGGGGCAGCAGCCCTGGTGTCAGATCCAGCATGTGGACTGAGGTTAAAGGGCAAGCACACTGAGAAACAAGTAGCGCTCTCCATGTTTATAAAAAGGGTGGTGGACCTGACTGTACAAATTGTCCTAGTGGTGTAAGACTCTATCTTGTATATAATCAGTTCAGTATATACTAATGACTTCATAATTTTAAAATTGTGTCCATTCAATCTTTTTCATGCATGCTAGCAGATTGTCAGGATAGCATTATATTGAAATTTGATCCACTCCGGGAATATAACTCACTGAGAAAAGAAAATAAAGATAATAAATGAAAATGTTTAAGTAGTCTTAGCCCTTCTTTCACTCCAGCAGTGTCCTTCTCCCATTGCCCAGCTTTGCTTCCTTCCAAACTCTATCTGTTCAAGTTAAATTCTATTCCTAAATTACTTGCTTTCAGTAGTGTGGAATGGCACATTTTAATTAACTTCTGCTGAACTTCTCAGTGTGGGCTCTCATATAATGTTTGTCAGTTAGCTAGAATGAAGAGATTCAGCTCACAGATTAAGTCTCAAAATTAGGTATCTTCTCAGAACTTCAGAACCATACAGCTGCTCAAGGCAGCAACAGCACTGAATTCAGACCACTTTACCAAGGGTTTGCCCAGTCAGGTCTTGAAACCTTCCAAGAGCTTAGAATCTCCAAACCTCCCTGGGTAACTGGTTGCAAATGTTTATTTTCACTATGAAAGAGCTTTCCTTATGTGCCACTGGACCCTCCCCTGATTCTGAACACCTCCTCTCATTCTTCTGCCATAACCTCAGTAAAAGCCTGGTACAGACATCTTGCCAGCATCCTCATAGTTATGGGAGGGCAATGTTAGTGCCTCTCAAGCCATCTCTCCTCCAGGATGAACAAGCTGTATTGGGAGGGTTGTGGAAAATACTGTATTCAAGGAATTAGTGATCTTGAACAGGACATGTCTGCTCTACTGAGCCTTGTACATAAAGCCTGTGCTGGTGCTGGTGAACGTTATGACTGAGATGGCACCCCAGACTGTCAGGAGAAAATACATGTGATTGTGTGCCCCACAAAATAAAAGGCTCCACATTGTGGAAGGAAGGAGGAACCCCAGCACAGACGGCATCTGTGCAGTGTGTTGGGGAAGATCCACTAGATGTCTGTCCGATGCTTCACAACCGCAGAGCTCCCAGCACTGAAAGGGACCTAAGATTTCCTCACTATATATATTTCTGGGTTTTACCCTCTTATGAGAACACATATTTTACCTCTTTATTGCTGTGTCACCCTGGTGAGGAGCACAAGCCCAGCTCACTCAGCTCCTCTCACTAGGTTACATTTTCATAGCCCTGTGCTGAGCTCCCTCAAGCTCATCAACACCCTTCCTAGGCAAGAGCTCCACAACCAGAGGCAATACTCCATATGTGGTGAGTAGTGAGTGCTGAGTAGGGGGGAATAAAGACCACCCTTGACCTATGCATTTCATGGGAGTTGTGTGTGTCAACTCCCATCACAATCTTTGTCTTCCAAAAACTGTATGAATTGCAGTGCATCGCAAATCCTTCTGCCAAGGCAGACAAGGAATATATGCTGAAGCAGAAATATGTGCATTTTAGGGTTAAAACCAGCTTCTAAAACCCAGAAATTGTTTCATCTCATGACAGATATTACTTATTACCTGTGAAGATAATAGGTTTGCATGCTTTTACCTTGGAATGCATAAACAAGTTCTAAAAAGTTCCTATTTAAGAAAAGATCAAGTGGGAAATACTGTTGTCTGCTTTTGATGTAAGAAACCCAGGTTTGCCTCTTTTTTCTGTGAGATTCAGTAGATCTGAAGGACTAGTAGATTATTGCTATTGCATTCGTCAAGTCATGAAAACCAACTAATTAAGAAAAGAAAATTTTCACATGATTTGTTACATCTCTAGAGAATTGTAGATAAATCAAAAATTATTTCCTTAGTGCTTATGTGATTTTATCTCTTTTCAAACACTAAAGTGTAAAAACAGCTTCCAAGCGCCTTAGAGGGTGGAAAGGACCAGAGCATGCAGTAAAAGATGCAATTATAAAGAAGATGGTAGAAACATTTGCTTCTTAATATGTTTTTTTTAAAAAAACACTTACTTAGTAATATGTTCTAGGGTAGATAAAAAGAGTTAACATAGCATTGCACTGAAATTGCCCTAGTGATAGAGAACACACTTGAGAAGATGTATTAAGTAATGTAAATACACACCAGTAGCATGTAATATTATGAGAAATTCTTCTGGAAGTAGTGCAATGGCTCGCAAATGGATTCTTTCATACATGAGATCAGCCAAAGTTACAAATGAATACTGTTCAAGGACTTAGTCTGTAGCACGAGTGCATTTACAGCAAGGTAGCATAGTTTTCAGTATTATAATATTGCTTATTTCCAGAACATAATGGATAAACTACTTCACTGTAAGTAATTTTTACTGAATTAAAATTTTGTTTGCATTATTGTTTCTGCACTGGTATGATTTCCTACAGTTCTGAGTTCTTAAAAAAAACCCATCATTAATTTAATAGTTATATTAAAGTATATTATACAAGGTTCTTTGGACCAGTCTTAATGGCAGTCTCCTATATAGTTAAAAATTATTAGACCAACTTTATGAAATTAAAACAGCCTAAAATGCAACTAGTAAAGGCAATGTGCCAACAAAAAAACAGAGAAAAATACATTGCAGACACTATTACAGACAGCATAAATCCAATCATGCAATGTAGGCAGCTAACGCTGTCACCACACAAGAAGACACAAAATGAAGAATAGTGTCAATAACTTCACGCCTCAGAAAATGTTAAGCTTTGATTTGGACAAAACCACTTTTGGGAAGGAAGCAGAGCTTTTAGTGAGGCCAAAAGACTATTAGAAAATGTCAGGACAACCCAGAATCTCATTCATTTCCAGTCAAGACGAACCACCCTTAACTTTTCAAATTAACATTATAATGAACATGGGGCAACATTCTGTCCTCTAGCCCTGTTCATATCCCAAAAGTGGAATCACACACATTTATATGTTGAGTACATGTGTATATGTGTGCTAACACTGCTCCCCTGCACACACATGATCTGGATGCCTTTCACTTTCCATGACACTATGTTAATTTCTCAAATGAGTACATTAACTGTTTATTTAAACGAAGGGGGTGTTACTTTAGTAAGATTAAAATCTACATCAAAAGAAAATCAGCTTTACAGGCTTAAAATGTAAGACTGCAACACATCAAATTACTACATTCACTGTTAGGCAATATTTTGGAACAAGGCCTTCCTAAATTAAGTGCATCCTTCAGTAGGAATTAGCCAGAGGCATTAAAGCCAGAGAAAAAAACAACGGGTATGGGCCCCCTGTGACTCATAACTAGTCATGTCCCAGATACTCACCATAAAACAGGACCACTAACTACGTACATTGCTACGCACCTCTTTTTAATCCCTAAGGAGATTATGTTTGAAACAATATTTTTTTAACTTGTTTCAGTAAAAGATTTATTATTCACTATTGCTGGCCTCATTCTTTAGCTTTGTTTCTGATTTCACAGCTGTTACTGAGGGCAGTGAGTGAGACTAGCACTCGATTCAAAGCCTAGAACCAGATTTCTTCATTCATGTACTTGAATTATGGGGGTAGAATTATCTTTCACAATTTGTAAAACATTTTCTAAATAATGTCTTCCTCCTATTGCTGCTATAAAATTTTGTTTGACTTTAATAGCGTTCACTTGTAGAGTCCTGAGGTTTTACCGTTACTTCCACAACTTCCATCAGACTACTTTAGGATAGAAAAAAATCATTACAAATCAGTTACATAGGCTTCTGCCAAAAACTTTTTCATTTGCAGCATTTTAGGACAGTTAATGGTCTGATAGTTCACCTGCCACCAGAGTCGTGGGAAACTGACAGATAAGGAGCCTCACCAAGGCTGGTCAGAGCGAAGAAAAATGCAAAAATAATGTGTAACTTCAGGAAAAGGAACTATCATGGACTGGTTTTGAAGAAGAATTACAAAGTACTTTTTCCACAGATAAGAAGTTATAAAGAGAGCTTTTCAATAAAGGCAAAAATGCTAAGATGGAACCTAATATAATACTTCAAGATTCGGAACAAAGGTCAGCCATATGTCAATGTTTTAATTAAAAGATAACATAAATAACAATGATAGTAAATGTCACCAACAGTACTGAATAAGCAATTGCAAACTCTGTGGACAGTGAATTAATTCCAGCAGATCTAAAGCGACTTTGTGTTTTGAGTTCCTTCCATTTACACCAAGAACCTTGTGTGATATTTGCACAATCATACTCTTAACCAGATGCTGCAGTAACAAAATTCACATCTCTCACTTCTTGAGTGCTGAAAGGTAACAGAATGACTATTATGATTATCACAGGGGGCTGAAGAGGAATTTATAATATGACCTCTAGCATGTGTCTGAATTTCGAATTCTAAGTAATCAACTGCATTATTCATAACTAGTATCTAATGAAGTGATTGGTACAGTCTTGGCAGGTAGATTTCTAGAATGCACAAAAGCACTGATCAAGGACAGAGACCATCAACTATTATGAGCTTTAGAGGCACAGGAAATTAAGGATAGATGCATAAAGGACGTCAGGTACCAATTCCCTGAGCAGAATCCAAACCCCTGTTCTAGGGATCCAAGCACCTTTAAATTGTGTGGGAAGCAGGAAACTGCCTGGATTTTGTGAGGCAGGAAAATGAACAGTGCAGGGCATAGCTAAATTTCAGATCCCAATTATAATCTAGAGTCTTAACTCTGCACAAGAGCCAGGTACCTTTACACATTCAAAATGCAGAGCCTGTAACTCTTAACAACATCTTACAAGCATTCCTTCAATGAACAGACTGAAAATTGTCCAGTCCTTTCAAACAGGGTGAGAAAATGGAGGTCCCTGGATGCGAGAGGAGGAACGCCAGGAATAGCAAGGAAGAGGAACAGGAATAAGGTCATTGATAATATCTAGTGTAAGATTATTTTCAATGGAGTATTTATCCAGGTGATACAAGGAAATAGGGTCAGTGCTATTTTTAGCCTGAGAAGGCTTAAATATACATTTCTGATTTCCTAAGAGAATTTCCTGTTCACCAACTTATTGACAAGGCAGGATGGAAAATGTTTTCTCCTCTTGTTGAAACTATGCACAAAAGAATGGAAGATTCATGAGACCATGAAATCCTGGAAAAAAAAAGGGCATGTGTCCTTGTGGGTAAAGCACTCCTGTGAGAAGGGCAATGCCACAGTCTGGTGTTTGCTCCTATATATAGATTTTATACCAAAAGCTATTGTGTAATGAGAATGATCTGAGGAACTTAGACCAGAAGCTATGGATATCTTTGTAGCTGACTTTCTAACTGCAAGGCAGGGAAGTCATACTTACTTTTGCACTTACCCTTCTGTTCCAGTACACTTACTTTTCTCATTCGGAACAACTCCAACAGGAAAATCAGCATGGGAATAACTTGGTCTTTTCTGATTTTAGTCCATAAGGCTGACCAAATGCGGCACTTGGAGATAGCCAGTCTGGCTTGGTGTCTGTGCAGCAGCACTGAGAGGGAGAGATGAGTTTGAATTTGGTGGGATTTATTACAGTTCTAGTATGGCATATGCACATCACTGCTAACTAGAAGGACTGACATTTAAGAGTGGGATTCAGTGTGGGATGCAGAATTTTGGGGATTCTGACCCTCCTGCTACACTTCTTTTGGAAGATATGTCTGGGAGAGGAAAGGGGTAACAACCCAAAATATTCACTGGTTATTAGGTGAACTGATTACATAATATTTAGTACCACAATTTATAATATTTTATTAAAAGAGTTGCCTCCTTAGCAAACATGTAACTTCCATATTATTGTCCAAGATTCAGTGACAATAAGGAGCAAAGGAACCATAATTACTTTAGGCAACTGATGTAAGGCAAAGACACTATGCAGTCGCAATATAAGTCTTCTCTTTGGAAGGCAATTTCACAGCTATGTGACCACCTGGCTAGGACAGTTTTCTCCGTAAGCTTCTTTTTTATTTGAGTTGCCTAAGTCTTTCTAGGGCTTCTAGAATTTTTAGGTCTTTCATAAGAGTAAAGTATTGAAGGGAAGTAACAGAGATAAAAAAGCAATATGAAAATAATGTAGGAATTTTCTACTTGATTATTTTCAGTGTTTGTGCCAAAAACCACAGCCAAATTAAAGGCTGCAGAAAGCATCCATGCTGTTATAAGCATCATATTTGTGTCATGTCTTCAGTGGTCTTAATTCTTATTGAGAACTTTCAGTGAACGTTCAAGTCACAATTTAATTTTTCCACATTCTGTCCCTGAAATTAAGGAAATGTTTTCCCATTTTTGTCTGCCATCTAGTGTTAAGAGACAGAATACCTGTGTTCACAAAGCTGAGTATATTTGATGGCACTACACAGCTTCTGTCTATGTCATATTATGCTGATGCAAATAGAAAACGAAAAAAGAAATTTTCCCTAAGGCTTGATTGAAGAAGTTAGATTTAAGCAATTATCTCAGGCAGCATTACTAACAGAATACTGCCCTAGTAATATATGTTAATTTGTCATAATGCTTTGAAATAATTGAGGGTTTTTTTAATTTGCTTGAATGTCTTAGGTGGCACTGCTGTGTTTCCAGGATACCATCCAAAATCAATATGGCAAGTAAAAAAACCAAACAGTTACATATATTCAAATGTTATTCATATTACAGCTTTGTATCAAATATACAGTGAAAGTATGTGGCTAACTCTATATATAGTCATTTTCACATTATATGGATGATCCCATTTATGACATTTTGAGATATTTTTTATTTTAATAACTGTTTTCTAAAAATAACCTCTCACTCCTAGAAGTTGTTCTATTTGGGTTTAATTCATCTCAAATGAAGTCACTGAACTCTGCAACTGGAATAGCAACAAAGAGTAAAACTTAATTTTGTAAGGAGTTCCAGAATTAATTAATTTCAGTGTATTTGTGTTACCTTTTATAGTGAAGGAGAGTGTAAGGAAATAGAAAACTTTCATATTTCATAGATCGAGAGAGAGAACGCTAGAAAGACAAATTTTGGAACCATTATTTGTGGTAAATATCCAATTTTTACTCAACTGCTCCATAACCCACTGTGACTTTCTCTCCAAGTAGCAGTCCAAGACAAACATACAAATGTGAATGTTAGAAATAATTAATAGCAATTAAAAGTATAGCTTGCATATAAATGAACACAGTTAACTCACTTGCAGTATTGACACAACAATACTTCAGCTATAACATGACAAAAGTCACGTACACCAAAGAACTCTCTTTCATTAAAGCAGGCAGATTTACCACAAATGATGTGTAACTTGATTTACAAACGTTTGCATCTTAACTGCAAAAACATGTACTAACATGTAGAACGACAACAGGTTTTGAAAGCCTTTGATTTTTTAAATTAAGTTACAGAGATAGAATTCACTAAAATCGTACTACTTTCAATGTTGTCGTAAACTGAAAGCAATCATGTTTCAAGGGACCTTCTCTGAAAGAACTTGAGTGCTGGGTATGCAACCTAAGAGACATCAGCAAAAACCCATCAATAATAACAAGAGATTTCTTTCTCGATACTTCCCATGGAAAGTACTAAAATGGAAGTATTTTGAAAACAGCTAATATGCATCGTATTAAAATTTAAATGTATCTTAATACATCATAAGTGGTATCATCCATATTATGTGAAAACAACTAAAATTGGAGTTAGCCACTCCGAATATCATAGGCGGATTCACCTCTTTTATCTAAAAAGCAGATGGTTAATCAAACAGGATGAACTCACCTCTGACTACCAAGAGAGCTTAAAAAATTAGCTTAGTTGAACTGCCTATCTTTTAAATAAATTAGAGATAATTTTTTCTTAATGTCATGACTGCAGTACAGAGAAGGCTGAATTGGCAAAATGTTTGGGAAGGTGTGGATGCAGAATTTTTGCCTGGCAATACATAAATTTATCTTTTCTTGTCCACTGTTTTTAAGTCTCTATCAGGGAGTTGCATGATGAATCGTTCATTTCTGAACATGTCAGATCAGACAGGTCTGCTTGTCCTTGAGGAGAGCCATGTGGCAAGAACACATAAGTCTGTGATTGGAACTGAAGTGTGAAATCCTTGAACTTTTTCCTTAGCAAAGGAATGAATAAACATACCACTGTACATATCCCACTGGTGAGATGAATGTTTGAGCAGGCACAGGAGAGAATTTTACAATGAGATTATGGGAGAAAGTGTGAGTGTTTAGGAAGTGGCCGTGTGCAGCTAAAAGAGGTCACTTGCCTCCTACCTCCAATACCTTATTTGACAGTCAAAGAGAAGCAGGATGTGTCTGGGCAGCATGAAGCTTATCGTGTCCAAACTTCCTTCTTACTGAAGTTGTAGGTCTCGTTTTGCCTAACCCTTTGTTGTCATAAGAATGTAAGTTAACCTGTTTTAAGCCAGTTCAGAGTCTAGTTTCAGTTGGAGCACTGTCTCTTAAGTCATCTGCTGAGATACAATGTGGTCCACCACACTGGCAAACACACAAGAGTCCTAGGGCTTACAGAAGGGCAAACACACCTGGTGTAGCTGCTTAAGCTAACACTGCTACCACAGTCTAAAATGTATCAGTTCTGCCTTGCTCTCATAACAGTAACTGGCCTTTACCCGAGTACAGAAAGGGGCAGCAAAACCTCCCTGCTTAGCTGCATCTGGCAGATGTCACTACTGTTTGAGCTATTTGGTTTAAAAATGAGCTTAACCATATATAATGAAATCTCATGGTAAATTAAAGAATAGTACACGAGCCTTAAAAACACCTCCCAGGAGTAAGACACCACTAGATAATACCACCAGATGTGTAGTAATCTACAAACAAGGCAGACAGACCATACCTGCAGAACAGGCCAGAAAGCAGCAGCTCTGAAAGCATTTAGGAGGGAACAGATGAGCACCTGGGTGTGAACTGCCACTGCCCTATGCAAAAGGATTCTAGATAATATGTGGCTCATGAGCTATTTGTGGCCACTGAGTACTTCACTGAGGAAGTGGCACGCCTTGAGCGTAAAAATTTCATTTCATTGGATTAATGTGATGAGGTTTTGGTAAGGAAGGGGGAGGAACTACTGGTATGGCTTTTTGGAAAAAAAAAAAAAAAAACTAAACTCAAAAAAAACCCAACAGAAGCTCCCCCTGTATTGGAAGGTGTCAATTCCAACTGGCTTCAAGATAAACCCATCACTGGCCAAAGCTGAGCCCATCTGCAATAGGGGTAGTGCTGCTGTGACAAAATAGTCAAGAAAGGGAAAAGATTTCTGCACAGCAGCAGCTGGGAGAGAGGAGTGAGATTATGTGAGAGGAACAATTCTGGAGACATCTGGGGCAGTGAAGAAGGAGGGTGAGGAGGTGCTCCAGGGACCAGAGCAGAGACCCCCCTGCACCTCCTGGAGGACCTCATTCTAGAGCTGGTGGATGCCTGAAGGAGGTTGTGAACCTGTAGGAAGCCCATGCTGGAGCAGGCTTCTGGCAGGACCTGTGGACACAGAGAGAGAGAGCCCACACTGGATCAGGTTTTCTGGCAGGACTTGTGACCCCATGGGGTATCCACACTGGAGCATTCTGTTCCTGAAGGAAGGAACACTATGCACCCCATGGAAGGGACCCATGCTGGAGCAGTTTGTAAAGAACTGCAGCCTTGGGAAGGACTCACATTGCAGAAGCTCATGGAGGTCAGTCTCCTGTGGGAGGAACCCCGTGCTGGAGCAGGATAAGAGTGTGAGGAGCAAGGAGCAGCAGAGACAATGTGTGACAAACTGACTGCAGCCCCCATACCCCACCTCCCTGTACTACTGGGAGTGAAGTTGAGCCTGGGAAGAAGGAGGGGTGGAGAGTGGGTGTTTTAAGACCTGGGTTTATTTCTCATTACCCTACTTTGATTTGATTGGTATTATATTAAACTAATTTCTCCAAGTCAAGCCTGTTTTGTCCATAATGGTAACTGGTGAGTGATCTCTCCTTGTCCTTATACCAACTCATGAGCCTTTTGTTCTATTTTCTCTTCCCTGTCCAGCTGAGGAAGGAAGTGACAGTGCAGCTTCAGTGGGCACCTGGTATGCAGCCAGGGATGTCCTGCTGGGGGAGATGTGTAGAGTTTAACCTGTTCAATTTATAAAAAATATGTTATATTAATTACAGCATGTAATAAATATAAATTTTCCTGTGGGAAATAAAATTCAAGCTAAAAAAAATAATTTTACTTTTATATTTATGAGAAAGAACAGAAGCAGACAACTTGGAAACTACAAATGCAACGTGACCCTCCTAAAACTTGGGGCAAGGCCCCTATCACTCCATCCACGCACACAGCACATCCATGCTCCCTTGCCATTGTCATCCGAAGTTTTTGCAACTTCACTAAAATTGAGTTTCAGACAGGCCATGCAGATGGGAAGCTCGGGGGCTTGCTGCTGCTGTGAAGTCTAGCTGGAAAAGAGTAAGGTGCCCACTAACCCTATGAAACCATGAAAGCCACTGTTTGTCATCATTTCCCAAGAATTAAGTAGGAGACGTCACAAGATATTCCCACAGCATCTGCACCGAATGGCCATGGAGGTTGGGTAGGGGCTCTTCTCCTTCTCCCAGCACCTCTGGCAGGGGGCAGCATCAAGACCCAACACCACCAGCAGCGTGGGACACAACGAGCTCCGCTGTGCCCGACCAGAAAGCCAAACAAATCCTGGGCTGCATCAAAAGCAGTGGGGCCAGCAGGTCGAGGGAGGGAATTCTGCCCCTTTGCTCTTGTGAGACCCCACTTGGAGTGCTAAATCCAGCTCTGAGATCCCCAGTATAAGAAGGACATGGAACTGCTGGAGTAAGTCTAGCCACAAAATTCATGAGGACTGGAACACCTCCCCTATGAAGACAGGATGAGAAAAGGTTGTGTGGAGATCTCACAGCAGCTTCCAGTATCTGAAGGGGGCCTACAGGGAAACTGGACACTTTGTCAGGAACTGTAGTGATAGGACAAGCAGTAGCGTACAAATTGAAAGAAGGAAAGTCGAGGTTAGATATTAGGAATAAATTCTTTACTGTGAGGGTAGTGAGGCACTGGAATAGGTTGTCCAGGGAGGTTTTCTGATTCCTCAACCCTGGCAATGTTCAATGCCAGGTTGGGTGGGGCTTTGAACAAGCTGCTCCAGTGAGAGGGAAGTTGGGACCGGATGATCCTCAAGGTCCGTCCCAAGCCCTTCCCATTCCGTGATTTCGTCACCGTCACCGGCGGGCGCCGCGGCCCCGCGTGCCGCCCCGCCCCCCCCGCGTGCCGTCCCGCACGTCGCCGCCCGCCCCGCCGGCCCCGCCCCGCCCGTCATCCCGCGTGACCGCCCCGCCCCCCGCGGCGGCCCGTGAGACGGCGGCGCGCACCCAGCTGTTTCCGGCGCGCAGGGCAGCGCAGGCGCAGTGGCGCGGGCTCGCGCGGCGGGTGTTGTTGTTCCCGGTCCCGCCGCGCGCTCCCGCTCCGCCCGGCGGCACCGCTCGTGAGGGCGCGGCTCCGCACCGGGCTCGGGCCCTGACCGGGCTCGGCGGCGGCGGCCGGGGCAGAGGGGGGAGGCGGGAGCCGCTGCCCGGCAGGTACCGCCTCCGGGACAGGCCGTGTCGCGTCGCCACCGGGTCATGGGGGGAACGGGGGCGGGGGAAACACGGTGAGCGCGTGCCGGGCACACGGGGCTCGCGCGCGTGACGCGGGGTGGGCCGGGGACAGCGGCGACGGGACGGAACGGGACGAGACGAGACACTGTGCTTGTTTACGCGGCCGCTCTCGGCAGCGATTCTGCGAAATGGCGCAAGGCAGGAACAGCGCCCGCTCCCCCCGGGACAGGAGGAGCCCCTGTGCCTTTATAACCCGGCCCGCCGGCGGGGCCCGCAGCCCGGAGCGCGGCGCGGACCCAGCGGGACAGGCACAGCTCAGGCAGAGGAGACTGTAAGTAACGAAGCCGCTGTCTGCGGCGGTGTCACCTCTGCTGTCATTGTGGCGTCGGCCTGCGCAGAAGTTGGCCTGCATCCCTGCCTGGCAGCCCTCGTCGGCACTTGTCACAGGGCCTAGAGAAGCCTGGGCTTGCCATTTGGGCAGGTAATGGATTTGTGCCTGCGGTGTCAGCGCAGCTCTGTTGTGCTGTGTAAAACGCTGCTCCACCCGTCGCATCTATCTTTGCAGAGCAAGGATTATAGGCTGCCCTTGGCTCTTAGGATAGACATGTCCCGCTGAACTTTGCTCAAAGAATTGTCCCTTCTCCCTTGTGAGGAGTTCTGCAAAGGGGTTGTAATATAATGACATTTGAAACGTGATTTCTGCACAAGGTAATTTGGTAAAGAAAGACAAATTTCTCTCTATAGGAAAAAGCAGCAATCAATTTTCTGTATGTCGCTGAACGCTTTTGAGAAGTGTAACATACTGCTTAAGATGAGCTTTAACTGGCCTTTAGGGAGTAGCGTGTTGAAATGTTGGGGTGGCGCTACCAAATGTCCTGAGCAGTAGATATTCCCATGAGCTTATTTGATTTGAATGTTCATCTGCCTTTACTGAAAGAGTAAATAAGCTTATCTGGTTTTTTTTTCTTTTTCAGATAACACTACAAGACTTATTTATTGAAATATATTTTCTGGAATGAAGTAGAAAGCAACATAGAAAAGGTGTAATTATTTATAAGTAATGACAGTTCAATTATCTTTGGACACATATTTGTTCTTTGTGATTAATCCAAAAAATCTTTGGTGGAAGCAAAGAAACAAGTACCTGTGTTTATATAGACCTAAAGTCTGCTGGAGGATAAATCATGCCACACACTTGAGAGTTTTGCATACAAGCGAGCCTCGGTGTAAATGGGCCAGAAGCAGAACATTTTGGTATAGCAAATACATTTACAGCCATGAGTTTTTATACTACAGAGTTTCTAAACTTCTAACTTCTTCTTCCAAAGGACTTACAAAGGTGAGCATTCGCATGTCACGAATTAAGAATACTATCGAATCTGTTTCAAAAGCTGTGTCTGGCACTCACAGTGAACTGGTGTCACGAATAGCTCGATTAAAGTCACACTCAGGTTCTTTGGGAAAAGCAGATAAAAGTAGTGCAGATACAAATAACATCAATGCAAATCTAGACAATGGTAAAAAAGTCACAGATGCCAGAACTCGAGAGGATTGCAACAGAGACCCAGCTGCAAAGAAATCCACTTGTGCGAGTGAAAACTTGGAGTCTGTGTTAGTAAGTCCAAGTGGTACTTGTCAAGATACTCCAGAAGTTTCAGCATCTACTAAAAACCACCTTTTTCACATAAGCTACTTTTCTACGAATTTTGGAGAGACTTACAACTTCGTAGCTGATCACATCAACTCTTACTTTAGTAATTCTGTTATGGAACAAGAGAAAAAAAGGAATGCTTCATTACAGGACTCTAAAGGTGAAGAGAGGAATAAGCTTGCTTCATCAGAAAATACTGTAACGAGTGAAGAAAAGACAGTGGATTCTCAAGCTGCTTTAGCTCCTGAAGCAGAGACTCTGAGTGCTGAAAAGACAAATACTGCCCTTCCAGTTTCCACTAAAAAAAGTATTGCAAACTTTCTTTCATATCCCAGTAACAGCGTACAAGCATTTGTAGACAGCTATATTGGGGGGCTGGTTCCCAAGTTAAGATCCGAATCAAAAGTTGTTTCACCAGAAAAGAGTAAGCAGCCAGAACAAGAACTGTCTGAGAAGACTGATGAGGACAAATCAAAAGAGGCCAAGACTGCGGAAGAGAGGGAAAAGCATCTGTCTCTTCAGAGAGAAAAGGCAAGTCTTTGTTTAGTGTTAATTATTTATGTATTATTTCTATGTATATTTTATACAAGTGTATACATACACTGCACTAGTGTATATACTTATATGGAACCATACATATACACACATACGTAGGTAAATGAGTATATACCTGTGTCTGTACTTATGTACATATGTACACATACTTTTGTTCATGTGTATACCTACATATAAGTACATATGTGATGTCCCTGTCCATGGCAGGGAAGTTGGAACTAGGGGGTGTTTAGGGCCCCTTCCAACCCAAACTGTTCTATTATTTATTCTATGTACTTTGATAAATAAGTATAACTGTAAAACTGTATAAATTTTCATATATGTGCATACTATATATAAACTTACAAATACACGTATGTATTTAAAAATAGGTATATGTACATCTGTATACATGTATAAAAATAGGTTTATACTTTTTATACAAGTACACATATGTATATGTAAGTTTATATATAAAGCACATATGTATGTATATATATACATACGTGTATGTGTGGTTATACGTATATTTAGTTCATGTATATGTAGAGATCTAATTGGGGGTTTTTTTGGAGTTATAGTAATTTTGTAGTTATAGTAATTTCACAGTTCATGGTTTGTTTATGGTTCAGATACCATGATTTCAGAGTTGCCCTGAAAATACACCTGAGTACGTGCTGACATATGTTTGTTTAGTGTATTCTTACTGTGAGCTGACCTTATTTAGTTTTCTAGTTAAGAATCAAAAGGTTGTCTGTTTCCAGTTTAAGTAATGCTTAGTTGGAACATGTAGCAGATCTTCAGTACAACATGTCGTTCATTCCTTCTGAGAAATCTTAAAATAACACATTAGAATTGGTGTTGACAAATTTGACACATTTCTTAGAGTAGTTTTATATTATCTGTTTATCTTCTTTAGATTATTGCAAGAGTGAGTATTGATAACAGGACTCGAGCTTTAGTTCAAGCCCTACGAAGATCCACTAATCAGAGAGTCTGTATCAGCAGGGTGGAAGAACTGACCTATCATCTTCTAGAATTTCCAGAGAGCAGAGGAGTTGCAATTAAGGTAAGCATAAGTCCTTATGCTTAGGTAAAAAATAAATATCTGACAGATGATTGATACAGAATAACATAAAATCTTGTTATTTGCTTTTGTGGACTACTCTTATTTGTAAAGATTACAACTTGAATGTCTCTTTTTGTAACTCTAATTAAAGCAGATTCACATGCAAACTGTCAGCAGTTTAGCTAAAGGCTCCTAAGACTGTGATGTTTAATTTAGAAGCATACGACATGGTCATGTGGGGAGATGGTATAACTTTTTCTAGTGGTAGGTCAGGGACGTACACTGTGTCCTCTGTGGCAGTTGACCAGACAGGAGTGTACTGTACAGTTGATCTGCATATGCGCAGTACTTTCTATGCTTGTTTACATGCTTCCTTCGAAGAGAGAAGGCAGGAGTGAAGTATAACCATCAAATAAGTTCATGTAATCTAGTCCTACTCATTCTCTTCCCTGCCGTGAGAGGATGGAAGGTGGGTGGTAGACTGTTCTAGAAGTACTAGCTCAATCACAACATTTGTCAACCTTGTGCCTTTTTCCACAAGATGTGATAAATGTGTGACACAGATTGTAGAATTTCTGGAAAAGCAACCTTTGGGAATGGAGTGCAGGCCAGGTGAATCATTTGGGCAGGGTACAAGTCAGGTGTGTACATAAATATATGTGAATTACTTTATTATGAGAGAGTATATCCACTCTTCCCATTTTGATTGTAATGCACTATATCTTTGCAATAATGTACATTTAAAAAGTACTCCATATGAGGAAGAATTTTAATATTTGTTATTAGTGTACTTAGAAGGCATTTCTTGTTTTGAAGCAATGTGATACTTACTAAGCAAAATCTGGGCTTTTACCTGTACTTGGTGTGCTACATACTCGAATCTACATTTGGCTAATGTGACAGTAAGCCAATAAAACTTAACTCCTTGTGAATGTAGCTTTTCTAGCTATTTGAAAGATTTGTGTTTCACCTTGATTGTTGAATTTTGATAGGTAGTTACTTTTAGCAATGAGATGTGTACAACATAATATTGTCATTCTTTATTTCCATTTTTAGAGAGAGAAAGATGGGTAAATACAGTTTTGAAGAAGTTTTCCTCCAAGTTTAACTAATATCACTTGTATATTTAAATGCCAAACTAGTAAATTTAAGCATGGATTCTTTTGCTATAAACATATGGTTGGAATGAAATACCTTTGTATTCATCAATAGGAAAAAGTAATCCCATGCCTGCTGCGACTGAGACAGGCTAATGATGAAAGTCTTCAGGCTGCTGTTAGAGAAACTTTAGCTCTAATTGGATATACCGACCCTGTGAAAGGCTGGGGAATCAGAGTCCTCACCATTGATGGAGGAGGAACAAGGTAAAACTTCTGTAGCCTTTTTTTTATGCTGTAACTGGAAATAAAATTTCAGTTTCTTTTTGATAAACATATGCCTAAAGAGGCAGTTCATGATTTACATTTCTGTTACACAAATATTGTTTTTGTATGCATTTGTGCTTGACTGGTGCTCTGTTTGGTGCTCCTTTTGCCATACCCAGTTATCTTGCTCTGTCCCAACTGAGTTAACACAGCTGCATGCCAGAGGCTGTTTTATGCTATAGAAACACAAGTCTGGGGTCTGTAATGCATCTCTGCCGTTATTTCAGACACATTGAGTTGGAGCCATACAAACCCCACACAGAAAAATACTGTGCCCCAAAGGGCGTTATATAGCCCTGTTAAGACCAAACTTAAAGTGCTGTGTGGTGTGGATGCAGCTAAAATCTCTCCTGGGTTTACGTCCATAGAATGATGGTCCCCTAGCCTTTACTACAAACCAATATGTCTGTAGCTGTTGAGTACTATTTTTGGTATGTCTGAGTATGTAATTTATATTTAGTATGCATTGTTCTATTTTAATTGTGTTCTGCTACTCTTTTATTCCCTGAATTATTCAGTATTCTTATTGTTGTAGTTATTGAATTATAATTAGTAATAATTAAGTGAAGGTTGTCTTAGAGCTTTGTAAGATAAAACTGCCATTGTATGTGAAGGGGATTTTTGTGTTTCAGGGGCTTAGTTGCACTTCAGACTCTACGGAAACTAGAAGAACTAACTGGAAAGCCAGTTCATCAACTTTTTGACTACATCTGTGGTGTAAGCACAGGTAATTATTAAGCCACAATTTGGAATTTTGCTGTGAATATAGTAAAGGAACATCTGAGAATTAAATGTAGGTTTTACAGTTTCTGACTTAGAGGGTAAACTGGGAAAGCACATGTGTGATTTCTAAAGTCTTTTTTATTTTGTATAAGAACTTTGGGTGGTTTATGGTAGTTGTGACTTCAAACTGATTTGTCATTTTTTTCAATTAATGTGAAATCTTCACTTTGCACACAGATACAGTTATCTTAGATATTTATGGGACTTTACAAACAACTAAGGTAATGCTCCTCAGGGACTCATATTGGGTCAGTAATGTTTCCCATCTTTGTTAATGACCTGCACAGCCGGACAGAGTGTGCCTGTAGCAAGATCTTGGATGATTTAATTTAGAGGAAGTGGTTAGTACAGTGGTGCCCCTGCTCAGATTGGCCTGTACAGGCTTGACAGGTTCAGTACAGCCAAATACAAAGCCCTCCATCAGAGGTGGGTTGACTGGCTAGAAACCAGCTTTAAAGAAAAACATGGTCTTGACTGGTACAAGCTGGACATGAATCATCAGTGTACCCTTGAGCAAAGAAACTGACTGTCAGCAGCTGACCATACTGGCTTGCATGGGCAAGAACATACCTAACAGATGAAGGGTCTCTGTTTGGGTATGAATGTCTAGTTTGGGGCTTCTCTGTAAACCCTGCATTTTTTGGGTGTGTTCTTGTACATAATATGCGAGTCTGGGAAAGGTTCAAGCAGATGATCAGGGGACTGGATCTCATGACATATAAGGGAGAGAGTGCAAAAACTGGATTTATTCAGCCTTGAAGAGAGAAGGCTAAAGCAAGGCCTTTTTGCTGTTTCAGTTAATGGGAAAATATAGATAAGATGGAGCTAGAGTCATCTTGAAGGTGCATGGTGATAGGAGAAAAGCCAACAAACAAGCTGGAGTATGGGAAGTTATAATTAGGTTACAGAACTGTGGTTTTCTTGCAGATGGTCAGACACTAGAAGGAATTGCCTACGCCAGCTGGGGAATCTCCATCCTTGGAGATATTCAAAACTTGGCTGAACAACTCCCTAGTAACCTATTCTAATTGAAAATGTTTGAACAGAGGCTGGACTAGATAACCTCTACGGGTCCCTCCCAGACTTAATTACTCTTGTGACTCAGTGTTAAGTTACTTGTCCCTAGAAAGTAGGAAACTAAAGCTTAAGTTTCTCTTTAAACAATAGTCATCTTCTTCAGTAATGGTGCTCCACCATTAGCTGCCCAATGCTGATTTCTAACATAAGATATATGTTGTAGTTCAATAGCTCATTTTCATTTAGAAAATCACATTATTCAAGTTTTTTGCACTATACTTATATTCTATATACTTTAATTCAGAAATTATATTAAACACAGATGACCATGATGAGAGAAAATGTTTGTGTTTCTAGAGATTTGCTTGATAGGCTCAGTAGTAAAGGAGAATGTGTAGGTCTACCAGACAGAATTTGTTTATAGCCACAATATAGTTCCCTGGTTTACAGTTTAAATAATCTTCCAAAGAAATCCTTTGTTGATTAATTTAGCACTAAGTGGTTGGTTCCTTGGAAGATAGTTTCCCTGCAAAATACTTTGCCAATTTCTTCAGTCATAACAAAGACATTTTATCTTGGATAGACAGGCCTGGTGTTCTTAATTTGAGCCGACTACTCTCACTAGAACTAACTTTATTTTTAATTCTTCCCCAAATTTTTGGGGTTTTAACTGCTAGTAAGTACTTCACATATTCTTTTAAATGTTGTTTATACTATTCAGCTTTTGTCTGCAGTAGTCCAGCTCACAGTAATAGTTGACAAGACATGGCTGGGAGAGATTGTGCACATCTGTAAGCATGTACTAGCAGTTCTGTTTGCATTGACAGTACATATGCCAGTGAATCTGGATGAATTGTGCTTTACATCCACTTTTTTGTGGAGTAATGTGTTAAATGATAGGAAGAATGCCTCGTGTGCATTGCACTTCTTTTCTACTGCACTTTCTGTACTTCTTAATATCTTTTAGCTGTTTTGCCTTTGAGGTTTAGAAGTAATCAGTTTGCTGTGAATTCAGCATCACAGTCTGTTTTTGTAGTTAGCCTTCCTGTACTTGTCTTCACTGGGGGTCAGAGCATTTAAGTGCAGCAGTCACAGAGAAAGGTCACTGTGATGATGCTGTAATAGGCCCTGAAACTTGGAAACTGCTCACCAAAATAGCAAATGCATGGTAATGTAGGAGTGATGCTGGAGAGTTCAGAGGAAAACAGGATAGCAGAGGATTTGCGTGACTTCTCTGCTGCTAGGTGTTAAGCCTGTGTTGAAAACCGGCTTTGGTGATTTGGCAATTAAGTTTCTCTTGATGAAACTTTGTGTCAGATAGGCCCAGGTTCCCTTAAGCATTTGTCTACTTTTTAAGAAACAGAGACCATCAATGCTAGCATGGCAGTGGAGTTA
This sequence comes from Lophotriccus pileatus, assembly GCA_035583135.1. Classification (NCBI taxonomy): domain Eukaryota; kingdom Metazoa; phylum Chordata; class Aves; order Passeriformes; family Tyrannidae; genus Lophotriccus; species Lophotriccus pileatus. The sequence continues at coordinate 27,118,231 of JAWWES010000041.1, forward strand.
GTGAGAACGAGAGAGGCTTGGAAGTCATGTTTCCTTTAAATCCATCAATAATTTCCTTCATGTAGTTTGTTCTGCACACGTGTAGTACTCCTACTGTATTTCAAGCATTTGCACCTTTTAGAAATGATTTTATTCAAACCTATTGCATTTATTTGCAAATTGAAAAAATCATGTGTCCTGACTTTTCCTAATGCTTAATTACATGCTCTCACAGTACTGCACAATTTGATTTAAAGCTTATATGTGTCCTTTCAGTTTAATATATCTGAGAATTGTATGATGCGTTATTGTATTTCTCCACACTCTTTATTGGTATTCAGCAGCCATGCTTTTTGAATACTGGGGTTTTTTCTCCTGTAAGGGTAGGTCATAATTTTTATTAGGCATACACTAGATGGCAGCATGTATGAGATTAACTGTAAATTATTGCAACCAAATGTAATCCAAACTATTCAAAACTCCCTTATTTTTAAAGAATTTTCTGAGAATTTTTCTCCACTGACTTAAGATTTTTCAAAATAGCAAGTAATGCTCCAAATATATTTCTAATATCACAGCATGATTTCTCTTACTTATTTCTCTTTCCAAGTAAAGCAGTGGATTTAATTTGTTTTCTGCCCTATATTTCTTTGCAGGGTTGAAATCTGCAAAATGAAATAATGTCACTTTTCAACTTCTCATATTTCTAGTTTTGAAAGTAGACTGTTTCTATCTTATAAATGTCCTTTTAAAACATGGTCTGTGATGTCTGAGCAGAAATTTAGTGATATTGGTCTTCCTCTTTCAAGACAAACACTCTGCTAACCTGTGACCTACATTAACTAGTAATCCATTTTTGTAATCTCACTCCAGGTTACATTTTATATTGCAAAATATTTGTTTTTCAGGAGCTATATTAGCTTTTATGTTGGGGTTGTTCCATATCCCTCTGGATGATTGTGAAGAACTGTACCACAAATTAGGATCAGATGTTTTTAAGCAGAATGTCATTGTTGGAACAGTCAAAATGGGTTGGAGCCACGCTTTTTATGACAGTGATATATGGGAAAAAATGCTCAAGTAAGTAAATAATGATCAGGTGAAAAATAATTAATGTAGTGTCTGAATGCATTTGGTTTTGTTATTGCTTCACTGGTAATGCGAATTCTTAAAACAACTGGAAAGGAGTAGCATATACTCTAATTCTTTTGAAATAGCTCCTTTCATATTTACCAAAACACTGAAAGACTTTAACGTAATGATTTCTGTTTCTGGGGAATAAAGTAAGCTTTAATGCACTGATTTCTGATTATATTCTTGTATGCTTGCCAGCTCTGCTTGATCTGACTCATTACAGATTTGCTACAAAATTTACTAGCCACCTGCTGTGCCTTTTTTTCTTATAGGAGATTGGTGAGAAATGAAATTATGTGCTCTAGTAGGGATTTTTAATGTTGGGGGTTTGCCCATTGTCCCTTTCTTTGAAAAGGGAAATGAGCTGTAAGGGTCGTAATGAAAAAATATCCTCAGTGTCAGAGGTGCCCATTGAATGGTATTTGTTCTTAGAAATGTATACATATGCATTAATGGCTACACAGGAAAAGTCACTGTAAGGAATTATTATATTACATGTTCTATTCATCTGTATTGGTATTTGATAGTTCAATTGTTTATAATTTTTATCAAACTAATATCATAGTCTCCCAACCAATATAAGCTTGCACTACAACTGAAAGAACTGAAACAGCCTTTTCTGAGAAAAAATGTAAAAAGGTAAAGGGTTCCTTCTGGTAAAAAATAAGTTCCGTTGGGAGCGTGATTAGTGTGTTTTATGGGATTGAAAGAGGTTTTTTTCTAGACTTTTTGTGGGAAGACCTGTGCTGTCTGAGTTTTAAGCATCTCACATCTTTGAAGTGGAGAGAGAGCCTTAAAAGCACCACTTCTCTGTGCTCTTGCATATTTTTAGAAATGAATATGTTTATCAAATTAATATCATGAGCTTTTTTTCTCAGATATCTGGAAGTCTTTTTTTTTTTTTTTAGAAATGAGATTTTTCTCTGCCTTTCTTCTTTTTGCCCCCTGCTTAACTAAAAGAAATCTTGTGAAAATCACAATAACCTCATGTGAAAATATTTTACATGCTTTTAATTAAAATGCTATTTTTTTTCCAGCTGTAGCACATTAGGTAAAGAATTACAGTGCTATAGACAGAAGCCAGGCAATTAATATACTATCTGTAGACTAAATTAAAAATTAAATGTGTTCATCAACTACTGACTTCTTGTTGACCTAATTCTGCAGTGTTGAAGGGAGATTCTATGCCTACACAACATTTTATTGAAGGGATTCCTGGAGGCTTCCTTGTGGTATGGGAGCTTGGAACTAAGAAAAGGAATTGTAAGATTGTATAGCACCTCTTCACAACAATATGAAGGTCAGGTCTAACTTTCAGTCATAGTGTGAGGAAACTGCTCTCTAGGTTTTGTTTTAAATTTAAAAGCCTTACTTCTGCTGGGTGGGTTTTTTGTTGTTTAAATGCTAGCTTGTCTCCCTTACTTGAAACTGAGAATATCCATTGATAACATAGAAGCGTGCAATATATGTTTAGCCCTACCATGATATCAGTGGTGATATTTTTTGACAGAAAGTATTCCCGCTGAAAATATTTAAGCGGATGTTACATTAGGCTAATGTTGCATGCATTCATGAGGTATGTTATAAATTCCATTTCAGGAACTGGCAACTAATTTTATTTAACTGACTTTTATTCAGGGTTCTGTAGGGAATTGCTTTTAAGTCTTATGTATTTGTCTGTTTTAACTTTTCTTATATATTTCTTGAGTTGCAGTTTGACGACTCATTTTAATCAGTTACATTGTGCAGAAAATTATGCTTACCACATATCAGTCTGATATAGTGCTGTATTGAATTGCATTTTTAAGAAGAACCTGGTTTATAGTTCCAACTTTTATGTTTTCTTTTAACTGTTGTTTACATATATGATGGTTTTTTTGCATATTGTATGAGGAAACTACTTGAGAAATTTGGTGAGCAGCTAGGGGTTTTCACAAGCTAGCTAAAATCCCATACTGGGATTGAGAAGCAATCGGTCACTTTATGGAGCATAGAGTAAAAGTTACATGTTCTCTTTTGGTAGGAAAATTGATAATGCGTGTGTTTGGGAATGCAAATAGTAGTAATACTTCAAACGAGTGTCTGTTTTGCAAATTGAACACTGTTTTCTAGCAACTGGATGGACAGCACATTCTGTACCAACATGCGCTATAAAAGTCTCTCCTGTAGGTTTGGTAAGGATGTAAGAGTTTCCTGGTACCACTGTTGTTGTTAGAAGAGGGCAAAAGGTACAATTAATTTTGCCCTTTGCCTTGAATGCTCTTTCTCAAGAGTGTTTGATTGCACCGTTGCTGTAGCCCATTAGAATTTTTCTTGCAGCATATGGTTGGCAACATTTTGTTCATAGCGTTACTGAAATAAGTGTTGCAATATTAGTGAGTTGAAGCAATGAAACAGCAACGTTTGTGAAAGAGACTTAAGTAGGTCATGTCTAGAGGACATGGGCACAGACAGGCACAAGCAAAGTAGATAAATGCAAAAATAGGAGGGAAATGAAATTATGTGTAAAGTAATAACCTGCGAGTGGAAAAATGTAAAATGCTTACAGGATTTAAAGTAGCTTTAATATCAAAAGTGATTTGGGTGCTGTCGTGGACAGTTTAATGAAACATCTGTATTCTTGTGGTCAAACAAGGTGATTGTGTGTGCCAGTTGGGATTGAAAATACAGAAAATATTATGATGCCGTTATATTAATTCATAATACAGTTTCACTTAAAATACTACTTGCGGTAAGGTTACCCCATTTTAGAGAATGTTTCAGTTGCAAGATTGTTAAAAAGTAGCCAGTGACCTAATCACAACATACCCAAAGGCATTAGGAGTCTTTATCATGAAAAAAGCAAACAAGTTAAAGTGATAATTTCAGATAAATAAGGTATCTTGAGAATTACCAGTCTCCTCTTTTCTTTGTGATCAAGGGAGTATTCAATAAAATTAAAATCAGAAGACTTTCTTTTCTTAATGCAGTATGTGAAGAAACTGTGGAACTAATTCCGCTGTGACTTAGTTAAAGAAAATAACTCAACAGTGAAGCTTGACAAAAATATTTATATAATATGCAATTGCAGTATTAATGCTAGCAAGAGAACTAAAATAAATTTGGAGGTGATATTAAACTTTTCTCTTTAGACCTTAATGTCTAAAGTTGCGTAGTAGTTTAAGGGATTTCTTGTACCTACTCTGAAGCATCAGTTCCTGGCCTCCATTAAAAAACAAGATGTGAGGAGATAGTTATTCAGTTTGATGGTTCCTGTAATTAAGCAGTGGATATTGCTTATGCATTTTTCTAATCTTTGCATTCAGAGTTTGGGAAAAAATACCTAATATAGATATTTCAGAAGTAGATGAAAGTGATGCAAATCAGTAGGTGTCTTTGATATCTCACCTCTGTCAGTCTCATTTCTTTTATTCCTGCTTCATGGTTCTGTGTGCCTTCCTCTCCTTCTGTAATCAGTGAGTGCAGATGATACTTTTCCCCTCCTGGCTGGTGACTGAGACTGGAATGAATGCATTTATTGGGAAAAGATAAAAAAAACCAGTGCTACTGATAGAAGAATTGTGTCAGCAAGAGTTTTCAATCATAAGACCAGAAGGTGTTTCTCTTCCTTCTTCTCTCTCAAGGACAAGTACACAGCCATCCTTCGAGCACAGATATCCACTAGTGGAGCAGTAAATGGTCCTAACTACAAGTGCAGTCTACTGTCTGCATGGAGGACTGCTGCCGTTGTAGCATGTAAAGCTTGTTTTATCTTCTAACCTGACTAGGTTGATAAAGGTGTTGTTTTTACCAGTGGAAGTGCTACCACCTACTGTCAAAAGGAGTGTGAGCTGTAGGTGGATGATCTTACAAAAACAACACGTGGAATATCCGTGCTTTAAAAGTATGGCAATACTGACAACAGTCTTTGCAGAATAAGGCAAATGTACCACCAGTGTTTGGGTGGGCAGTGTTCTAGGGGAAGAAGAAAACTTGCTTAAAGGACATCCTGTTTTTGGAATCATTATGGATGACCACCAACTCTGTAAGAGTTTTATACCTTTGCTGTAAACAAATCAAAGTTGAAATAGGTGCTGAGGTGAGATTATTGGCTAGTGTGGTAATTTACTCCAGTCTTCTCTACGGTGCAGGAGGACTACCTTTTAGAATACTGACCCTAATGCTGATGTGACGATACATTACAATTCTGCCCATTCATGTGATTTATAAAAATGTATGCATCTGAAAAAGTTTTGCTCAAAAAGGGATATTAAATGCATATTGGATTACTGTTATGTAAGATTACATGTAGATGTTTTAACTTTCTTCTGAGTCGTGTGGAATGACATCTTTATCTCCTTAACTTTTGTTCTTGTAACAGTGCAGAAGAGTAATTTTCATTACTATGAAACTGCTTAATAAGGATGTTGAGTTTTTGATTCCTAAATGTAGCAAAGTGCTTCATCTAACTAAGTAGTTGAGTAATCCTAATGATTATGGTTAAATATGTGATGAAGTAAGTACCTTGAATCAACACCTCGAACACTCCAGATTTATTTCCAACAGCCTAGAAGGTTTGAAATGTTGGTCCACTGAAGTCAGCTGTAGAAATCTGATTAGTAAAGTGAAATTCAAGCACTCTTTCTTTCAAATGCAAAGGTCGCAGAAATAAGAATGATAAAAATGTACATCTTTTTTATGCTAAACTGATGGAGCGTTTTCGCTCTTTTTTTGTAGAGAAAAAATGGGCTCGAATCTTATGATTGAAACTGCAAGGAAGTCCAAATGTCCAAAAGTAAGTACAGTTTTCTAAGGTAATTACTAATTGTGTATTTCACAAATACTGTTAAGATAAGAGTTCTGAGTAAATGCTATCCATAGAAGAATATTGGATAAACAACATGAGTGTTGATAGCTTTTCAGGCTTCCATATGCAATAACCTGGGCTTTTAAAAGATAAAATTAATTAGATTCTTAAACTTCTGCATCGATTTCTCATATTTTTAATACTTCAAGTTGGAATATATTTCAGAGATGTTAAAAGCCTTGTAAACATAGAAATACTAGGTCAACATTTTGAGGTTGTGTAAAGCTTATTTTTTCATGTTGTAGTGTCTGGAGATCCTGTCATGTCATCTGTGATCTGTGTTACTGTGTTAGGACAGAGATTCTTCTCACTTTATTTGGAGTACCCAGTTTTCTCCAGGCACATTCTTAGGCCCAGAGATCTCTTCTCTTCCTGTATGGTAGCAAAGGCACCAAGTCATTGGAGGGGTGTTAGATACAGCAGCAGCACGAAAGTGAAAGATGAGAAAGCCTGGATATTTTATTTTTGGGGAAGGATAGGGTGTGAAGAAAGAAGAGAAATATAATAGGACATATTTCAGAACAATCTGTAATTAACAGGTGTTTTGGTGTCATAGCACTATATTCATTGCTTTACTGTTAAATGGAAGATATTCACATTTTTCTAAACATAGAAACATGTGCCTGACCGACTGCGTTCCTAGTCCATGTCTAAAACAAGGACATGAAAAGGCTGGTGTGGTATGTTGCTTTCTGAGAGAGGAGCTATCCTGTGTTGACTTGAAAGTTATCTTTGAACTGGGATCTTTGGCTTCCTTCCATGTTCTTCAGTAATAAAATGTGAATATAAATAGAGTTGAAACTAGCTGTTCCCAGTAATTGCTTTGTAGTGCTCTCTGTGGTGGCACTCTTCACAAGGCACAGCAAAATCAAAATAAAACACTCAGTTGTGTGCTCTGCTGCTGTTAAATCAAGGCAAGATGGATTTTTCCTGAAGGTGCTGAGCACTTGGCAATTTAGACTGCATCATGAAGTGGAAGAATACATGTTTATTGCCAAAAATAAAATCAAACATCTGTTTAATAAGTTTTCTATTAAATTTCCTGAAGTTATTTTTCTTTCTTCTTCTAGTAGGGCTTAGAACTAAACCTTCCTTTTGACAAAAACAGGAAACTTTTCCTCCAATTGAATATGAACCAGTGTTTTGCTTTTGCATTGTCATGTAGCAGTTACTCTTTTGTTTTCTTTTCTGTAAGGATGAATCTACTGTGAATAAAATTATTTAAATTAAGTAGCTGAAGAATGAAATACATAGAGCAATATCACAGCATCAGCTGTGCTGTTGGGTAAATTTCATGGAAACATCCTACCCTGTAAAATAGTGAACAAAACAGACTTGAGCAGCCACTTGGCTGATAAAGAGTGTTTTTTCTGATAGTGCCATCCACGCTGGCTGCAACACCATTAAAAGGTCCTGCACATTCTGACACTTACACATAACTGTAGGTACCTTCATCATGTGATTGTAGCTGTAAGATGCATTTTTTTTTCAGTCATACTTTTTTTTTTTTTTTTTTAAATGGAAATAACATTTTGGCTTTTCACTTAGATATACTTATTGTGATTTCTGTTACTGACATTTCATTGTCCTTATAAAAAACCTTAAAAGACTTTCATTTGATTACTTTGGCTTTTGGGTGGGTTTTTGATTTTTCTGTGGGGAGGGAGAGATTCTTCCTGCAATTCTTTAACTCAGGTTGTATTATTAAGTAATCGTTTCCTTGGAGAAAGAAATTGACAGTTGTGATATTCATATTTAATGGCATTGTTGCATTGCTGAGTGCAGACTTCTGAGAATAAAATACTATTCCTAAAAGCAAAATATTCTATAATCATATAGTTGACAGCAGCCTTTTATTTAAATATCATAGATATTCGTAGAAAGAGAGTAGCTAGTGGAAACAATTTCAGGTTGAAAACAGCATTTTCTTTAGGAAGTTTGGGGTTTTGTTTGGTTTTTACTTTCACTTTTAAAAATTTAGATAGACTTTATAAAAATGTAAATAAATAATGAACCTAGTAAGATTCCAGAGATGCATTTAATGTATAAATTAAATTTCACATTGTGGGAGGCTGTCATTCTTATATTAATATTATCATCATATGTAACTAATTTTGTTCCTCCTCATCACTAGGTAGCTGCAGTAAGCACCATTGTAAACAGAGGAACGCCACTGAAAGCATTTGTGTTTAGAAACTACAACCACTTTCCCGGTGTTAAGTCCCATTATATTGGAGGCTGTCAGTATAAGCTGTGGCAGGCCATTAGAGCATCATCTGCTGCACCAGGTTACTTCCAGGAGTATGTTTTGGGCAGCGATCTTCATCAGGTAGGTTGAAATCTCCTTTAGTAAATATTTTCAGTTTTACACCTTAGGAAGAAAAGTGGTCTGAATCTCTGAATCAAAACTAAACAAATAAGTTGGTAGCACAAAGGAAATCTAGGACAGATAGGGGTAAGAAAGGATATTATCAGCTTCTATAGCCTTTATAGAACTAGAAAGGGTATAGGCTTAAAAATCTTAGTCTTTTCAATACAAACTTAAGCTCTTCTACTGTGTCTTTCTTCTCTGCCTGGAAAGAAACCTTATATGAGTTGTAAATTGCCTCTGTCTTCCTGCTTACAACTGGTATTTCATTGAGCATTATTTCACTAAACAGGTGGTGGGACTTAAAAATCTAACAATATTGTGCAATGTGAAAAGAACAGGTTATACACTTCATATTCTTTTTACTAGTGCGTACTTTCAGTTTACTGAAAGGACTGCTTTTTAATTCTTTCCATTGATAGCTTATTCAGCTCTACCTTGGTTCAGGGCTAATAAAAAGAATAAGAGATGTCACGGCAGTAAGATTAAACTCAGGACAACTGCAAAAGAAATTCCCTTGAGGATAAAGCAGTGTCTCCTATTAACAGTGTGTTCTATTTTATTGTATTACAGCTTCTGTTGGTGACCCTGATAAGTAAAGGACAAGGCAAATTAATTTTTTTAGTAGCTTTTTAACCATAATGGTTTTGTCGTCCAGTGCCCCATTACTGTTCTGCAGTTCTGAGTTTTAAAAGAATCTTTCTTACAGTACATACTAATTTAAAACTATTAGTATTTATTTTTATAAATATCTGAGGCAGATCTGTGACAGAAAAAACTACAAAGAGGGACCTTCGACAAAGTGAGCATAGGGTTGTATCACTTAAGCTTAATGAAAGCATCTGTTACATTTTTGTCATTTTAATTCATATAATGGCATCGGCTGTAAGTGCTGGAAACCAATAACAACATATTTTGAGTAATAAGATGTACCTGGATCACATATAGAATTTCTGATGGTGTCCATTGGAAGGCTCTGTAATATCTTTAGCATTGAAATGTGTCTGAGTAATACTGAAGTTTAAAGTCTAACAGATAAATGAGTATAAGATGAGAAAAATTCATTACATTAAGAGATAATAAACATTAGTACAAAGAAACAGCTAGAGTTTCATCTGAAAAAAAACAGCATACTTCCATATTTTGATTCAACATTTATAAGGTGATGGAAAAATTCAGCTGTATAAAATCTCCACAGAAGTTGAAGGGTGAAGGGGAAGGGCTCACATGGAGGGCCAGGATGGTGCTACTCAACTGGATTCTGAGATTTCTTTCATTTTACTGTTTCCTCTTTTTTATTTAGGGCATTTTTCCCCCACTCCCTCCCTTACCTGCCTCCCAGCTCACAGCCTCCCCAGGATGGTACATCTTGTTATCCTTAAAACATTTTAATCAAATAAGCAAATAAGTTTTGGGGCTTTTTTAAAGCTAAAAATGGAGCAACACATTAAATTCCAAGCCAAAGCACAGCTTGAAATCCTGAAACATGTTCATCTTCCATCTGGCCAAGCAAAACTGGGAAAGGAGTTGCTTTAGCCTTTGGAGCTGTTCCAAGCTGGGCCTTAACTACTTGAATGGGTCAGTGTTAAGCTATGTGCAGCAGTTTTCTTCCTCTTCTCACCTTTCCACCCCCTCTTTCCTTGAATTGAGAGTACATCAAAATTGGTCTGTGCTTTTGTGTGAAGAATAACTGAATAAACAACATGATTTTTAACTTCTACACAGTGCTTACACAATTCTTTGTCTTAATATTGTTTCTGAATTGCCGGACTTGTGCGATAGGCAGTAAGGCTGGTATTCATGTCATCTGTTCACTTTCAAGTCCAATTTACCAGACCAGAGAATGTGTAATTAGCGTTAATGGAGATCAGATCCAGTATTTTCAGACACACAGGACTGAAATGAAATATAATTTATTTTTTCCTTGCTGCAGAGTCTTTGGACAAAGCCTTTACATCTGATCTTATGCACATTTGTAAATGTTTGTGAAAATTCACCATTTTTATTTCGTGTATTTTAATTACTAGAAAGGAAGGGCTTAGGTTGTGGTTGACCTTTGTAAGCCATAAAGAACTAAATCTGTTTTCAGTAATAAAACTTTATTGTATTAGAATTAGATGCTGAATTTTCTGACTCGAACTTCCATATCATCTGAAAATATTCTTCTATGCAGGCAAGAATATTTAAACCTTGAATTCTTATAGAATCCATCTTTCCAGTCTTGGGTGATTTTTTTTCCTCAGATTACATTTTTTTTTACCACATCTGTTTCTATAATTGTCTGTTTGTGTGGGATGTACTTGGATGTCCAGCTAGGAAGTTACTACACGGCAAATGCTACAGAACTGATTTCCAGAAGGTTTCTATCTCAGATCATAAATCCACCACTGCACACTCAAGCAACCTTGAATTACCTCGTTTTAACCCTGGGGTAAGAGCCTCTGTGCATGTAGCAGACTGTTACCCTTATTTTCCTGGCTGTTAATAGTGCCTCAGTGGAAAATGCAAGGTAATCAAGAGCTTTGTCTCTATCTCTGCTAAAGTATCCAACGTGAATTGAATACATATGCATAAATACATTTTAAAGTAAATAGAATCCTAAATGCAGTAATATTCCTGCTTACAATAATTTTCTTATTAAAATATGTTAATATTAGCAAATCTTTGTTCTTGATTATAGTTCATATCATAAATACGGGAATAGTAGATTATTGTTAAGCATCTTTATTCTAAAAGTGCCCTGCAATTGTAATTCTAAGTTCCTCGCTCAGATGAGGTATGATCCTAACCTTTGTAGTATATATGGAGATTCTTGCTCCTTTCTGTATTATCACTTTACACTATTTACTGTCTAACAGAACTGACTGCTTTTGAACTACATGAGTAAATGAAGCATAACACTTTTACACATTCTCAGTAGTACCATGATTTTTAAAATTGCACCAGCACAGTGTGCTCTAAGTGTAAGTAATAATTCATGCCAAAGGCTTTAAAATTGTAGTACAGTGTCATAAAGATGGTCTTTTGGGGATTTTTTTTTTTTTCATGAATTGGAGACTTGCATTAATCACCATAATCTGTTTTCTGGACAGAAACTGTGCTAGTTTCTTATTAATTTATTTATAATTGGCCTCTGCAGTGTTGATATTTCTAAACGATTCCAAAAACAGAGATGACCAAAATGTACATGAAAATTCAGAATAGTACCTATAATGAAATTTGTTTCCTGGCTTTGAAGTTTGGGATTCTTAAAGAATTATATATAGAGATCAGGTTTTGTATTATCAGTCAGTTGTACATTTAAATTTGAATTGACAAGCACTCTGGCATTTCATCTGACTTAAAAGTCTTCAGATGTGTGAAAATATTTATTTTGAAAATGGAAATTTAGTGGATTTGTTTTAGGATCATCCTGCATATTCTTGTCTTATGTTATCTAGCTTTTGTTGGCATTGGAGTCCTTTCACAAACTTATGAAGTAGCTGAAAGAGAGTTACGCTTAGGGTTGACATGAATTCGTGGAGTTCTTATGTATGACTCTAGATGTCTGTGCTGGAGTCATGCCTGAACTAAACTGTAGCTGTTGGCTTTATGACTCACTTTTCCATAATCTGTATAGTTATATGGGTATGTGTATTTGTGTACAGACACACATGCCCTTTCTCTGGAAACATTCCAGCCTGACTTCCTGTAATAGTCACTGTAAATGTTCAGGGGGATTGTAAAGTGTGTTAATTTTTTTAATGAGTTAGTAAATTAGTTTGCAGTTCTTCTGATGTCATTGTTTAGAAAGATGTTTCTAGGTGCCTGAACGATTATTTGTGCTGCAGGTGAGCTGATCTTGGTTTGTTAAATTTCCACCAAAAGTCAGCAGTTTGAAACCAAACAGCAATATTTACATTCAGGTCAATCGTGCCATGCTATCTGGTTCCGCTCTGTCAAGTAGGAAAAAACAGCGCAGCTGTTGGTAGATGAGGAGAGGAGGATTAATATTCTTTGTGGTTCAAAAGAGGAACACATTAACATTCAAAGGGATTTAATCCCTGTAACATGCTTCTCCAGGAACCGTGCAAGTCAAGAGAGACCAAGTCATGATGTTACAATATAGAAACCGTATTGCCACATGTCAGCTCTTTTATTTTGAAGTGTATTTATGAAGCTCTTAACCTCTCCCCAGTCCTGCTACAAACCAATGATTTTTTTTTTTTCCCTACTTCCCACAGTGGGGTATTATTTCTTATATTATATATTCTTTTTTTTCCCCGTTTTGTTTTTTGATCCTGTAGTGTGAAAAAAAATTCGAGGTACTAAATGTCACTTCAGTAGACAGTAAAGTATGCTGAGGAAATTATCAATTAATTAAGAGAGCAATGTAAGATTTAACAATCATTATGCACACTTCATTTACTGGGTTTTACAGCAAAAACTAAATTTGTCCCACTGGATTAATTCAAAGGGCAGCAGGGATTGTATATGTGTGATGGTGGTAAATTCTGTTAATTTATAACAGTGTTCAAGTAATTGTGTTTTCTTTGAGCAAGATCACATAGTAAAGCAGTTAAATTGGCATGTGGTCAGTTAGTGGAGTTTTAATAATGTAGGTGTAGCAGGATGTGAGGTGAGAATACAACCTAGAAATAAATAATATATGTAGTACAATAGTATGATGTAACTCAAGTTTCAAGTCACACTTTCATTGAGAAAAGATATTTTGTGATTTCTTTGTATTTTTCAAACTTTCCCCTTCCTCGATTAGGCAGTAAATCCGTAAAGCCACTTCATCTTTTGTAGCTTGTTACAGGAGAGGCCTTCAAAAGTGATTCGCTTAGTGGATCCTACCCTAATTGGTTTTACACAGTAGCTTTTAAAATTAGATTCAAGGGTGCTTCCCAGGCTCTAAGAAGACACAGAATATAGGTCACATTGAAGTTCTTTTCATTCTTAGGATATGCCACGGTGATCAGTATGCACCGGAGCTTATGCAGGCTCTGGTTTAGTAGGTGTATCTTGTTCTCACAATGATAGAAACAAATATTTCTTTGTTTCTCTGTCTACTTGTTGCCATACACATTTTCCTACAGCCTTCAAGGCAGTGTCACGTACTATTTAAGCAAGAGGGAGTTCTTAATTTATTTCTCTCCTGTGGATTTTATAGTTGTGGTTAGCAGTTCTGAAGGTGGACATGCATGATGTTGTTTACCAGCCTTTGTGGAATTGCTGGTTATTGCACCAGTAGTATTTGTCTTCAGTGGCACTGTTGACCAGATAATGTTCACTGTAAAACAAATCTTGTAAAGTCTGAGGAGGCTGGGTAGAATGAAAAATTTTGAACTGAGTCAATTCAGTGATTTCTGTACAAACAATTTAGGTTACTGCACTCAAGTTGTGATGGTACTGGCTACCATTTCTTAGATCAAAAAACAATTTGTCAGTTCTCGATAGCTTATAGTTTTCAGTTTCCCTGGTTGTGTATTGTCTAATACTGACTTAAATAGGGCCATACTTCCAAATGAAATAGCCTGATGATATTCATTGCAAATAAAAACCTAAGAATGTAGTGGGATTATTGATATACTTTTACCTCCTTCCTTAAGGAAAGCTGGTTTATCGTGCATAGTGATCTGGTGTCTAATGTGAAAAATCATTTAATGTTTTGTCAGCTACCGTCAAGCCTCTAATTTGCCTTCTTTGTTGTAATTTAGGAAACTGCCCTCATCTTGCCATGGATACATGTAGGAATAATTTTCACCGTGGAAATTATTTTCACCATGCATACAAATGTGCATAAAGCCAATTAGTTCAATACTGAATGCATTCCCATTCGTTGAATAGGGCACAATGTCTAGGCCCTATTTCCTGTACTGAGCTTCTCTTCCAATATAAGGATTATCTGTGGTATTAATTTTCCAAATCTGAAATAATTTGGCAATCTCTTCAAAGATTCTTTGCATTTCAATGTTTCTTTTACTTGAGGTATATTTACACTGATGTTTTTAGTAGCAGATAATTCTAAATTTTTGGTTACAGAATTCAGTTATGTCAGCTATCACTTCCGTAGTTAAAAAACAAGACAAAACAGAACAAACCAGTTTCCCTTAGGTCAAATTGAGTCCTCTGTCGTGGTTGCCAGCTGCAATAGAGGTAGTAGTTGATAAAATATAAAGCTGTCTTCGCTGTAGCTACTCTTGTAGAAGGTTATTTCAATTAGGTATCTCTTCATTTTTCCCATGGGCAGAAAATTTTTCATTTTTATTCTTAAGTCTATTCCTAGCTAATGGATACAAATTCTCCTTGTGCCAGTACTGTTCTCTAGTTTAATTTAACATGACATTTGTGTATATGACAAGTGTATTGTGGTGTTGCTAGTTTTTTACGAGGAAAAAAATACTGCATGGTAAAATAGTTGTACTGAAAAGGAAGCCTTTCAGTAAACTGTCAAACTTTATTAGATTTGTTTTCTTTGTTGTGATCTCAGTCTAAAGTGTCTCTTTTAACTCATATAGCAGAAGTACAAATGTAGCTAATGCATCTTTAGATTTTTTTTAATTTGTCAAAGACTGTAGTAATGGAAATTTTAATATTGGTGTAATTCAATACTATACATACAAATACATTTAATTTTCATATTCTGTACAAATGTTTTCTAAAACATTTTTTCCTTTGCCAGTTCAAGGGGAATCCCTTTTTCAGAGCATGTTTTAGAACTGTGACAAGTAGCTGCTTAGGTGTTTATTTTTCTAGTGTCTGAAGAGAAATCATAATTTGGAGATAGCATTTCAAAGTAATGAGCACAAGATATTTATTTTAGGAATTTAAAGCAGTAGGTCTGTCTCTCCTTAAATAAGGGAATTGGTTCTTTCTGAAATTGTTAGAATTTTGGTGTATAGAAGGATTGCATTAATATCTGTCTCCAATTAGGGCCTCCATTGGGAATCAGCACAGTGCAGAAGTATAATAAATTGTATGTAGTTGGCCCAATAGCTTTCCTATTAGCATGACTATAAGTGCTAATGGATGGATCTTTCCAAATAAATTGGATGAAATGTTTGTATAAAGAGAGAACTGCATGTCATTGTACGCATTCTGGAAAATTACTTAATTTATTAAAAACATTTTTTCGCTCATCTCTCATAAAGCAAAGTGGATCAGACACACTGTTAGATGAAACTAAACCAAATTGTTTTAGGACACTGTACGTTTTAGACGGAGATTTGTTAGAAATATTGGCACCACCATCCATTGGATGTCATCAAGATAAAGAGGAAACAATTCTGTTTCTGTCCTGTTCCATGTTTATAAAACATCATATATTTTGTCAAATGCTTGTTCAGAAAAATAAAGATTTCCTGTCTTACTGGGAGCTCTTATTCAGCAGTTTCATCCTCAGTAGCACTGTAACCAGACTGAGAACAGCCATAATTAATGTATATTTCAAACATTTTTGTATATATTTAAAAGAACAGCATGATCATATAAGCTTTGTATTGAGGAGAGTTTATTTGTGCTGAATGTTATAGGGGTTAGTTTATTTACTGTTAAGTCTGACTGTATAGATTTCTTTTTCCCAAAGCGTATATTAAAAACTGTAATTTGTTAGCCCAGTTATACTTGAATGAGCAAGCCTTAAAGCCTTAGGGTGGATGTAGTGACATTTTCATAATGGGTGCCCAGTGCAGTGAGAGGACTAGGCTGGGATGTGAATCTTGAAGTTATCTGTATTGATAGATCTTCTGGGTAGTGAAAGAATTTTTCCATTTCTCTCTCCAGTCTTCTACTCCGAGGATATTTGCTGCTACTTATATAAATGTATTGAGCTGATTTTACAGAATGATTTGGCAAGGTGTACCCATTTTACTTATAAACTAGAATAAATGTTTTTAGAGTAATTTCCTTAATTTTTCTAAGCAGCAGCCCCTTGTTGTAATGCAGAAACTCTTCAAATTCCTCATTTGCAGCAACAAGCCTTATCCTTAATCTGCATATTTATTATATTTATGTTGACTTTACCCATATAATTTAAAAAATACTTTTCAGAAGTTTGTTCAAAATCTTAGCCTGTGATAGCTTTGTACTAATTTTGTCTCTGCTTTTTTGTAAAGACAATGAAAGTAAACAGCAGAGCAATTCTGTAAGAGTGAACTGAAATGCAAAGCATGTCTGCATAGGCAGTGAGGTGAAGTGGTTACTATGGAGCAAGCAAATGCAGCTTCCAAATGTCAGACTTAGCTTTCTTACATTATATATCCTTAGCAGTGCTAGATTATTTTCTTCACAAAGTTTAGCATCATTTAAGTGAAACTGTGCAACACACAAGATGTTATGCAGAACGATTACAGGGCACAACTTGAGTCTGACAGAATTAGGAAGTACAGTAAGAGCCTATGAATGGAGAGAATGTTCTGAATTTATGGGAAAAAACTGCCCTGCCCACGGTAAAGTATGGTTCAAACTGATTTTTTAATTTTAATATCTTAATTTTAAATAACTGCTTTCAAAGTACTGACTTAAATATGTCCCTGGTGACTTTATACACATTCAGCATGATTATTCAAGTGGGACAAGATCTTCAGAAAGTCCTGTGCTACTAGGCTCCCAAGTGCTCTGGAGCACTTTCTTGAGACCTCCCAATCTCTTCTACTTCTGATGGTAGAATTTGCACCCATCTGTTTCACAATATTTAACCAGGCCTTTCTACACCCCTAGAACTAGGCAAGCAGGGTATCTTCCCCAGAGTGGTTTTATGGGAACATATGCTTACAAAAGGTGCCTTTTCCCTGCTTTAAGTAATTTAGGATCTGTTAGTCAAATCACAAGGGAGCCTTGCCTGACTATTTTGCAACTGTCAAAACATTAATAGAAAATATTAGCTACAGCTTTTGACTTGTCACCAATCAGCAAATCCTAAATATATGTCACAGTCTCCTAGAGAATTTTTGTGAAAAATCTTTATGAAAAGAATGAATTTACTTCATCTGGGAGTTAGCTGATAGGATATTAAATAAAACATAACAATTGAACGTTTACTACTTGGAAAGCCTTTGGCAAAAGACTGAAAATTATGTCCTAGTCCCTGAGTTCAATGCTTTGCTATCACTAACAAAATTGGGGTTTTATTATTACTAAGTTCCATTTTAAAATTAATTTATTTAATTACCTCAATTATTTTTATTAGAAATTTTTAAAAAATCCTTCTTTTCTACTGTCTGCCGACATGATATCATTGGAGGAGTTACGCTTTTTCAGTACTACCTTGCATTAGCATTCCTTCTGTGGCACTTTCTGTTTGGTATAATGCCAGCAAATTAAGTTGACTCAAGTGTGGGGTGGTTTTGCAAAGTTCAGCATATGAAGAAAGATCTGGTACTTGCCAGTGCACTGACCGTGACAGCAGAGAACACAAAAGGGAAGGGGTGACTCATGTGTGTTTGGGAAGTGAAAAAGACAGCTTGTGATTGGATGGAGAACTGGCTGAAAGAGAAGAGACTGTGAAAGGTAGGGGAGGCCAGGCAATCTAAGAATGGGAGAACAGGCAGAATAAGGGATCTGCCCTGGCTCTTTGCCCAGCACTGATTCCTGTGTCCAAACTTGGGCCAGTTGCACCAATTGCACCTTTTTGTGGATCTAGTCATTTGAGAAGTCCCTGTAAGTTACCCTCTCTGTTATAGATTCCAAGATGTGAATCGTAGACTCATTTAGGCTGGAAAAGATCTCTAAGATCATCAGGTCCAACCATTAACCCCCCTCTGCCAAGTCCACCACTAAGCATTGTCCCAAAGGGCCACATCTGCGTGTCTTTTAAGTACCTCCAGGGATGATGACTCAACCACTTTCCTGGGCAGTCCCTTCCTAGGCCTCACAACTCTTTTGGTGAAGACATTTTTCTTAAATGTTCAACCTAAACCTCTCCTGGCACTACAAATGTTTGCATTTTCCACAAGACTGAGACTAGACTAACAAAGTTCAATTTCTAATAAGAATGGCTTTTAAAATGTAATTTCATTTTATTATTTTCATGTAATTTACATTTTACCATGCATATATGATTCATACATTATTTCTTTTAAATAGAGTAGAACCTTGGGAAAATTGGAGGAGTACATGGCCTAAGGGGGTCATTGGTCCAACATCCTGTTCGAAACAGGGTAAACCTCAAAGTTGGGTTGGGTTGCTAAAAGCCTTGCCCAGTTTAGTTTTGAAAATATTCAAGGATGGAGATTGCACATCTTCTCTGGCTCTTATTCTGTACTTCTTGAAGGAGCCTGGCTGTTTATTCTCCCACTTTAGATAGTGAAAAACTGTGATTAGATTTCTACTTAGCTTTCTCTTTTTTCCAAGGCAAGCAAATCTAGTTCCCTGCATCTCTTCTCATATGTCATATGCTTCAGCCCCCAAACCACTTAGTGGTTCTTTACTGTATGTGTTCCAGCTTTTCAATGCCTTGTAACTGGGTGTCCAAAGCTGTACATAGTATCTATCAGCAGTTTGACCTTGTGAGTACTGAATAAAAAGGGATAATCACTTCACTTGATCTACTGGTTTTGCTTCAGATAAAGTGTGTGTTGATAATGTAGTCATTAAAAGAAAAGAAAGAGCTGAGTGCTTATAATTGAAATGTATTAATTAATAAGTTATAAATAATTTAGATTAATTTATATACTATCGTATAGCTATAGAACAACAGAATCTGAAAAAAATTTAAGATTCAGCGGTTCTCCAAAACAAATTGTCAGGCTAAATGCAGAGAAATTTGGAGCAAGGATCAGTGAAGTTTCTTGTGATTTCAGTATCTTATGTATAAAACCACAAAGTTGATCACTTGGAATTCCATTCCAGTGTCTCAAGGACAGGCATGGGAAGGATATGTCAAGATTCCTTAAAGTTACTTCTAAAAAATTAGAGCTGGCTTTCATATTTCTGTATTTGCTATCTAGTTTGATATATTACTTGGGAAGAATTTTTTTCCAGTTTTATGAAGACAGAGGAATTATTCACAATCAGAAAGGTTAATTTCTATTGTTTAATCTTCAGAATGGAAAATTTTTTGTTTGTGGTTATTTTTAGAATTCACATACATGTGAAATCGTAACTAATTTTAAAACTTTTGAAAATACTTTTTCACAGGAATTTCAGCTTTTGACATAATTACCTCCATGGTTTCTGGAGCTGCAGAATTAAATAAGTTTAATTAAATACTACAGTATTTCTTTCACTGAATCCTTAGTAGCACAGTTTAACTAATAGCTTTATTTACTGCTTTAGTAGTTCATCATTGTAAGCAAAAGAGCAATATGATGAACACCACTTTTTTAACAGTGTAATCTGATTTGAAGGACAATACTGATCAGGATGTGGTCATTATCAATCATTATCTATTTGAAGGGGAAGAAAAAAAATCAGCTGCCCTTCTTACTGGGTCCTACTTCTAACTTTCAAAAAATGAGATGTATCTATTATCTATATAAATGCTAGAAGTTACTTGTCTAAATTGAAAATTATTAGGAATTTACTGTCATTACAAGAAACCTAAATTGGACAATGTACAATGATTTCCATATTTAAACAAAGCTGTTCTTATCACAAACTGAATGTGGTATGTGTAGGTAGGTTTATGTTCTTTCGATCTTCTCTTTGTTAGAGTTAAAAATATTGTAGTATTCTGGTATTATAGAGCCCCTTACTTCTGACAACACTGATGAAGCAGTCATGTGTAATTTATTTATATTCGCAAGATCAGTGGAAATTATTCTGAAAGCATGTTTTTAATCTAGGATTTAAAGAAAGAAGGTAAGCACCACTAAGATAACTATGAAGATTTTAGATTAAGATTCATGGGGAGTTATATAGAGAACAAAAACATCCTTGTATTTAGTTTTCTGTGTAGAAGCTAATTTAAACATAAGCAAAGGATAATGGGCACTGAAGAGACCATTCATTTTAGCAGTGTTTTTAGTGTTTTGAGCAAAACGGATGGTATCCAGAAAGAGTTCAAAGAGCTTTTTGTAGGCTGAAATGAAAGCTTAATTAAAAGAAAGCAAACTCAAAAAACTAAGCTCAGTAATCCTGGTTTTACTTATTTATCTAGCACAGCTGTAGTTAAAAGGAGTTTTCATTAAAATGTTTATTAGCTCCAAAACCCTTTTTATTCTAAGCTATTCCTGAGTAGAATTGCTTTTCTTTATTATTCTAGTAATGTGGTGATCAGATATGGGATAGAAGGAGTTCAGGGAGCTTTAGAATAAGGAGGTGCTTGCATAATGCTTATTGTAGTCAATATTCTGTTTCTTTTATATTTTACATGTTTATATAGACTTTGAATGGATATAAAGGTATTCATCTCTGCTCTTGATAATGTTTTCAGCTGAAGTCTTGTCTTTATAACTGCTCCCTTTAAGGCATTACCAGTATAGAAAGTTCTATTGAATTCAAATTCAAAAATAATCTTATTTGTTAGCTGGAGTCAAGGTCATTTTACTTTCAAGAGGCATTGAACCTACTTTCTGTGATTCACTGCATCAAAATATCATTGTCTGAATGCTTCTCAGATTTACTGTCAGTCACACTCATTCTTATTAGTCCTAAAGTGGTTTATTGCAGTTTTTAACATGTTGCCAGCAAAAGATGTCTCTCCTCAATTCCAGAGTGGCATTTGTTTGACGTGGTAGTATTGAGCTGAATTACGATCTTCAGATAACTTAGAGAGACCTCACATTCTCTGGCCTGGTCCTCAGGGGGCCTTGAATCATCCTGAGACCTGATGGAAGGACAATACAGAAGAGCTTAAGCCACCAAGGAGATTTCTCGAGTTCACTGATGATAGCAACTGTTACAGTTGATGGAGGAACCAATAAGGAAAGGTGGTTTGCTGATCCTGGTGCTTAAAAAGAATTAAGAACTGGTCAGGGCCGTGAAAGTTTGAGAAAGCCTTGGCTACATGGAGGATGGAGTTCAGGATCCTAAGAGAAGGGAGCAGGGAAAAAAGCAGGACTACAGCACTGCGTTTCAGGAGAGCAGATTTCATCCTCTTCAGAGCTCTGCTTGGAAGGATCCCATGAGCTTAAAGAGATAAGGGGTCTAGGAGATCTGGCTGATACTCAGTGATCACTTCTCCAAACTCAGGAAAGGACCACCCCAACCAGTAGGAAATCAAGGAAAGGTGGCAGGCAGGGAGAAGTAAGGAAGCCCTAACTGAACTCCAGAATAAAAAGGAAGTGTAAAAAAGGTGGAGCCAGGAGCAAGTAGCCCAGGAGGGTTATAGATCTCCTAATCAGTCTTGCAGAGATGGGGCTAGAAGAGGAAAGACTAGCTTGGAGGGGGATGTGAAAGGCAACAACAAAGGATTCTACAAGTACATAGCAAAAGAAAAACTAGGGAAAATGTGGGCCTGCTACTGAATGGGGCAACACAACTTGTGACAAGTGATGTGGAAAAGTCCAAGATGCTTTAATACTGCCTTTCTCTCAGTCTTTGCCACTAAAAATGGCTTTGAGGAATCCCAGACCCCTGAAGCAAGAGGGAAAGTGGTGCAAGGAGGACTTGCAATTGGTGGAGGAGAACCATATTTGGGAGCAGTCATACATAAATTCATAAGCCTGATGGGTTGCACCCATGAGTGCTGATGGAGCTGGCTGATGTCATTGTGAGATGACTTGATTATTTTTAAATGGTCATGGTGCTTGGGAGTGCAGATATTATTCATGTCTTCAGGAACAGCAAGAGGAATTTTCTGGGGAACTACAGGCTAATTGACTTCAGCCCTTGGGAGGTAATAGAGGAAATCCTCCTGAAAAGGACTTTTAAAGTCATGAGGGACAAAAAGGTGATCATGAGTAGTCAGCATGGATTTACAAAGTGATTTACCTGTGATTTACCACCCTGGTAGCCTTCTGCAATTGGTGGACAAGTGGAAAGTATCGGATGTTGTCTACGGCAACTTTGACATTTACCTCCCATAAAGTGGGGATTAGATAAATAGACAGCGAGGTGGATGCAAATCCCTGGGTCCTGGTGAATGACCAGGACCCAGGGATTGGGATCAGTGTCATGAAGTCGAGTTGAAAGCAAGTCACTAGAGGTGTTCCTGGGGATCAATACTGGGGCAAATTCTGTTTAACATCCTCATTACTGAACTGGATAATCAGACGGAGTGCACCTTCAGGAATTCCATGGATGATGCAAACATGAGAAGAATGGCTGATACATGAATGGTTGGACCATCACTCAAAAGGGACCTCAACAGAGAGAATGGAGAATTCTCATGAGGTTCAAAAAGGGGAATGGTAGAGTCCTGCCTCTGCGGAGGAATAACCCCATGCACAAACCCATGCTGAGTTGTAAAGCAGCTTAGCGGAGAAGGACCTTGGGGTGCTGATGGACAAGAAGCTGAACATGAGCAATGCACAGTGCTGCCAGTGGTCACAGGGGATGGTCCTGCCTCTCTGCACTGCTGAAGCCACAGTTACCCAGTACAAGAGAGACGTGGGCATATGGGAACGAGTCCAGTGCAGCGTCTCAAAGATCATGAAAGGGCTGGAGCATCTCTCATATGAGAGACTGAGGCAACTGAGCTTATGCAGCCTAGAGAAGAGAAGGCTCAGGGGGGAACTTATCCATGTGTACAAATAAAGGATGGGAAGGAATAAAGATGAGGGAGCTATGGTCTTCCCAGTAGTGCCTGCTGGTAGGACAAAAGACAATGGCATAAATGAATATATATGAAATTCCGTCTGAACAGAGGAAAAGCTTTTTACTGTGAGAGCGGTCAAACACTGGAACAGGGATTTGAAGTCTCCATTTGTGGAGATACTCAAAACCCAAGTGAACATGGCTTTGGGCAGCATGCTGTAGCTGAACCTGCTTGGGCAGGGGGTTTGGACCAGATAAGCTCAACAGGTGCCTTTCAACCTAAGTGATTTTCCATGTGTTAAATCCAGGCTGTAGCATCCTGTGTAATGACTCTGCTTACAAAGTAGCTTTGGCCAAGCTTAGCTCTTGTGACCTTTTTTTTTTTTTAATTTATTTTAGAATCTGCAGGTATTGATTTAGATTTTGTTACAGAATATATCCTTGTGATATCAGTAATAAGCATTTTGAGGCACAGACTTTTTGATTGTTTGAAATTGTCAGTATGCATATCTGTCTTACCAAAAAGGTCTTCAAAAAATGGAGTCATAACTTCTTCAGATACTCCAGTGAACGCTGCTGTTTCAGCCCACCGCTTCTATATAATACTCACAACAGCAGAGCCAAGCACAGCCCCAGCAGCTGCTCTGACAGTGTCCATCAGCCCGGGAGGCCAACCTACACAGCTGCTGCATAGCACAAAAAGAAAATTGCACTGAAGTTGGAAATTAATGCTTGTTTAATTTAATTGGTTCTGTATATTAGGGCTATGCTAGTTTAATTTATAGTTGCAGTTTCTTTTATGACCATATGTTATGCATAGTACCAATATTTGTATTTCTTTTTACTTTACAGGATGGAGGTCTGCTTCTGAATAATCCTTCTGCACTGGCAGTTCATGAGTGCAAGTGTCTCTGGCCAAATGTTCCGCTGCAGTGTTTGATATCGCTGGGCACTGGCCGATACGAAAGGGAGGTGAAGACCAATGTCACACACACCAGTTTGAAAGCCAAACTCACAAACGTTATCAACAGTGCAACTGATACGGAAGGTTGGTGTCTTAAGATGTATTTGTATTGTGACTGTCTTCAGTTTTATGTTTCTTAGAATTATAGTTCCAATGCAGACAGCAATCTTGCAACCTTTTGTCTTTTTCCTTCTTGTCTCTACCAGCCCCATGAAACTAATTGAAGCATGTCTTAATGTAGTTCCTCATGTATGGTGTTTTGGTACCACTGTTAGAGGTTTTCTGGAGATGATAGTATGAATCTTTTTCTTAGGCTATTTTCCTTCATCTTCACTATGTTGTTGCTAAGCTCTTTTAGTTTATGTGTTCTCAACTGTTAATATAAGGTTGATTTATCAGAATCACAAAGATAATCTAATAGGATTTATACAAAGTGATACATTTTTACTTGTGCTTCAGGATAAAGGCAAATTCAGGAATTCATTTGAAAATCCTATTTTCTTACATTTTATTTATTTTTCGTGTAACAAAGAAATGCTTAATAGTTATATTGATTACATTGATTTTCAACAACTTCAGAAGTAGAATTTTATTTATGATCTCTTTTTATATGTGCTTTTATACCTGGACTTTTCCAAGGACTAGACTGTATCGGCCAATGGTCATGACTTCCATTGCTGCCAGGAAGAGCCAAGCATCTGTTTTCCAAAATAAAGTTGGTTCCTAGATGGGAGTACACTGGAACTGTATCAATAGCAGTTTACATCTGTTTTGTTTTTACAAACAGGAAATATTGATAAACAGCTGCTTTATTCCCCCCCCCGCCTCCCCCTTTACAACGGAAACTGATACTGCAGAAAGGGAACAAGAAATGCTCTTACAGTCCAGATCCCTGACTGCATAGTCTTTGTCAACTGACTGTCATTAGTAAGAAAAAGCTAGATTTGGGTTGCCTTTTGGGTTTTGCACAGTCATGGAAAGGCAGTGGGAATTGTGAGAAGGAGATATATGGTGTCCACTTCCTGTCAAGGGAAGAAAAAGTTTCATTGCAGCTAAAAAATGAGGCAAGAAATTAGATGGGAAAAGGAGGAGAAAGTACACTGTGGAGAGCAAAGGTGAGGAAATGGAAAGAGGGGAGAGCAGATTTGGGAACTTATGAGGGGAAAAAGGGAGAGGATTAAATAGGACAAGAAAGACTGGATGTGGTGAGACAAGAACAGACATAGCTGAGTAATTTGCAGGAGGAGAGGCCAAGCCAAGAAGATTTCAGGTTTACAAGAATCTTTTTCTGTGACCTTACCCAGTATATTTTTTTCACTTTAAATTTTTTATATGACAGTAGGTGTTTAAAAGAATGGAGGAATATGGTAAGAATGCAAAGAAGATAGAAATAGAATGAAAGCTGAAGGAAGTCATAGAAATGCAATTTTTTTTAAGAGAGGCAGCAAAGAGAAGAGAGATCTAAAGGGAGAGAGAAAACAGGTTATAAAAGAGAACATACAAATGCATTATATAACCAGTTTTTTATTATTGTACTAGTTAACTGAAGTCTAGTCATTTAACTTGAACATTTTAAATTAAATTAATGTTAAATTCAAAACCCAAATCTGTAGTAATATATAAAGAATTAATTAGTTGCAAACAAAAGGAAGTTTTAATCCCATATATTTTTACTTAGCAGTCTTTGAGATTACTGAAGAATGTGGTTTTCATAACACCTTCTTCTCTTAGTATCGAGCGTAACAAATCATGGGTGTCCTGAATGGGAATGTATAAGTTACATTCTTGCTCTTCACGATGCGCTCTCACTTGTAAAGGAATGGAATGTAATTAAAAGTCTAGATAGCTGCAAAGCCTACTTAATTGCCATACCAGTAAAGTTGTCTTGGAATGAGAGATTAAGCTTTTCCAGAGTAAACAGAGTTGCAGGGACATTTACAAAGCTTCTAATGAGAAAGGGGTTTTGATAAGGCTGTGGTGAAAAAATGTTTACTCAGCAAAGCGGCACATATTTACTCTTACGGTGTCACTCCGGAGCAGTTGTTGTTCAGAGCACTGGTAGGACTATTTGTCCCTCATGTGAATATAACTGTTTCCTTCATTTGTTTTCAATACAGAAGTTCACACCATGCTGGATGCGCTGTTACCTCCAGATACGTATTTCAGATTTAACCCTCTGATGAATGAGGACATAGCTCTGGATGAAAGCCGTAAGGAGAAACTCAATCAGCTGCAGACAGATGGAATTCGCTACTTAGAACGAAATGAAGAAAAATTGAGAAAAGCTGCAAAAATATTAACACAAGAAAAAACAACTTTGCAGAGGCTTCAGGATTGGATGAGACTAAAGGCTGACATGTATGAAGGCTTTCCTTTTTTTTCCAAATTGTGAATATGTAATGCATGAAATATAAATTTAAATCTTGTTCCAGAAAATCCATTTGGTACTGTAAAGGAAGAATGTTTATTCAGGGTAAATGACATCTTTGGAAAGCTATCATAATTTCACAGAAAGCAATTTAAGATGGCTGTTTTGTGCAAGCTTAATTGTTACAAGGTTTTATGGTGTCAATTATTTTTTGAACTTAATGATTTTTACTGTTGCTCTACTTAAGTTTCTTCAAGTTGGTAAAACTAAAAATTATGAAAACAATTGTGCAATGCATTTTTGGATGTATGTACCATAATTACGGTGTCAGAAAACCTTTATTTATCAACTACCAGGCTTATTCAAAATTAACAAATAAAAAATCCTCATTCACTTTATTGTAGGTAATATACCTGTTAGGCTGTTATGTAGCCAGTGAATTTAATAGCAACGTAATGTTCTTACAAAAACTTTGCCTATGTTAATTGCACTTTTACATCAGAAAGGTAACTTTTTTTTTTTATTTTAACGGATTTTGTACATAACTGTATCGAGTAAGATGTTTGGATGACTGTAAATGGCCTATTAAATTATCAAAATTAACTGATATTTTTAGAACTTGCTTCTTATTTTTTTATGGGGATAACTTCCAATTGATTGATTCATTATTTGAAAATAATCCCAAACTCCAAAACTTCACTTGACCAGCTATTACAGTCACAGGATAAAGAAAATAAAAGCATGCCGTAATTCACATGAATGAGCAGCTTTTTTAATAAAAGCTTCAGTTTTGGCTGCCAAACTTCAGGTGTATCTGGTCAAGAAGAAAATTAGCAGGAAATTGATACATGAAATACTATGCATTTCCTTTTGTCTTCTAACTTCCATACCTGCATTCTCCTGAAATTATCTCAGAGCTGTGAAGTTAACATTTAGATCTTTCTACGATCTTACTGCCCATTCCTTTGCAACTTTCTGTGTATGCCATGGGGCGGGGTGTGGTGTGCTGTGACAACATAGCATGTCACACAGCATCGTGAACCACAGGAAGGTACATGGGAGTGCTTCAAAATGGTGCAGCGAAATTTTAGACACAGCAGTTGTCATGTATTGGGCATGTACCTGTTAATAAGATTGTTTGCCAAGTGCCTGAGTGAGCTTTTGTCTCCTAGTAGAGAGCTACAGTGCATTTTTACCTACTAAAAACAACATTTTGGTAGTCACCTTCTGTATTTGTTGTCTTAAAACATTGAAAATGTTATTAAACTGCCTTTAGGAAAAGACTTTGAGGAAGACAGCTGAGATCCTTTGTTACCCGTGGAGCTGTTGCATATCCTGTGCCTGTGCAAGAGAACATTTGATTGAGATGTTCTCTTTTTTTAATTTGACATATTTTTAATTTTTAACTTATTTTTAATTTTGTCATTTTACTCAGATATCCATACTTTTCTGGTTCTCTCTGTTCTCTGCCTTGTGTTTGCCAATGAAGCTGGTAACTGTTATTAGTGCATAATGTGGCCTTCACCTTTTTTTAATTGTTCCCAACGCAAACAAATTCTGAAGCCTTTGTCATTCAGTGTGTGTGAGGAAGGGAAAAGAGGAGAAACCGAGAGAAAGAAAAGTTAAAAAGATAGAGCAATTTAAAGATAAGTGAAAGAATGTATGTTGTTTATCCTTCCCTTTTTAAAATATAAGCACTAAAAGTAATGCTTTGAGTAGGGCAATAAAGATACTAAAAAGTAAAGTTTTATGATCTTAATGCAACTTTAATTCATGCAACTTACCTTTTTCATTCCAATTACTAAGAACTGAGTAAAAGTGTAACGAGATTTTCCATAGGTGTGAGATAATTGGAGCATATAAAAAAGAAATGTCAGCATTATTCTAATGAAGGCACCTTGTATAGAGGTGAACTGTGTTGCCAGCATCCTAAGTCAAAACAGATGGTATCAGGTAGTCTCATGTAACAACACACGTAAGACACTTCTTTCCCTGGCAAAGTCACAGCATCATCTGTAAGATATCTGAATTCATGTTTCTAGTCGTAGCTTTTTGGGGTAAATATTATTTCGGAAAACACGTACCTTTAATGAACAAAGTCATAACATTTCCATTTAGTTTTTTTATATAAATGAAACCTCCTCATGGAGGGAGGCATCTATTTCCATTGGGGCAAGATCGGGTTTTGTGATGACACTGGTTTTGCTGGAAGCTACTATCTTATCTTCATTCACCTTTTTTCCCTTTTCTTTAGTGCTGTAGCAATATTTTCCTTAGGAGTGGCTTTTAAAAGTATGTATGGAATTGAGTTCAGCTATAGAGTAATTAATTCAGACTGGTTTGAATACTGTGTATATAAATTCGCAAGATGCATGTATCAAATCCTTTCAAGCTAAACTCTTTGATCCTCAGCGCCACAAGTGCTGCACTGTCTGTCAGGTACTAATTAGGAGTTTCCTCTCTAAACCACTTTCAAATGTGAAGATGCAACAGTTATATCACTCGAGCTGTAATTAGTCTTTAGTTACTTCAAAAAAATATTAGCAGTTTGCAAGGAATCTGAACTATGGTGGGTGTGTTCCTACAACATATAAAGTAAAACTATTTTCAGGAAGTTTATTGAGGCATTACTGGATGTGGAATTCTGCATAATACTTTAACAGAAGAAAATGGAATAGGGAGAACTGTAGAGGAATCAGGACTGGCTAAATAAGGAAATAAGGAAAAAGAATTTTAAATTAAAGGAGTTGATTGATAGCGAGCAGGGGGATTAGTGCTGGGTCAAATACTAGCAAGTTTTAACTCATCATTTGGATGGGCCAAAGAACATAATTCCCTTTACAGATGAATCTAGGAGGGCTCATGAATATTTTGAACAATAGGATTTCAGTGTAGCATGGATTTGAGAAGATAATAGCTAGAACGAAAAAAGTGCCTCTGAAGAATAAAGATGTAAAGTTAACAATGGGAAAAGGAATATTCTAATGCAGAACACATTAATTGAACTCTGCTTTGAAAAAGTATCCTTGGGAATGCTGTGCGGTTATCCAGTTAAAAAACTGAAATTGAGTCAGCAGTCACAGCTACCAAAATAACAGTGTTATCAGTGGATGAGCAAATTCCTTGGCCAGGAAAATGTGAACAAACCTGAAAAACTTAGATGAATGTGAATTTTGAATCTAGAATAAGCAGTAACAAGAAGGTAGAAAGATAAGCATTTTAGGTTGCTTGTCCATTCAGAGAATACAAGGTTTGTCTGATCAGATGAGTGTTGCCATTTGAAAATGTGCCAGGTTTGTATCCTGAAAAAAAAATCAGGAAGTTTATTGGTGTCCCTCCCCATGGCAGGGGGTTTGGAACTAAGATGATCTTTAGGGGTCTTCCAACCCAAGCCTTTCTATGATTTCTTTGATATGCTTTAGTTGAGTGAGTTGAGAAAGTGATAATGTCAATTGTAAATTTGGCATAAATGTCTTTGCTCTGTTTTTGAAAGGCAGGAAGGAGTCCAGAGTGGGAAATTAAAAAGCGTAGGCATAAAATAATCTTCCTTTATGCAAAGTCAGGAAGAGAAATGCCTCTTAAGTTTTTCTTAGATTACCTTTAGGTCACATCTTAGTTTCTAATTATCTATGCAAAAGGAGATAATAATTGGAGAAAGTTTAATTACCAAAGCAAACTTTTAAATGGTGAAGTGTGATCACTTTAACATACTTCCTGTCAGTGTCCATTTCAACAGTGATATGAAGATACCGATTCTATTGCACAAGCTGCGGGCAATAGCAGTTGAATATAATTACAGGTTTGGTCAATACTATTAGAGAAAGAGATATTCAGACTAAAGCAGATGCAAAGAAGGGCTGCCAAAGGGAAGATAAAGAGAGTGCAGTTTGTTTCATCTAACAAAACAAGGGCTGGAAGGAGAGTATGTGCTCCGGTGTAAAAATACTTCAAGATGGAAAAGATAGTAGGCTAAAAGACAGCACTTGCATAAAACTGAAGGTGCTCACACTTAGACAAAAAGTAAATTTAACCAGAAAGTGAAAGGTGTTACACAGAATGGCTACACAGAGACTTTAAAAAGCAAAAGAAACTGGTTTAGAGTGAGTTTTAGAACCTGAGCTTCTGAATGAGGTTCTATAAACACACTGAGAATGGCTACCAGTCTTGGTGGCCAACTGAATCCTTCCTAACCCACGTGGCCAGTGAGAACTTGTTAATCCATCATATATATCAGAATCCATAGGCTTGTGGAAGTGTCTAACAGCTCCCTCTCATTAGGTCTAATAGATAAGGATTATGTCTTGTCTTTGATCCATCACTTGTGTTTCGTTTATTTTGCTTTCCTTCCCTAGCTGGTAAAGGGAGCTGATAAAGGTTGAAGTGATACAAGGTATATGACAGGTAAAGGAAACAGTTGGTGTGTGCATCCTAGTCACTGGCACCATAAATTTTTCATCTGAGATTAAAATATTTTCATGCTGCTGAGTCAACAAATAGTGCTGATTTTCTTTTATTAAAAGACTGTTCACAAAATGACAAATATTAAATCCGTACATAATCTGTTGCAGGAAAGGATGTGTTAAGGCTCCCTCTTCCTGCTTAAGGAGTGCACTCCCAGGCCAGCTGTGATACAAACCCATCATCTTTTACACTCAACTACATAAGGCAAGAAGGGAAATGCAGTTGTTTTGGGTTTTTTTTCTCACTGCTGCTTAAAAAGTGAGTCAAATTTTCAGACCTTACAGAAAACTGTTCCATTTGAGGGACATTTGGTGCTAGATGTAACGTATATTCGTAGTGTAATCATATTAATTTGCAAAGAGAAGCATGCCAAATGCCTCTTCCTCAGAGTGCAGGAACAAGAGGAGTAGGCTTTCCTTGCTCCAGCCACATATCACTGAGCTGTTAACTCAAGGGTCTGCTGCCCCCTCTGATTCCCCTGTTCACTGCTCACCTTCCTCATTCCCAGCCTCCTCACTCCCAAAGCCACAGTCATGTCTACTCCTGGTATGCAGCCATTAATTCCAGTGTGACACCTGGTCCAACTGCTGGCCCTCACTGTTTGTAGACAATCGTATAACAAGAACTAATTTTTTTTGATTGTTCTTTCTTCAAGATTTAACAAGGACAATTCTATTATTTATTTTAATAAAATTGGCAGATTTTTGTGAGGGGGAACTATTAGCAATTTTTCACGTACTGTAAAAACTAAACAAGCACTGAAACACTCCAGTACTTACATCCTTGGTAATGCATGCTTAGCAGCAATTCAACTTTGCTTTTTATTTATTCTTTCATTTGTTTTCAGTTTCTCATAACAGTGTAATTAACAGCTATTTCTCCATATAATCACAATAGCATAAACACACAGTAGTAGTTTGAAATCTTTGCTTTTTAGGAAGAATCTGTAATATAAAATTTTCATGTAAATCCACAGAGACAACATAGGCATAGAATTAAATACCATTAAAGTGCGCTGCTAAATTCAGCAAAGTTATGATTTTAGCATTTGAAAGCTTTTTGTTCATTTTCAAGACCTTGCAAACTGGAAAGGGAAAAGCTTTTTGTTCTTACACCATTATTTTCTAATTGAATAATGTAATAATCATCACACTAATACCACAAGGAAAGAGTCTTCCAGAATGTCTCAAAATTTGGATAGCAAATCCCCAAAAGTAACATCTTAAAAACCTGGTCTCTGTCCAGGGCATAATTTCAGCACAGCCACTGTTCCATGCTTCCTCACTGGCTGCTCTGTAGAAATCAGACATATGGGCCTGTCCTACCCCTTTGTACATCTCATTTGAGTGTATTTTCAGGCAGGCAAGTCAGGCAGCCACAGAAAACTTCTAACTATGTAACAACAAGACCTATACTGCAAAGAAAAAAGCAGAACTGTTGGAGAGTTTACAAGGTGAGTAAGGAATATCTCTATTATCCTGCAAGGAAAGGTAGGTATCTCGGGTACTACTTAATATGTGAAATCAAAGGACAAAGTCATTTACACTACTAAATCTGACTTCGAAGCATACATAATCTATTAGGACATAAGCATGCCATAACTTCTAAACTTGAGCATTGTGTGCATTCTAGCTGGTTTATTTCTTGCTAAATATTAGACTTTAGGACATCACCAAGCAGGTCTCAACAATCTGGTTATGAATACAGCAGGAAAGACAATAATATTTCTATAGCAGACAAAGTTTTAAAAATTTGCACTAGATATGTCATAAGCCCTTGGGAAGGGCTACAGATGAGTAACTTAGATTAGACTGTCAGGAAGCAAGTGTGCTCTGGACAGCTGTTTATTGTGTGGGTTCATATATATATATAAATAGTTGTGTATCTTAAAGATAGTAAAGGAAAAAAAGAAGCCAAAATACTTCCACTGTGGCGGTGTTCCTTTATATTTTATGTCTGTAGAGTGCTTTCACTTCAGACCATCTCTGACAAACTGAAAGCTTTTCCTCATGCATTATGCAGGGCTCAGCACACTGCAGCCTCTCAGGTAAACATCATCTCTTTTCAAACCAATGCATTTGCAGCAGGTGCATCATAATTCAACTCAAAACAAATACTGCTAAAAAAGATATTAGTTTCCTGAACCAAATGTATCCAGCACATGTTAGATCACAACTGCGGGGTTGCTGCTGTCTTTTGTCAGTGACTGGTATGAGTTGGTCATTGGTATGAGGTGCTGTTCCTGTGGCACTCCCAGAAAGCAGCATCACTGCCACACAGTTCCTGCTGCATGGACATTTGGTCATTCTACAAACGGCCCCTGCTGGCACCGGGCACTGTGGCTGCTGCACGCGGGCAGCAGATACTCTCTTCCTCCACATTAGAGTTGTAGCCACTTCATATTAATAGTCATTCTGTCCCATCAGGCCTTTAAAAAGTCAAAGATAGTTCTTCCTTCTGGAGATAATGAGGAAGAAGACTTAGATCATTATTACCATCCAGAACACAATGCCCTTGCTTTCCTCCCTCACAATAGCTCACTGTAAAGAAGAAGCTCTTGCAGCCAAGCCTCAGAAAACAATACTCCATGGTCACAACAGTTCAAAGTCACTAAAAGCACTACAAAGGACAAATTTTCAGGTGACCAAAATATTTTGAAATGTTTGGTTTCCAGTTGGACTTAGAATGGGACATGCCAACCCTGAAGGCATTGTGAAAGACTGTCAAGAGGTCCCTCTGCAGAAGATCTCCATAGCAAAAGCGTTTCAGAGATGTGGAGTCCCATAACAAATAAAATTCATCTCACAGCAGATACCTTGTTCTAGTAAGCTTCACTATGAAGAGCATCCCTGATAGACCTGGTATCAAGTGCCCAGCTGACATATTGGGATGTTTGTGAAATAGGCAGACAGCTATTTTTGGCAGAGAGCTGGTGCCAAGCCTTCTCATTTCTTCAAAAGGTTCCCATGCCAACCTTCTGTCCCAGAGAAATCTACTGTACAATGAGTAAACAAAGTTCCCAAGCCAGATCCAGTGTTGGGCTGAGGGGTGTTAGGTCAGGTTCTCAGATGTGTGTGGAAGGGATTGTGTTTCTTGAGCAAGCCAAAGGATCGGCACGGGTGCTGCTCTGCTAACCCTACAAGACAGTTGTATGACTTTGGTTATAACCATGGGGTGACATGGGGATATGCAGATTGCTATTCAAAATTTAGTTTTCTATTGTGTGAGAGGGCACCCTTCTGCCAGTGGTGGAAAAACCTAATTGGTCCTGATACATGCCTGTGTTGCCATGCTTTTTCAGAGGTGTGCTATCTGTGACTCTACAGAGGGGGTCTCATGGAGGGGGCATGGAATATGTGCTGGCAGCCTGAAATCACTGCAGAGCATGTGAGGTGATCTGACTGGTAGTGTGAAAGTCCTGTTCCTTGAGGAACATACGTCCTCTAGACTTGAGCTGAGTACTTCCCAGAGGCCCAAAGCATTATGGATGCCAGAGGCATGTCAGGAGAAGACAATGAAGAATTCTGAACTTGCACAAAGCAGAGCCAAAGCCTGTTCAAAGTAGCAAAGAGAACTTCTAATTAGGTGCTGAGAAGTATGTACTTTTTTACAATGTCATTTTCTAGACAGCTTTTCTTCCCTAGTTACCTAAAAAGAAATGAGAATAAAGAACTTCTTCAGAAGGTAAGTCATCCTGTCAGACTGTATTTGTAAAAACAAACACACTGCATCTCATAAACCCCTTTCCACCAAAGTAAACAGCAGATTAGAAAATGATTGAATACAGTTGATTTTCTAATCTGATGCAGACATGCTCAAAAAGCTTTATAGAGCAGCCTTCCTTTAGCTTGAATTAAACAATAACTGCTACAGCTAGTCTATATTTTAGTGTTAGCCTCTGGTCTGCAGTCACTGCTGTGAAGGTCAACAAATCAGATCGCATAAGGCTCAATGTTAGTGTCTTACATCTTTGAGCTTTTACTCAGGTATATGTGTTAGAGCTGTGTATCATCTCTAAACACCTGTCTCTACAGTCCCCATAAAACAAGATGGGGACAAGTAGTCAGCCATGCACTCGGCTGCACCTACCCTTCCACATCACTGCAAAGAGATCTAGCATTTCATAGTTTTGCTCAGATAAGTCATCTTGCTTTATTCTCGTCTTACTTTAAAGGCCTAGAACAATAGCTGTTGTGAATCCGGGTCTAGGTTTACTTCCTTAGGGACAGAAGGTGTGATGACATTTCTGTAGGAGTTCCGACCCAAGTACTGTTTCAAGATGTTCCCTTTTTCTTTCCCAGAATAGATCAATTTTTCTCTCTGTCATTGTTCCCCATTCTGAAGAACTCTTATTTTTTTTTAGCACTGCCTTACAGAAGTTGTCTGACTTATGACACTCCTGTACCTGTAATGCTGTGTTGTAAAGTAGTATTTAATCGTCACATGCCTAATTTTGAAACCTAATGCTGTTGTTACACACAATTGCTAAATGGCTTATAGAACAGCCCTTCTGCTCATCTATTTCTCTGTTTATTTCTGGACAAGAGTGTACTTGCCTAAAATAACTCTCTTCATGTTAATTCTTGAATTTGTGCCATAGAACACAGAATGATAAAAGTGTTATAGAAAAAAAAAATAGCCTTGTCTCTCCTGCTTAAAAAAGTCAGTGTTACAGCATTTCTAAACCTTTGAGCAGAGCACAAATGTTTCTCAGAACAACAGATGATTGGAGAAATGAGTAAATCGTTAGTACATAGCTAAAATAACAGAAAATCATACATAGATGGTGCCAAGAGATTGATTTTGATGGTAGAAGGTTCCTCTCTAATCACAAGAACAAAAAGTAACTTCATAACATAAGTGGTTGTTAGCAGGAAAAACAAAGTTTGATGTCAAAGGTAATATATATTCCATGTTTTTGAAGAGAAATCTAGATGACAGATGAATCTATTCAGCTTGAAGTCACAGGTTGAAACAGTAAGCCCCAAATTCATTTGTGTATTGATTACAGATACTCATATATCAAATAAGCAAATTACTATTGAATGTGCTAAATAAAATGGTTATTTAGCATAGAATATTTAAATATGTGAGGGAACTCAGATTTAAATTGCTTCTGTGATCCATAGTACTGGAAAATAATGAATGCATTCATGCATATATACAGAAAAAAACCTGGATGTATCCACAAGCAGTTAGGAGTACTCCCTGGAGTAAGGAGTACAGGCATTCTCCTGACCCCATTTTACAGACCACATTAGATTAAAAAGTCAGGAAATCAGTCCCATAGATCCAGAGGTTTCCACTGCCTCTCTTAAGGTTGGTTGACCCACATTGTCTCCAGCTGTGAGAATCAGAGCCTACCAGCTACACCTGTGAGGGCTGGTGCCAGCCAACAGGCTATTTTACTTGTCACCAGCTGGGACTTCCAGCACCAAGGTGCAACAAAACTGCAACACTTTACCTTTTTAGGTTTGTTTCCCCTCTGTCTTTATTATTAAGGAAGTCACAGAGTCATAGAATATTCTGAGTTGGAAGGGACCCAAAAGGAACATCAAGTTCACCTCCTGGCCCTGCACAGGACAACCCCAAGAATCCCACCAGTCCCACGTTGTCCAAACTCTTCTTGGACTCAGACGGGCTTGGTGTTGTGACCACTTCCCTGGAGAGCCTGTTCTAGTGCCCAACCACCCTCTGGGTGAGGAGCCCTTTCCTAATATCCAGCCTATTCCTTCATGTCATTCCCTCTGGTCCTATCGCTGATAACCAGAGAGAGGACATCAGTGACCACTTCTCTGTTTCCCCTTGTGAGGAAGCTGCAACGAGGTCTCCCCTCAGTCTCCTCTTCTCTAGACCAAACTAAGTGATCTCAGCTGCTTCTTTCAGGGCTTCCCCTCTAGACCATTCTCCATTTCTGTATTCCTTTCAACACTCTCTAATAGCTTTATATCCTTCTTATATTGTGGTGCCCAAAACTGCACACAATATCCAAGGTGAGGCTGTACCAGCACAGAGTAGAGTGGGACAGTCACCTCCCTCAACTGGTTGGCAATGAAACAAAAAGGAAAATTTCTGTTAGTATTAGTCATCTTGGGTAAATCAGGAAAACCTCTTTGCACCGCTCTTGGTGACTGAGGAATTATAGCACAGTCTGTGCTCTGTCATTTCAGCCATCTGATTCCAGGGCATATAGCTGGTAGCTACACTAATTTACTTCTGCAAGTTTTCAAAATACTCAAGGGAACTCCCAAGCTGGGGAAACTGCTGGACTTTTTACCAGTCAGCATCACAGCAAGCAGGTAAGCAAGTTCTGGCACCAGAGGAAATTACCTGTTAAATGTGAGCCCTGCCTGAGCACTTTGGAAGGAGCGAGGGTAGTTACAGAATGAAAGACTGACAATCTTAGGAACACAAATTGGAAAAGGGCTCACTTCCAGCGAGAGGAAAGTGTGAACACCAGGGATCATACATCATTAACTACAGTTTTTCATGTATTTGAGTGACATACAGCATAGACATGGAAGATACCCAAACTTCACGATAATTGCTGTACGTGATGCTTGTTCTTCCAGCAAAGTGTAAATAGTGACAGTGAAGAGTTGTTTCCAGTATTCTTAGAAATTGTGTTACTTTCCTCCAGTTTGAAAATGATATGCTCTTGCCAGAAAAGAATGGAAAAATAATGAATCTCAGGGATTATGTGCAAAGAGCAGGGGATTGGGGTAGATCAAGTACAAGAGGACATAGTGAAGCATTCAGGTGCTGAGGAGGGCTACGCCAGTATACCGTGAATTGGAAATGATCAAAATGCAAAAAACACAAACAAAAGCTCATCTGCTAGAGACGGAATAGTAAAACTAAACAGATCTGTTTGCTGTTTATGTATCAGTGTCATTTTCTATTGGGAATGAGTGGATAAAAGAAAGGTATTCCTTCTGTTTATGTTGAGGCTCATGCTGCCCATGACACAGGAACTTTGCAAATTCATTGCACCTCAGCTTAATCTCAAAAGCATGTGAAAATCATTTCCAACAGTGTCACTTGATAGCTTTTGGAAGCATCCTTTAATTTTAAAATTCCTTTCTTCTGTTAAATCTGTGCAATCATATATATTGTCATGCACAAATGCATTGGGTTTAATTAATTTGTTCCATAGCAAACATTTTCAGCACTTTTTTCCCAAGTAGTTCGAAGTATTTGATTCATCTGCGGCAGATTTCTTGAACCCTTCTAAATTCCCAATTCATACCTGGATGTCCATGCAACTAGAACATCCCCAGGGGATCTTTTGTCCTCTTCCAGGTTTCCCAAAGGGAAATTAGCTGTTCCTGTGATCATCAATCACATCTTCTAACACCGTTTGGTGCTTGGACTATGACCCTAGGATTTAGTAATTACCTCAGTGCAGTTAAAATTGAGAATACTCACACACAGCATCTCAGTGCACAGTAATTGAGGTGATGGGCTGCACAAGGATTGCTTTTCCTCATTTCCTGGGTGTTTTGCCTGTGTGAATTGTACACTTGCAGGGTCAGAAATCATTTTATTTTGTGGTATTTTGGACTACAATAAATAAATCATGAAGTGTGAAACCTTTTATTTAAAGTAATTATAGTTTTCTGGACCTTTAAAATACATTATTATCCTGATATGGTGACCAATAGAAGAGAATCTTGGAAATATATTTAGTTATGCAGAAAAAAATAAAAGTTGACTCTTCACTGTTGTCTGCTTCAGAAAGCTCCAAGGACCATGAAGTGATGTCTCTCTGCTGGGAACCCAGTAGAGCCAGTCAGTTTATTCAGAGATTTTCTCACTGCTCAAGGAATCCAAATGCAAGCCATTAGGGCAATTGTGTGTTTGCAATTTAAAACTTATGTCATCCTCAGAAGGTCCAGCAGACTTAGAGAACAAGGTGTATCCTAAGCAAGCAGACTAGAAAAGCCCTTTGGGCATTTTTGTAGTTCAAGACTAAAGGATAACTTCAAAAGGACTTAATTGACACAATTTTTCACCAAAGTTTTCCTCTCCTTCTTTTAATTTCCCAAGCAAAACCTTTCCTTTACACTAAGCCTTTCTACATGTGACCAAAATTTATATTCATATGTTGGGAAAAAGACCTTACTTTTTCAACGACTTTGTTCTTTTTCTCTGTCATCATAAAAGACTTCAGTACATGTTTAGTTTTTGTGAGTGTGTGTGAAAATCATTAAATCCATTTCCATTATAGATATGTAAAATACACAAGTGCATGACTATTTGGTAGATTGGAATTAAGTTTCACTAAAGCAAGAGTTACAGCTCTAATAGCTATTATTAGGCTTTTCCAGAATCCTGGCATTGTTTCCTAGCTCATTTCCATAATGGAAAACACCCCACTGAAGACAAACTCTCTTAACCTATGAGACACTTGGCTGAAGGATGAGACAGGTTAAATCATAATGTCAAGCTTGATTCTAAACTCCCATTTTCGAAAATGGAGCTGCTTAGTATTCGGCACTTTAGAAGTCCCTTGGACAAATTGCCTGATGCCTGTAGACTTTTGATCTTTGTGGAGCAGTTTTTCGAGAACCTTGAACTATGAAGTAGGGTTTTAAGAAGTTTTTAATGTCTCAGCCAATCTCTTCTAATGGAAAAATGTGAACTCTAATCATGCACAAAAAGTGTTTGGTCTTTCCAGACAGTTTAATCTGCTGTGTGTG
This sequence comes from Lophotriccus pileatus, assembly GCA_035583135.1. NCBI lineage: Eukaryota > Metazoa > Chordata > Aves > Passeriformes > Tyrannidae > Lophotriccus > Lophotriccus pileatus. The sequence goes on from JAWWES010000041.1 coordinate 27,157,675, forward strand.
AAGGACTTCCTTCCCTTATTTATACATCAGATAAAGCACTGGTCCTGGTGAAATTAATATCAGTTTTCCATTGACTTCACAGAATCACAGAATATGACGAGTTGGAAAGGACCCACAAGGATCATCAAGTCCAATGCCTAGTCCTGCACAGGACCATCCCCAGAAGTCACACCACGTGCCCAAGAGTATTGTCCAAATTTTTGAATTCTGACAGGCTTGGTGCTGTGACCACGTCCCTGGGGAGCCTGTGTCAGTGCCCAACCACCCTCTGGGTGAAGAACCTTTTTTTAATATCCAGCCTAAACCTCCCCTGACACAATTTCAGACCATTCCCTCAGGGCCTATCACTGGTCAGCCCAGAGAAGAGATCAGTGCCTGCCTCTCCTCTTCTTCTCACAAGAAAGTTGTGACTGCAATGAGGTTTCCCTTCAGTCTCCTCTTCTCCAGGCTGAACAGACCAAGTGATCTCAGCTGCTCCTCAGATGGCTTCCCCTCAAGGCCTTTCACCATCTTTGTTGCCCTCCTTTGGATGCTCTCCAGTAGTTGAGTATCTTATATTGTGGTGCCCAAAACTGCACACAGTATTCAAGGAGAGGCCTCACCAGTGCAGAGCAGAATGGGACAGTCCCCTCCCTCAACCCTCTGGTGATGCTTTGCCTGATGCCCCCCCCGGACATGGTTGGCCCTCCTGGCTGCCAGGGCACTGCTGACTCATATTCAACTTGCCATTGACCAGGACTCCCAGGTCCCTTTCTGTGACACTGCTTTCCAGCATCTCATTCCCCAGTCTGTATGTACATCTAAGGTTGTCTTGAACCATTTCACCATGTTGAACACATCTGTCAAAAACACATGTAGTTTCTGTAATATGCCAGAGATGGTACTAAGTATAAATTTTGTATAATTTTTTCTCTCTGAAATTTCTGAAAACTTCTAACTTTATATCTGGGCATGGAGAAAAGTACTGTCATATGCATATGTTGGTATCTGTGAATGTTTCAACAAGTTAATCTCTCTCTTATACCTGATAACCTTTCTCAGAGAAATCCATCTGATTGATTAAACTTGGCAGAAAACCAAGCTGATGGTACTATCTTCCTGTGATTAGAATTGTCCAGGGTGTGTGATGTGTGTTTAACTCCTTTTTCAGCCTTTGCTAATTAGTGGCTAAGAAATGGAGTATTCCAAAATAAAATGGTGCTGTCCAAGCACCATTTTTGAAGGCGTTTCACTTTCCACGGAAATATTAAATACTCAGAGGCACAAGAGAGAATGCTCTAATCATTAGTCAAAACATAACCCAGACAGTCAAGATACTGGGGAGAAGGGAGGCCAGTTACAAATCTAACAACAAAGACACAAAAAAACCCCCAGTGAAATATGTGCAGACATAGGGTGAAAAACTCAAGTTTTCCCATACACGGGCGACTATATCAAGTCCAGTTTCCTTTTTAGTTGGAGATGTATTTTATGTGTGTAGTCTTACTTTCAGTGTTTAACTATCCTGTGCAGAGTGGATTGAGAAGTCTGCCTTCATCCTCAGATTCTCCTATATGTTTTTGTAAGGTATGTGCCTTGAGAAGTTAAAGTTTATTGAGCAAAGGAAATAACTGAACCCGGAGCTCCTACTTCCTTTCTCAGCACTCTAATGATCAAGCTAATGGAAGATGGGACAGGTGACAGCACCAACAGCTCCTCCTCTCCATCTGCTTCTCAAAGAACAGGATCTCTCCCTTTCATTTCGCATTCAAGCATGTAATTTCTGGAGGAAGTTTCAGCCCTGTGAATCCCTGGCAGAGTTTACCACCAGCTTCAAATATCTAAAGTCCTAAATAGGCATGATTAAACTCACGGCATTTCCATGTGGCTGTCTCCAACTGCTTAGCTTGCTAGCCTTCTTGGATTCCAGGAGAACTCTGATTTCCTGTAAGGGAAACCTAGGTGGTAATAAATCTGCTTATAAATCAGGCACAGCAGTACCTAATTGTAGTCACAAATTGTCTTTTGAAAGAATAGTTCTAAAGCCTTAAGTATTTTTTTTTCAATTCTTGACAGCACATCAGAACACTTCTGTGCAGTGTCTTCCCTGTACTCTTGCTACCCTAGTTCTCAACATATCTTACATTAAAACACATCCTCTGCCTTGTGGTCTGTAAAGCTGATTTTGTTACTGTATACCAAGCAGTGTAGCTTTTAACATTAGACATTATCACTTAAGATTTTGATCTTGTCTTTGGTCTCTTTTCTGCTTAGAAATATTCACATTTTATGCTGTTATAGTAAATAAATACTAGCTTCTGAAAAGTATTAGACCAGCAATAAGAGCATTTATGTTACTATTATGGTATCAGAAGATCCTCCAAAGGAAATATGAAATGCCCATAAATAAACTAGGTTAAAATTAGTCTCAAAAGTTTGGGGTGCCCCATAATCTATCAAATATGATCAGTTTAAGTTCTATTGACTTTAGATGTATTCAGTGGGGTATACCTCCCCATTTTTCTTTGTGCAAAGTGCTTTGTGTGCTACACTGTGCTCTGTTCACCACTGTAAGACCTCAAAACAAGTGGAACAAGTGGGATAACTCATGTTAAAATGACATGGGTGGCATTCAGCTGAGTAAATGAAGACTCATACAATGTAGACATTTACAGCTGAACGAGACACCCGCTGGTCCTGTTACAGTCAATGGATAGAAACCGGCATTTCTAGGATGCAACTCAGCTTATTCTAAAGACATCTAAATTAGGTTAGATGAATCATACTCTAAAACGGCCTATTTCTGGTTCCCTTTATGCTCAGTGGAGAGAATGACTAGCTCAGATGCAGACATTCACATACTAGACATCTAAAGTTAGGTGAGATGTACAACCCAAGATGTCTTTCCATAATCCTTAAAAATGTCTGCTTTAGGAACAAAATGCCAAAGACTACCAAAAAACCTCATCAGGTAGAAGAAAACAGTAAAAATTAAACCAATGTTGGTATTAAAGGATCATGAAGACTAAACCACTATGTTTGGAACTGCCAATCCATGGATATAATTGCAGCAGGCAAAGTGAGGAGAAAGGCTACAAAAAGTAGCATGATTACAGAAAAGATGCAAGGCAGCAGATGAGAACTTAGAAAGTTAATATTCCTTCAGCCACACCATTTCTGCTTATTGTAATGGCTAAGGGGGATGTTGTTTGTGCCAACAACCCCACCTGTTTCTTTTTGCTTGATCCTACTGCCAGTATGGATGCCACTCATCCACAATAGTGGATGCCATCACCAGCAGAAGTAGCTCCTAGTATAAACCTTTGAATTTACTTGTTTACTCTATGATTATATGTATGCCACTGTTTGGAGACTTCTGCCTTATGCTATTGAATGTGTGTATTTGTTTATTTCAGTAATATAAAAATTACAGAGTTTAAATTCTCAGGGGAATCATAAGGGTGTAATCATACCAGCTGCAACATTTCAGCCTCATCATACATCAATATACAGTTGTTTATTGCACCCTCCCTGCAACAGTGAAATCTCTTTATTTACTTGGTTTCTGCGGTCTAACTTGCACCAAGTGGTTTGCCACAGCCCAGTGTTTTGTGCTTTTAAACTAATGTTGGCTATCCAAATAACAACCAGATCTTATATCCTGCATTTTAAGCAAGTTAAACTTTCAACTCAAATCTTTCCCCTCAATTGTCCTGCAGTTCTACAGTCCACCTCATGTTCCCCTGGGAATCTGCCAAGGAGGCAAACAGATAGCTGTCTGAGAAATCATCCTTCTCTCTGCATTTTATATCCATATTCTCTCAAATTCAACAGTAGCTACATGATCTCCTTACAGAAAAAAGTATCTTGGAAGCATAGTCAGGCAATATCCTAGTATTTTAAGGCCCCCTTACACACTGATGTATGATTACTTAGACTGTAGTGTTTTTATATTTGAATAAATCAGTTGGGAACATGGGAGTTGTGTAGTAAAAATGAAAAGGTTAGCAAACAAATCAAAGTAAAGAATATTCAAGCACTTACTTCCCCTCTTTATAAAAAGGATTTTCTTCACATTCGTTCTAATCTTCTTTGCATATTCAGGTCTCAAACATTAATATCCTGGCCTCAGATTGAGAGGAGCTTGAATATCTCCAGGGTCTGAAGCAGTAATGTCTGAGTTATTGTTTAACCCTTGGATATTTATATGCATGTGCTCTATCATTTATAGAATCTGTTATTCATCTAGAGTGTTGTTTTTCAGAAGGTCAGACATCAGATTTAACTTGCCAGTCGTAAAGGGGTTTCTGTAGAGCTGCAGCGTAAGGGCTTTTTGCTCATCTTAGGCATCATGTTTTGCACTATTAAGTTATCACCATAGAGTTCACCTTGAGAGCTGTTCCCTGAAATATGCAATAGTTAACTGTTATCGAAGTTGCTACCTTGCAATGCACAAAAGGCTGTTCTTAAATGAGCTGATCCAAAGGCAAATTCAACAGTGGCAGTTGAAGAACAGCATTTACTACATGTTTAAAGGTATAATTGAATTAATTTTGAGCAATACTGAGCACAACCCTCAGACGTCTCAAAATTACATTAAAATGCTTTCCGATGTTGTGCATTAAATGAACTGCAAGACGTGAAAGGGAAGCACTGCAAGAGGTGTGTTCAGCAGAAAGGTTTATTTGAAATAAGCCCAGTTCCAGGCTGTTCTCCAAGCGGTGTTACCCAGTGCTTCTCTTTGAGTGATCGAATCCAAGCGCCTGCCTTCCTGAACTTATGAACTGGAAATTTAACGAGTTCAACAGGACAATTGTCGAGTGTAAAATAATATCCTTGTCTCCAGTTTGGGAACTCGCTGAAACCATCTATTTAGAGGGGCACTGCCGGGCTAAAATAATGCGGCTATTTAAAACACCGCCCTCGCCGGGGGGGCGGCTCTGGGGATGCCCCGGGGAGCGCCCGGCTGTGCCCGCCCGGGGAAGGGCAAAGGCAGATCCCGGGGACTGCAGGGCACCAGCGCTGCTGGGAGGCTGGGGGCCGAGGCGGTCACGGCCCGGGCACGCTGAGCGGCGGCAGGATGATGCTGCTCCCGCTGCTCCAGCCCGGGTGCGGACCGCGGCAGGACCGCCCGCCCGGGACGGGGCCGCCCCCTCAGGTGCGGGGACACGCGCCTCGCCCCGCCCCGCCCCGGCCCCCCTGCCGCGCGCGCGCCCCTCCCGGCGCGGCTCGCGCAGACGCGCGCGCCTTCCCCGCCCCCGCGCGGGAGCGCGCGCCTTCCCCGCGGCGCGGCGGGGGCGGGGGCGCGGGGAGGGGATAGCGCGGGAGCGCGCCCGCCGCGGCTCTTGTCGCCGGGCTGCCGAGCGGGCGGCAGCAGCAGCAGCAGCAGCAGGAGGAGGAAGAAGAAGAGCAAGAGCACCCTCTTGACCCTCTTCTCCCCGGGCGGAGGGGCCGCACCTTTCCGTGAGTATTGGCCTGTCCGTCCCTGTCGCCGCGCCGCGCATCACGCTGCGGGAGGTGCCGCGCCCGCCGCCGCGCCGGTATCAGATCCCCCCGCACCGCTGCTGTCATCCATCACCCCGCACCGCAGGTGTCGTTCCGGCGCACCGCCCGTGTCACATCCCCCCGCACTGCCGCTAGCAGCCCCTGCACGGCCGGCAGCCCCCGCACCGCCGGTGTCACAGCCCCCCGCAGCGCCCCGACGGCGAGGTGCCGCCCGCCCGCCGCGGGTGCCGCGGCTCCTCGGAGGAGCCAGGAGAGGAGGCACCTGGTGAGCCTGCCCGGTTGCCGAGGGGCCGCTGCGGGGCTTTGTTGCGGCGGCGGCCGGTGGCACCTCCCGGGCGGGGGGGGGTCGGTCCCGGCCGGACCGGGCGGGGACGCTCCGCGGCTGCGACGCGCCCACATCCCCGGGTGGACTCGGTCGCCATTTCGTGCGCTGCCCGGCGGGGGCGAGGGCCGGGCGTGTGCGGGGAAGGAGCTGTCGGTGCTGAAGTGCCGCGCTCCGCGTTTCGGCTCTTGCGCCATTATTTATCATCCCCCTTCTTTTTTCTCCCCCCGTTACAAATGCGATTTTTAGATATAAAATAGCTACAGTGTGTATGGATGCCGGGCTATTCTCGTTTTCTCTTGTTTTGATTCTTGATTACAATTAATGCAGAATATCACGGCCAAGTCAGGGTGGACAGTGCACTTGCCTGTTAGGTTATAAACTAATAATTGACTAAACCGTCAGCCACTGTTGAACTCTTTAGCATAAATGTGTTAGTTTTAAAGTCTGAAATGTGTTTAAACCAAGACTTCGGAGTCTAAGCGTAAACAGCACCTGATTAATAAAGCCAAGCTGTTTAAATATTTAAGATCATAGTGTGCTTCAGTCCAGTCAATAAGGCTATTCCATATTGACAGGTACTCTGTGAGAGGAATGCTATTGCTTACCTCTTTATGTAGTTGGATGAAAACAATGGAAAATGTGGTATTTAACTCTATGATGGAACCTATAGGCCATGACAAGATGTTCTTTTATCCATAAAGCTCCAGCTTTTTGGTATTTATTAAAATCAACCTCCTACTGATCAAGAAGCCAGTATTAACTACCTCGGTTCCTTTTTTCTAATGTTCACTGTCTTTGTGCATTTCTTTCTCTGTGTCTGACTATCATTTTGATTCTTAGGTATATTGGGGAAAAGGTAGATGAAACCTGATGACTTCATTGCATTTAACAGATGCACTGTTAATCATTTCAACATCTTCCATAATTTAACATAGTAGATGTGATAATTTATAGATAGTAGTTATATGGATCTGTGCATAAAGCGGGTCACTGTACAACATCAGAAGGCATCTGGACTGTATTTTGAGTTTGAGAGCAGTTTATATGCCAAGAGGGGGATCTTGCTGGTGTGCTTTGGCAAGGGATATCAGCTGGAAAGAGAAAGATAGTATAGTGTTACATACTTGCTCAAAGGATCTAGAAGTCAGAAAACTGGCTTGCAGGTACAGCATCTTTCTAATATTTGTCTAACCTGTTTGATGTTATCATTCCAATGAACACCCCTCAGGCATTTGTTTAGTTTTGAATAGAAATTGCAATGCAAGTGACCAGAGTCGCTGAAGAGTTTGATGCCGGAGTCTGTGAAAGTTACTTATTTGAATTTCAAAGTAGTGTGAAATTCTCTTGAGTGTCTAAAATTAGCTGCCAGAATATATAAATACAGAACTGGGAAAGTGTTATATTCTGAGAATATTGAATGTAAAGAAGCAAACCCAGAAAGCTGCTTGCTGTTGACAGAACTCGGGATCCACTGAATGAATGCGGTTTCGGGGCTGTGCAAAGGCACTGGAGCTAAAGGGAATCTGCAGCTGTGTGACCACATCGGGTGGTGGGTTGGCACATACCAGCTGGTGTTAAGGATGGAGCTAAAACCCTCTTCACAACTCACAGATAAATCCATGACTAATCATACTCGTATTAGTATCTTAGTTCTATCATTAGCGTTACTGGCTACAGTAAATATACTCATAAATATAATGCTGAAGGTGAATGAAATCTCCAGAATCTGAACCCTAGTTACCGTTCGTTATCTTCTTGAAGGAAGTGTATTATTTATCACATATACCACAGCTTCTTCGATAAAAAGGGCCATGGTAAAAAAATTTGGCTCTTTTAAGTAGTCTTTATTTTCAGAAAATGTAATAACAAATCCAATGATATATACTGATACCTCCTGCTAGCTTGTTGCACTTTGGTGTTTCTCTCTGGTGAGAAGCTTCAAGTAACCAAGTCAGAGTCTCTTGTGGTCTCTCTAATTGTCAGATTTTATTGTTTTGAGGATTCTGATTTCAAGTCAGGAAAAGGTAATGCACGTCTGCCTGTTTGTCCTGCTTTAGGGAAATGACTCTCCATGGTATTTGGAAATAAAAGATACTGAATACACTAAGGGTTTGGGGTTTTGTTGATAGATTATTGCATAGCTCAAATAGCTCAGTCAGCCTAAAAATTAAATCTGTTTTGCCTGCAGCTGTGCAATTGCTATTAGTCTGTAGTTTTGTTAATTTGTCTCAAAGCACCTTGAATTGTAATTACTTAACTTACATTACACTGAAATAATACAGTACAACTCTGTTGTACAGTTTTCACCAGACTTGTTCGTTTTGTCATGTTTTATGGACAGAGTTGCTAAAATGGGAAGCCTTACAGAGGAAAATATATATTGGTAATGTAAAATGAGGGAATAATGTAGGAGTTGTGTGTTGGGCAATATGCAATGAATTTGATTTTGCCTTCCTGAGTGGGCTGCTAGTATTCAAAAAATTTAGTTATACTTTCTCCACAGTGAGAATTTGTTGCATTTTAAGCCAGTAAGTGTATTGCCTATCCAGTTCAGTACTAAAGATATTGTAAATTCTGCATTTATGAAAACTGTCTAAATATAATATTAAGGGAATTTGGAAAGAGTTAATCTCCAATAATAAGATTAATGTGATGCACCATAAGTTTTGTCCCATAGTTTGTTAACCAGGAAAGGATAGTTGCAAGCTAACTATATTGCTTTCTTCTGAGCTACTGGAGACTGGCTGGGCTTTCAGTTATTTACCTCAATAGAAAACTGAAAGGGAAAAAGTGAACAAAGGAGGTCTGTTTTGCCTGTCCCACTTGCTGGGCTGTTGTCTTTGCCCTTTTCAGTGAAGGAGGGGGTAGAGCTGGGTCAAAGTTGAAGAACACTGAAAAGGAATTCAAGCCTTATATTGAAATGTGAATGATAGCTTAGTTTGAGTGCCGAACACATTTGTTTGAATTGATTTTTTTCTGTCTGTGAAAGCTTTAACTGACAGATGGTGATGGACTGGCACATAGACTGCTAGAAGGTACAGCTAGATATGTGCTCAGACCCCGATTAAGATGCTCAGTAAACAAGTACATATCTGATGAGACTTTTAATACTGGAGATACTGATGCTAGACACTGTGTGACACACTAGACATTTGATTGTGTGAATTAAGGGCAGACCCCTGCAGCTGGCATACATTCAGACTTACTTGTCTAGCCTAATTGCATTGCAAATACTGCTCTGGATTGCTCTTTAGCTTCTCCTGTCTAGTAAATGTTGAATAAGTACAGAAATGTTCATCTGGATCCTCTATTAGCTGTTGTTAAGAAGCTTTCATTTTTTTTGGTTTGCTGTATGAATTGGGGTAAATGTATCTTAGTATTCATTTTGTGAATACACTGTTTTCCTACACTGTTTTGGTTTTGAAATGGCTCAATTCATAATGTGATTACAGCTTTCCCCTTGTTAACTTTTTAGTATGGAAGCATAACAGCTTGAATTATAAAATGTTTCTGTAAGAGCTCACAGTACCCCCATTCTACTTTAAGCAACTAAACTTTATATAAAAAGTGGCATTTGATGCAGAGCATCTCAGATGCACAAAAATAGCCAAGAGAGGAAAAAAGGGCCAGTTCAACTTATGAGGACGTGATAACTTTAAAAAACAGCCTCATTAAAAAGGAACTAGCTGTCTAAATTGTCAGTTAAATCAGACAGAATCAGTACAGATGTAGGCTCTCTAAATTCTGTAAATACTCATGTAAGACTGCTGAATTTGGATGCCTCCCAATGGGAATCGAGTTATCCTAATAGTTTGTCTGCACCATTAGGTATACATGACCTTTTAATTTCCTCTGGTTTAAAGTATGTAATTGTTACTGTTCAACAGCTTGTCGGAGGAAAACAAACGCTGATCCATAACTTCCTGGTTGCATGAGTTAGTCTTTGGCCACTAATTAGGTTTTTCCGGAGAGCCAACCGAATATTAACGTACCATTTTCCTTTAGACTGTTACCTGAGTGAGGAGCTGACAGTGTTTATACACAGTGTTTATACATAAGTCCAGATTGTCTTTGTCTTTCTGAGATGTGCCTCTCACTTCTAACTTTTTCTGTGTTTTCAGTGCTGCTTATTTGTTCAACATGATTTGGAGGGGTCATGTAAAAGAGTTGCCTTTACAATGTCACAACACTGTAGGGCTTTGTGTGTGTCTGTGCATGTGCAAAGGAGGTATATGTAATCAATTAGTGCAAAACCCAGCTTTTGTACCAAATTTGGAGTCAGGGAACAGTTCTGCTGGTGGAGAACAATACTATGGATTTAACCAACCAGGGCATAGGTGCTGGCTAAGTGGGGAAGTCTTCCCCACTGAATATTATAGCATGGACAGAGTAGTAGAAATTAACAAAATTCAAAGGAAGAGGGGAGAATAAAACCTTGAGAAGGACCACTTTTCAAGAGTATTTAAGAGTTCAGTGTTGTTTATCTGTAGGCTTGTACACCACAAGTTAGTCTTTGTAACAGTATAGTTAATTCTTTTCACAATTTCTCCAGTGTTTAGAAGGACTAAAAAGTGGGGTTTCTGACCCTTCTGCTGTTCATATCTCTAGGGGAATCAAAATGCAGGAGGTGCTTGATGTGCCTTCCTTCTTACAATTTTCAATGATAGCTTGGCTACAGCTTTTCTTTGGGTGGGATAAACAGGTTTAGTAACTTTGTTACTGCCACTTTGAGTAAGCTGGAATCTGTGAGCCCCTCTGCAAAGGCACCTGCATGAGTAGACTAGTGCTGAGGTCTCTGGGCAAACTTAATATATAATAGGAAGTTAAATCCCCTTGAACTGCTGTTGTTTTGTTTGTTGCTTTGGTTTGGTTTTTGTTTTGTGTTGGGGTTTGCTTTGGTTTGTTTTTTTGGTTTTGGTTGTTTTTTGTGGGTTTTTGTTTGTTTGTTTGTTTTTTAATGGAAGGCATTTCTTAATTGTCAGCTCAGCTGAATTAGGTAATTTTTTGGTGTATGTTACATGGCAACATACAATCAAAATCTGGTTCTCTCTTGGGGTGAGGTGAGATGTTAATAGGTTGTGCTAGCTATTTCACTGTGTATTAACCTCTTCTGAATAGAAAAGGGGGATACATACTTTTTCCTTTCCCATCCTGTACAGTATGGGAAGTTTACAAGAGTGAGTTTACAAGAGAGGAGTTCTGCATTGAGAGAGAGAAGAACAGATATGGAGTTTTTGCATGCAATGTTGAATAAACTGTGGCCTCTAGGCATTCTTGAGTCTTGGACCTGTAAGATTTGTGTTGTGGTCCAGCTGCTTTGAAGAGCTGTGCTCTCTCCACGGATGGTGAGCATTTTCAGTTAAGAGCAGTTTTAATGGTTGCAGTGTGATTTGGTTTTGTTGTTGATGTTAAACAATTTCAGGACACGATGACAACCCCTTTTTCCACACAGTGAACTGAGTTCTGAGCAACACTAAAAACTGAAGCCAGCATCATGGTGTGTTGTAGAGCCCTGTCATGTTTTGAGGAAGTTGCTTTCTCTGGAGTGTGACAAAATCGTTTCAGTATTGCAGTGATCAAGTCTCTAAGTCAGGAAGGAAAGAGCCCTTGTGACCAGGGATAAGGTCTTTTCACCAAATATAAAGGATTCCTGATTCCATTTACCCACATACTTCGTTATTTATAGTAAAGTTCAGAGACACCCAAAGAGAGGGAATATCTTGGCAATTGAAGGTGGAAGGGGGATGTCGGTGCTTATCAGGCACTCACCTACTGTGTGTAGTTTTGCTCCCCACTAAATAAGAAAGATGCTGATAGGCTGGAGAGTGCCAGAGAAGACCTGCAAAGATGATCCAAGGACTGGGAAGTGTTGTGTGAGAAAAGGCTGAAAGAACTGGGTTGTTCAGCCTTGAGAAGAGGAGGCGTAGGGGAGACTTTAGCACCATGTTCCAGTATTTAAGGAATGCCTACAAAGAAGATGGAATCCCCATTTTTACAGGGAGTCACATGGAAAAGATGAGGGGTAACGGGTACAAGTTACTCCTTGGGAGATTGATTGGTCACAGGAGGAAAGTTTTTCAGAATTAGAACGGTCAGCCAATTTCTCACATGAGTAATCTCCCCTGGGAAAAGGTAGATTCCCCAACTTTGAACACTGGACAGGCTGCAGGGCCATCTTGTCTAGATCGTGCTTCTGCCAAGAAAGACTGAAGCAGATGATCCTTGAGATCCTCTTCCAATATGGTGTTGGATGATTCTGTGCTATGTTCTTCAGGCTCTTGCAGACAATCCACAGTCTTCTGAGCTCTTCTTTCTGATGCAGGTGTCATTATTATTCCCTAGGCCCAGGTTTGATTAGGCTGTAAAAGCAGATGGGAACTACTACCAGTGTTGCCACAACTCAGTAATACTGCATTTGTGTTTGGGACAACTTTGGGGTTGTGAAGGAACTCATCCTTCATATTGGAGCTGTATGTACCTTATATGTAGTTGGCTTGCCTTTTGCCCACTGGAGTGACTATGTATGTATGGAAGTTTCTATGTAGTGCAGGTCTGACACCTTTAAATGTGTAAACAGTCTTTTAAATATCCACGTTTTTCCTCAGAAGCAGTTAATATATGGACCTTGGAGTCTAGTAGCCAACATTTCAATGTGTTACAAGTTGTAACATCTTTCCTAGACAATACCAAACATATAATCTCAAAATAAATTGAAACTTCATGTGTCTTCTGCTTTTCTGTAGTTTGAGTGCTTTAAAAATTGGTGTCTAAACTTGCTTCTAGATATGGACAAACCAAGAAATGTCTTAAATTATGTGTGAGCTATTTCTGCATGATAAAGTTGAAATGTAAGCAATTTCATGACTGTAAAACAAGCCATCCCAAGGTGACTACAAGCTAAATATCTATTAAACCTTTTAGGTGGTAGTTGTATAAAGTGCATTTTTGACTTAAAAAGATAAAAATGTGAGTGTGGCCACCAGAGGGCAGACACATTGTTTAGTGACTAGAAAACAATCCGTAGAAAGGTGTCTATGCCTGTAAAAATACAGTGAGATAATGACTGAATAAATAACACAGTATAGATGCACAAAATTTCTTACATTGAAAAAAATATAATAATGTTTAGTGTTGAAGAAAGTAAATACACTGGCTTAGAACTCACTTGTGGTTTTGTATTTTTACAGTGGAAGTCAGAACAGTTCATCAGATCATGTAGTTTGACCTATCAATAATGAGTTCTTAAACTTAACTCATTTACCTGCATATTGATTCCAGTAATTTTAATTAAAACATGGTTTTGAGGACTGTGTCTGTCTTCATTTGAAAATGGAAAGTACACTCCATCCTCAATAGTTCCTCCCTTGTAGTTGAAAGAATAAAGAATCTGTCTGAATTAAATTTCCCAGGTATTCCTCAGGATTTTCATATTCATATTTTCCTTTTTGTTAATAATGTTTATGTCCTTTAAAGTGTGTAATTTTGCTCTTCAGAGTACTGTGGAAAATATTTAATGTTACGGGGCTACAACGAAATGCTTCAATAAAGTATCCTTTTCCAGGAATGCTGTAGTGTAGTTTTTGGTGAAAGATAATGTCTAGTAATTTTCATTTAGCTTACTTGGTAGGAATGTTTAATTAAAGCAGGTTGGCTTTTACTGTTTGTTCACTATCTCAAGTTACAATGATAGTGTCTTGTCTTTAAATTATTTTCCTCCAAAACCTGGATAGTTTTTGCACAGAAAGAAAAGCCTTTATCCCACTGTTTTGAAGTCACAGTATTCTTTACAGGCATGTCTTAAGAGATTTGGTTGCTCTCTGGGGGTCTCAATTTTACCAGTTATGCTGTAGTGAAGCATCATCAATATAGCCTTAAATGCTGTCCCAGATTTCCAATCTCCCCACTGTCATTTCCAGCAGGCACAGTTCCCTTAATAGCAGGATTTCTGGAGAGGTCCTTTGTAAGATGGTTTGCGTATCATCCCCAAAACTTTATCTGGAGGAATTTTTCCAAGTTACTTCTAAAAGTTTTATGTAATTGACAACCTTCTCACCCTTTTGGCATTGGAATACAGGAGTAGGTCTCTCATCACATCCAGGGAAATGTACTAGTGGAATTGACAGCATCAGACACCTGAAAGAGTATCATGGGAATTAGCTATGAAGATACAAATCTTAATAAATCTTTTACTTGCCTAATGTGTCCTAGCTGTTTTTTCTCCACCCTCTATGTCTAGAAGCCTAGAAACATCTAAAAATGAAACCAGAGTTGCTCTTAATAACTGGTTGACTTTTGCACCTATTGTTTTTTTTAAAGTTCACCTGAAGTTATGAGGTGACAGCTCTCTGTAAGGGCTCAATTCTATCCCTTGGATACAGGGCAGAAACACTATTGCTGAGAACACATGTGATATCTGCAACTTCTGTTGGAAGTTAAATGGCTGCTGGAGCTAATGCAAAAGTTCACATTAGTGGTAAGATTAGTCTTTATGTTCATTATGTTATATAAAGACTTATGTGTGTTTTCAGAGGTAAAGCTGTCCTAAAAGAGTCAAACATATCTGTAACTTTCCCCACTCCTTTAGTTTAACTGAGATTATATTGAAAGACACACCAACAGTTACTTAACATACTCAGGACAGCAAGCTAAAGTAAATAAATACCATTACTTTTATTATGATAGATGAGAAAGTTCAAATTGCAAACAAATAGGTAGCTTCCTGGTTTGACTACTAATAAAAAGACGTATGAATTGGAATGGAAGAGTTAGGAGGGAAGAAGTGCTGAAACCAGAAAAAAATGTGAAGGTAACAAAGTGAGGGGAGACAGAGCAAAGAGAAGAGCTCTATTTAATTGCATACAAATAGCTACTAACCAAATAGAGCTATGATTTCTTCTTTACTAAAACAAAACCTCAAGCTACAGTTTTAGTGAATGGTGCTCATAACTGTGAAGTATTGTCTGAATTAGCAAAGAATCAAGTTTAAAAAAAGTAATTTAAAAGATTCTTCTCGTAAAGACTATGCATCTCTTCCTTGACTTGCTGCTCACAAATGGAAAAATGACCTTTCACTGATGGTGTCTTGAGCTAGGCTCAAGTGATTATTCTGCATGGATCTGAATTGTGCCTGAATGCTGAAATGAAATTGCAAAACAGTACAAGCACGTATTTCTCTGAAGATACAGAATAATGCTGATCCCTGAGGTTGAGTGCCTGAATTATCCTGGATGGTAAAGGGTGAAGTGAGACATCTGTTTCTGAAAGCGTGTCTGTAAAAATAATTAAATATTTGCTTTTATTGGTCAGAGATAAAAATCTGTGGTTGTGGGAAATAGTTTATAGTTCACTATGATGAGCTAGTGCACTGCTTTAATTTTTGATATTAGAAATTTTCATTTAGCAATGAATTGTTTGATTATAATTATAGTAATTCCGCCCCAGTTTAATATTAATGTATTTTTATTATTAAAAAAACCCCTAAATTGATATTGTGTTACCTTGAAATATTACTTGGAATTTAAAACATTTTGTATGCTTGTCAATATATTGCCATTCAACATTAAATATTACCTATCCAAAACAGAGCTATTGATAATTTTTAACACCAAATATCACTGGAAAAAAAACTTCTCTCTTTTCTGACAGAGCTGAAAATGTAACTCAACCTTTGCAATGTAATTCTGTTTCCGAGCCCTAATCCACAAAGACTTCTGCAGAGCTCAAAAAGAAACACTTGCCAGCTTGTAAGTAAGACCCAGAAGAACAACATTTTTTAGTCCCTTTGTCTTCTTTATCCCTTCATTGCTGTTTCCACCATCCTGTGATAGGTTTTTAAATACCTGCTATTCAGGCATAGGCAAGTAATTAGCATGTAAATCTTACTTTGAGTGCAATTGTGTGTTAGTAGGTACCAAATAAAACAAAACTGAAAGTTTCCTTTTAAGAAGGCTTACATGCTGAAATGCAATTAGACAGTCAGACTTTGAAGTATCTTAAAACCTTTGCTTTCTAATGACTTATGAGTCTTCATATAAAATCATTTTACAAATTTCTGTGTGTTCTTTGAGGCTGCAGCTATCTATCCATACACTACCAGTCCTAATGAAATTGTAATGAATGATTAGAGCTTCTAGACACAAGTGATGGGTACTGTGCAATACAGTTTTTTAGTACTTATATTTTTAAAGAATATTAATGGTCCAATTATTGGTGAATTATGTTACTGTTTTATTATGTTACTGTTCAGTACCACAGTTTAAAAACAGCATGTGGAAGGATGTGGTTAGCATGAGTATCCCACTTTCAGAAGTACTTCATGTAGAGTACCTCACTCAACAAAAGTTTTCTTTGCTATTAATGAAGCTGCATTTGAGGTGATTAACCTTATTGGGGATTTGGAAAGAAAAACTTGGAGTTAGATAAAACTAGTTTAGTCCTGAATAGTGTTTCAGTAGTTTCAGTACTGGAAAGCTAACAACTGTGCTGTAAAGAAAATGTAATATCCTGCAGATGGCTGAGGGAGATGGCGCTAATCTAGAGTTTGGAGGACCAGCATGGCCAGATTATACTCACTGACTTCAGCATGAGCGGGTGATACTCTGTTGTAATGAAGTTATTAATTAGATTAACAACTACAAAGCTTGATGACAAAAGATGATTAGTTTTGAGACTTTATTTCATTATACTTTGCAGCAGGATGCGTGTAGGTGGAGCACCCTTTGCACATCCAGCTGATTGTCCAGATAATTGATAGTGGTTTTAATGTTACACTGGCAAGTTGTAATTGTTAGAAGTATCATCATACAGTAGATTTAAATAAAGTGTTCCATTATATGTATTTCTATTGATTCTCCAAGCTGGTTTCTGCGAAGGTTAATTTATTTCTATTTATTTGTCAGGTTACATATTAACTGTACTGTAAATGTAGAAGTGCCCAAATTGACTTCTTGTGGGTAAGCTGAGGTCAGAGAGCAGGAGAGTTACTTTTTATGCCCTGCTGTCCGGTCTGAGATCGGTACTACTGATGGAATTTATGTCCATTCATAGTCAACAGTGTAACTTTGATATCTGTTACACTGTTGAGTGTTCTACCTCTACACCTTATCTCTGTGGCTTTTTTTTTTTTTTTTTTTTTTTTTTTTTTTTTTTTATAGTTATCTGACTCATTTACTGCCTTGGATGTTTGAAATGTAACTATTCTTGGAGGGGAGCAGATGAGAGTGGGAATCATACCTTATGAGGTGATGACTGTATTGTGCCTATCAAGCACAAGCCTAGGATATCCTAGCTTGTCCTAAGGTGTAACCTGTCTGTAAGATGTACTGCTGCTCATCACTGTCAGTTCAAAGCATTCATGGTATAAACGTCTATTCTTCAAGAAATAGGAAAACTGGTAAATCACTTAGTGTACATAGAAAAGAAATTAAAATAAAAACAAAATTGGCTGTAGTGGATGGTTTTTTTGAGAAGCCAGAGCTGAGAAACTGATCACACTTAAACTGAGAACCTGTAATGTGAGCGGTAGATGCAACCTTCACTTGGGAAATACTGTTCTAATTCTGTCTGGGTAGTATTTTAAAGCACTTGCAGGAACATTGGTGATACAGATAATTTACTTTTTTGAGAAAAATGTGTGAGAAATGTGTGGAGTTTTATTTTTCCATCTGGTGTCATCACTTCAAAATTACATGAAAATGTCTCAGTCTTTCTGGCCTTTTCTATTCTAATGTTTATGTAAAATGGGAGTAATGCCTCTAGGATTAATCTGAAGCTTGAATTGGGCTTTTGATCATTTTCTGTCACTTAGTCCAGTGCAACTTTGATAGAGCAAATATTTCTAGGTATTGTGCCAAAAACTTTAATCTGGAAACCATTAAGGAAGCAACACAGATGCAGCCCAAGTAGGCTTAATATGTTGACAAATGTTGGAAGATGACCACAATGTTTCATTTAAAAAGACAGTGTAATCCCTTGTCTCCAAATAAATTTCCCAATATTGTTGCCCCATCAAACAGCTGTTTGATTAAAGAGTGGATGGGAAAAGTACTTGACTGGTTTCTGTTGTGTTGAGTAAGGCTCATCTGGGAATTTAATCTCTTGGATAGCGTCTGATGGTCGTTTACCAGATGGTGATGGTAACCTGGATTAGATGAGGCTTCTCAAACTATTTGTTTCTGATTATGCATGATCTGTTTCTTTTGATTTACAATAGATGTTTACAATAAATTCTTGTGCTCTTTTCCTGGAAGTACACTATGTCTTAAGTGTAGTTTCTGTATTAGTGTTTATTGCTAACTTCAGAGCCGTTGCCACTAACAGTGTTTGAGGTTTCAGACAGTGTACTATTGCTTCTGAAGTTGAATGTCTTTATTCTGATGACAACAATGTTATAAAAATGTTAGTACTTTATCAAGGCAGTATAGCAGTAGAGATGAGCAATGGGAAACTTCATCAGGCCTCTGAGCTTTCAGTTGAAGGCTGGGAGAGTATTGCCACAAACATATCCTTTTCCCTCAGGCATCTCCTTTTAGCTACTATCAGAGATGAAACCTTTAGGATGCTTGTTATTATGCTTAGTGTATGCCTGACTTGATAGGACATGCAGCACTCGTATTTGCAAATTTAAAGAGAACATCAGACTTTAAACTAAACCAGCTGCTCTGGGCTTGGAATCCTATTGCACCCTCTAAGATACATAGTGTTCTTTCTCTGTGCGTTTGTGCATAGTAAGACTGAAAAAATCCTGTCTTCATAATTTAAACTCAGCTGTACCAGAATTTGAACTGTTTGGGATAGGGTAACGAGCCAGCCTGCCCAACAGAGCTTTGCTTTTAGCATTTTTTTTTTCATGGTGAAAAATAAGAACTCTGAAGACCAGTCCAGTGAAGTGCTTGTTTTTCCTTCATTAAAAACATTAAGGAATCATTAGGACACTGTATCTAATTCTGAATTTGTTCTTGTGCTGAACAGAGTGGGAGAGAAATGTTTAAACCAGGTGACTTCCAACCTTAACTAGTTGTAATTCTTCTATATGTCCTCTGTCCATTTCAGAATAAGTCTGTCTATAATTCTTCTGTGGGCAGACTTTTCAGAAGTGTTGGAAGAGAGAAAACTTTTTTTTTCCCCCTCAGTGACTGGGGCACAGAAGAAGTGGGAGATCCTGGTTCTATCTTTTTTGCTGGGCTTCACGAGATCTCAGTCTCTTCTGTGCTCTGGGTTTCAACTGCCAGGACCCAGAGCATGCTACATGAAAGTTTCCATCTACTCTGAGCCCCTGTGCAACAGGGAATGAATGGCTGGGAGAGCTTGTATGCCAGATTATGCTCTCCAGTGAGCCTGTGTTCTGTAATAAGCCATCAGCAGCCCTGCTCTATCAGCTGTTCTCATGTGGAGGTTGAAGTTGAATCTCCCATGCTTAGGTATGTGCTCTAACCACCTGGTTGAGGAGAAAGTGGGCAGGATTATCACTGTTTCTCATTCTCAGCAGTTGTGATCTCCATAATTTCTCACTTTTGCAGTTCTTCAAAGAGAACTCTTGTAGACTCCAGGTGCTTAATCACACCTACTTAGAGAGCTGTAGTGTGTTAAACCAAAGATAAGTGTTTATCTAACCAGAATATGTGCTGTGTGCGCAGCTGGGTGAATGAAGTCAACTCTCTAGGAAATTCTAAGGCTGAACTGGGTTTTGTGCAGTGTATTTGGGTATCTGCCTAGATTCTGGGACTTCATGATGCTACAAACTGAATTGTTCAGAATTCAAGTGGGATAAGGTGAGTTCGCATAAGGTTTAATATTAACTTCATACCATAAAGCTATAATCTTTGCCACTTATTAGTGGCAAAACTTTGTGTTACTGTCCCATCCTACGGATGTGAATAATTCACCAAACTGGAACATTAAACTCTAGTTTAATTATCTAGCATAAGTGGTGATAATTCTCTAATTTAATTTATATTTGTACTAAAAGACTAAACTTCATACCACTGCGCTGTTTATGTATACCACAAATGCTACAAGGAGTATTCATAAAATAAAGAAAAAGCCCCAAACGAGCTCTGCTACATGAGTCTTGGTTTGGATATTGCATTTGTGATTAGAAGACATTGATTTGATGTCACAAGTATTTTTAACAGGATTACAGAATGCAAATAGCATTATGTAAGACAGATTACCTATGGCTTTAATGCAGGATTGTTTTTAAGCCAGAGGCTACATTTTGCTGGGTTATGTATGTTTGTTTAAAACTGAGCACACTAGGATTAGGCTTGGCAGAATACCATTTTCCAAATCCTTGATATTTTCAGGTTAGATGACTTCAATTTTTTAAATTAAAATATGAATTGAAAATCTGAGTTGTGATTATTTTTAAATAACTTTCAAGGTGGATAGCTGCTTGAGTCAGGATTGTTACAAACAGTCAAGTTTTGTAGGAATAATCAGAAATTGCTGTAGTCCATCATACTCTCATAACTTTTTGTCTATGGCACAGGGCTACTTGGTTCCAAAAACAGCAGAAAAGACCAAGTACATTTCCTGCACAGCAGAACATATGTGGACAACATGTTACACTGCCAAGCTAATCAGTGAAATGTTAGCTTTCTACTGAACCACAAGGAAAATCTTAGAAGCACTTGAACTCCAAATAATTTCTCAAAGGCTGCCTCATATGTACAGTACCACAAGTTCTTGACCTTTAGGTGAATGAAATTTCGGGAAGCTTACACAGCTGGCACAGAACAACTTCAAGTGACTGTGCACTGTTGTCATTGCTTTGTGCTCTGAATGCCTGAAATATGCCACTCCCTGTTAGACTGGCATAAGAAAATCTCTTACAGTGGTAATGTTTCCTTTTGGAAAGCTAAATTGTTTGATATACTCAGCAGCCAAGATTCCCTATTAACAAACTTAACTGGAAGTATGTTTTTTTTTGTCAACCCTAGACTAGTTTTAATTTTTGTATTTCACACATAGCTTATGTCTGGTTTCATTCAAATATGTTGACACCTTCTAGTTTGCGCCCCAGAGCGCTTCCAAATCTTTATTACCCTAGTATTTTTCCCAGGGAAACATTTGGCAGTGTTTCCTGCATTGCAAGGTGTATTTAATATATGCAGGCCAAGGAAGAAAAAGTAGGAACCTAGGAATGGGAAAAAAAAGATTTAAGCACCTGTGAAGTGCTTGTATTGCACATAAATATGCAAGAAAAAAACCCCAACCTGTACCTTGCATTCTTTCTATTTTGAAGAATAAAAGTTCTTGTATTCTGTGAGTTGTGTTCCTTTCTCTTATTACAATTGGCTTAGTTTTTGTTTATATGGAGCTCTGTTCTGTGAGCACCAAAATACAGCTCCCAAATGCTACAGGCCATAAGGAGTTTGAATGTTACAGAAATAATCAGAGCCTACCCTTTTAGAAGATAAATTCCTGTAGTATTCTCCATCTGCCATTTCTAGGGAGTATTCATATGGATGCAGATGTGCTCTGCAGGGGAGTATGATGATTATTTCTGAGACCTGAGAAGTGGTATGCTGACTTTCAGGATTTTAGGACAGTGAAAATTTCTGGTAAATATTGGCTGGATGGCACTGTAAGAAAAGCTCCTTTTGAGTGATTACATACAGTTTGTGTTCAAAGAGATAAAAATACAATGGGATATGAAATTTGATGTTCCTTAAATACCAAGGAAGCAGCTGAGAAAGCCCATGGCTTCCTGTAAAGCACAGCTTTCCCTGTACCCCTCAGTTTCAAGTAGGCAGGGAGTTGTCTTGAGGACATTGTACTCTTGGCTCTTAAATGACGGTCTGATCGAGGACATACCTGTGATGTGCATGGCTTTTACATCTCTGCTCTTGAATAGATGGGATTAGTGGGGGTTTTTGGCTTTTACCATGAAATGTGTACAAGGTGAATGGTGTGAAACAGCGTCGTGATGGAACAGAAGAGCAGTGGTGATCACTTCCAGGAGTGAGAGTGCTGCTGGAAGAGATGACCCTCTTGTGCCTGTTGGACTACAGGTGTTGGCTTTGGTTTTCCTCTCCAGTAGACTCCTTGTAACCCTCTCTGCAGCCTTTTGCTCCATCTGAGCAGTCTGCAGAGCACACATGCCACAGGCAGACCTGCTATGAAGTGTGATGCAAAGGGGAGGTTTGACTTCCTCGAGTCAGAAATTTTGTCCTTTTCTTTGGACTGATACAAGGAGGGAGTAAACGTACAGCTGTGTAACAGTATCAATCACTTCAGAGTGACACCGGTTAGCCTCCACCATGTCTTTGCCCCCTTAACTCATTTAAATAACAAAGAGAGAGGGTGCATGTGACAGCTCTTCTCATTGGTACAAAGGAGCCAGAAATTGGCAGTTTATTACCAGTGAGTCAGCAGAGCTGAGGTAAATACAGCAAATGTCTATAAAGTTCTCTACTGCCACATCTCCCACTAGTACATTGTCTGAGCTGTTTTTTTCTCCGAAAGCAGAAGAATGGTTGTCCACCTGTCGAAGTAGAACTGTTGGTCCGGCAAATTTAGAAGTGTTAAGCTTTAATGCTGAGTTTGATCCTTCTGGATGCAGTTTTTCCTTGAAGAGGCTGACACGGCACTCTGACCAAAAGGGCTTGGGTTTCTTTTACACTGCGGATGTGAGTATGGTGATGACCTAGCCTTCTGTTTTCCAAAGCTGTATTAAACCAGTGCACCCCAGCCTATGTTACTGCTTGCTCAGCCTGTTCGAAGAATCCGAACAATTAGCTCTAGATAATATCACCTAATTCCACTGTGAAATAAAAGAGAATGGGTGGTCAAAAACCTCCTGACAAGAGCTGTTTTGCTTCAAATAATGCAAATGAAGCATCCTAACCCAGTGAGCTTTTTGCCTGTAGCCACAGATCTTTGTTTCCTTTTCTGACAGACTGCGTATCTATTCATCTCTGTGATTAGTAGACCTACTGCTGTGGTCAGTCGGAAAGGGTAAGTGTGTCTAGCTGATGTTGGTCTCTCTTGCATTTAGGAAGTCTCTGCACAAGCACATTTAGCTGTCCAAGCTTGTTAATGGTCAGGGTCAAGCTACTATAAATTAATTTGCAGATCATTGCTTATTCCAGTCCCTTTGTCAGAGATATGAGCAAAAACTAGTACCTCTGCATAACAGAAGTGCTATTGTAAGAGAGGGCATATTTAGCAAAAAGTATTTTTTTTTTAAATGGCAAGTGGTATCTTTAATATGACCTCTTCCATGATCATTTTGAGAAAACAGAAGTTGGATTCTATTAATTCATCATGGTTTTTTTGGTGAGTCTTAGTAAGAAAGTATTTGTATCCTAAAGCCAGTTTTTCAGACCTTTGTCTGTTTAAAAAGCCATCTATTAAAGTATACTGTGTTATTTCTAATTAGAGAAGTAACCGTTTCTATACATGAGAGAAAAGGGAGGACTGGAAGATTGTTTTCAAAAATGTTTCCCAGTGGGATTGTAGACTATTTTTTCTGGGATTTGAGGGAGAAAAGATGTTTTTGAGGGAGGACAAATATTACACACCAGATGCAGCTGTGGCATGGATTTATACTGTAAATGTCAGATATGTATATTCAATATACATTAAAAAGAATCCTCTCTGTTTCTCTGTTGCTTTCTCAGTATTTGATCTGGTTTTTTTACCCAGTGATGAGTTTTGCACTGACTTTTGTCTAATTGTAAACCTAATCATAAGCACTAAACATAAACTCGGTATTTCATTCTTGATATTTTTTAACAATGAATTAATAATTCATTATATAGCTATTTTTTGTTTTACTTTCTTTTTTGCTGTTTTATTGTATTCCAACTTTGTACTTCAAGGTCCTTCTTTTTAATTTTTTAATTACTTGTGGCCAAGTAATCGTGGTCTTTGTCTTAACAGTGAGAATGATTTGGGAACACTAGGAGGCTCAGAGTTTGCTCCTTTTACAAGTGATTTCTAAATACATTGAACGATAAGCCTGAGCATGGATCCCTGTGGAATTCAGGGTAACTTCCCTTCCCTCTGACATGATTACCTAGTTAGAATGTTAAAGCTACACCTTTATAATAAGCCAAATCCGTAATGAAGGCTCCAACCTTTTAGTTTTTCCTCTCTCTTACTTAATGCTTAGTCTGCATTTAGCAACCACTGTTCAGTAGCCATTATTGCTGTTAGACACTTTCTCTTCTCTTGAGTGCTGTGGTTTTAACCTGCTTTGGTGTCCTAAAATAGAGACTGAAGCTGTGAGACACCAGTAACTCTAAGGTACTGAAACTTGGAACAAAACATCTTTAATGCTCAATTCACCAGTTGAAACAACCTCGTTATAAAATGGAAATGCATACTCAGACTGATTTACAATTTTTGTTTTAATCACTTAGGGTATAAATGCATGACTCAAAAGCATGTGACTTCTCACTCCCAGGGATGTAATCCTGTAATGATAGTCACAGTTTTGTATAATTTTTATACAGACACTTGTTCACCTTCAGTTGCTGATTTAATATATGCTGACAGTTGAAGATGAGGTTATTCTGAGCTCATTCTTTTATCAAATGTTACTTACCTTTGCATTATAAAAACAGAAAAACTAAAATGTATCAAATTTGAAAAATGGTAAGTTGTCTGTGGAGTGATGATGCATTGTTTTGGGTGTGTGAGCAGCTACCAGGCCACAAAACCGGGCTGTGAAGGGGAGGAAAGTGGCAGCTCAGGCTGCAGGGCAGAGCCTCCTGCTATGAGGAGTATGACTCAGTACTCTCAGTGATCATTCTTGACTTTTAAATGCATTTCCAGCCTTTTCTTACATTAACTTTGGGGCAGCCTGACAACATTGTCCTTCTGCATAGTCATGTTGAGAAAGCTGACTGACTCAGACTTCTTTTTAAATAGTTCCATGTGTAGAGGCTTTTCTGGTTTTGCAGTGCGTTGGTTGTCATGTGCTGAGTTGGACTGGCAGTAATTCCTTGCTATAATGTAGTATTTTGGGTGTGTATTTTTTCTCTTATGATTCAAGTTTCCAGTGAATTGCAAATAGCCATCTTTGTTCTATATTTTTTCCTTCCATTTGTTTCTCAGTGTAAATGTAAGGATCTCATTGGGCAGGAAAGTAAGAAAGGAAAGTTGGATGCAATCAGAAAATGAAACCTCAGAGCTCTCAAGGGATGGTAAGTGACTAGTAGTAGCAAGATAATAAAAGATTTTATTCAAAAAAGTGTGGAAGAAGCAGAGAACTAAAAATGTTTTCAGCTGTATTGAGAGTACAAACAGTCTTCAGACTAGAAAACCATGGAAAAAAAATGACAGGAAAACCACATGGAGACAGTTGTGTTGTCTTAAGGACAAAATTCAAAATGAGAACAAGGAAATACCTTTGCATTGTAGTATCATAGAAGACCATCAGATTTACCTTTAGTGAAGCCATGTTGGCTGTCACCAATTACCTTCTTTTTGTGTAAACACAGTTTCTAGGAGTATCTGCCCCATGATCCTGCCAGGGACAGAGGAGAGGTTGGCCAGTAGTTCTGTGGGTCTTCCTTTTTTCCCCTTTTAAAAGTGTGGGTTTTGTTTCCCCCTTTCTCGTCGCTGGGAACTTTACTGTACTGCCATGTCTACTCAAATATGATGGATAGTGGCTTAGCAGTTTCATCCGCCAGTTCTCTAAGGGCCTGCAGATTCATCTCATCAGGTCTCATCAACCTGTGCACCTTCAGGTGCTTTAGATGGTCTCAAACCTGATTTTCTCTTACAGTGGCTGGTTCTTTATTCTCCCAGCCCCTGCCTTTGCCCCGTGTAACTTGGGTGGTGTGGCTGGAGCAGTTGCTGGTGGAGACTGAGGCAAAAGATTTGTTGAGTACCTCAGCTTTTTCCATATCCCATGTAACCAAGTCTCCCATTTCTTTCTGGAGAGGGCCCACATTTTCACTGATCTTTTTATTGCAGAATTGCCTATAGACGCTTTTTTGGTTGCCTTTGGCATCCCTGGACAGATTTAATTCTATCAGGGCTTTAACTTTCCTAACACAATCCCTGGTTGCTTGGACAACCTCACTGTATTCCTCCCAGGCTACCTGTTCCTGCTTCTACTTCTGTAGGCCTCCTTTTTGTGTTTGAGTTTGTCCAGGACCTCATTATTTGTCCATGCAGACCTCCTGGTGTTTTTGCCCTCTTTGTTGGGATGCATTACTTCTGAGCTTGGAGGATATGATCTTTCAATATTAACCAGCTTTCTTGGGCACCTCTTCCCTCCAGGGCTATTCTATTCCCCCCATGCTATTCTACTAAGCAGGCAGCTGAAGAGACCAAAGTCTGCTTTCCTGAAGTCCAGGGAAGTGAGCTTGCTGTGTGCTCTCCTCCCTGCCCCAAGGATCTTGGTCTCAGGGTAATCTGAAGTGTACAGTGTTAGTCCTGTGGCATCCTTCTGCTGCACTGTTACTCTCAGGCTCATGTTTATATACTTTGAAGGGTAATGTAGAGACTCTGCATTGTCTCTAAGGCAGTAGCCTCATGTATGAGAGGTTTTCCCTCAGTCCTTTTCTTATCAAAGAAATATGCAATGAGAACACAATGCAAAGTCCTCCCATATTCTTTTCCTGGGCTGGATTAATTAAATGTATAACAGGCTGTTGTCGTTCCATCTCTGTGATCACAGACGTGCTGGTAAAGAATTGAGTTGACAGATGGAGGCAGCACGATGCACTACTGAAGAGGAATCTGTCCCAGCTCTTTTTTCCCCAGTCTCCCTGAGGCAGTTCATCTCAGCACAGTAACCTACTTCAGTCTTACTGGGCTGTGCTGCAAATTTCATTAAAATACAATTAAAATGAAATACAACAAAACATAGTAAGACAAACTTGATTAGGAGATGAACTATTAAATTCATATTACCCTTAGGTGTTACTTGATCATTATAATTTTGTTTGGATTAGAGAGCAATTATCTGTTGTAGCTAAATCTTGATTTCTTAACAAAAAAAGGATTTAAAAAAATCTTGTGTTTTAGAAGACTTAATAATCTTAATTCTGTAGTTCATTTGTATCTGTTAGAGCCAGAATTTTTTACATTTTTTAAAAAAATCATACTGTGTGTAGTGTTCATCTTCTGAACTGGGATGTCTTGGGTGCAGTTAGAAGTAATATTGAATCTGCAGTTTATCCTGAAGGTCAATCTTACACGCTTGCAAAAATAGTAAATTTTTATGTTGATTGACTGAAATAGGCTTGTGTGTCCATGGAAAGGGGTTGAATTGTCTACCTAATGGCTTCTGTAAAACTCATAAATATGTATGGGGATGGGTGTGAAACTCTCTCTAGGAAGCCTCTGTGAACAGAGGGGAACTGTGGCTCTCCTGCCTGGAGATGCAGAAGTTCAAGGACGAGGAAATTACACTTTTTTTGGTCCTGCCCCAGAAAATAGACTTGTGACCCTTCTCCTTTTCTGCTTCCCTACCCTCCATGGGTTCTGACGTACATCTTGTGTTACATCACAAATTTGTGTTAGACAAGATCTATTTTATCAGACAGAGCCCTAATTCACCATCTGGGAGCGGTCATCAGGCCTACTGTGAAGGAAGCAAGGTAGAATAAAAACTCCCCAAGTCCTTGCTTGTTCTGTGACTACACAGGGCCCTGTTCCCTTTGACCTGCCCAGGTGTGGCATTGGGCAGCAAAGGTCGAGTGAATCTGAGGTGGGCAGAGAGCCACCCAGACTTCAGTTGGCTAACATTGACTCATTATTCTTGTGTAGAGGTGAACACTGTGAGCTCCATTCCTTTCCTGGCAAGATACCTACCTGTTTTCATTGGTTTCTGTGGTCTGGACTATTAGTTTTCAGTTAAAGTGACCTTTTTTTAGACCAAGAACTTTTATGCTAGTGATTAGTTAGTACTAACTTCAGTATAGGTGTGAGGAATGTGGAATTGTGTGTGCAGTGTGAGGAATTGTAAACTTGTCTGCCACTAGCACAGAATCCTACCCCTGAATTTACTCCTACTTCCACCTACGAAAAAAAAAAAAGCAGTTTGGCTGGAATAAAGATACCTGACTGTGATCTATGCCTGCCTGTGATCTGCTGGATTCAGGAACTCTGAGAGAACTTGCTGTTAGATTTATGGATGTGCATGTGTTAGAGTTCATTCTGTTATAGACAGTGGGAGTTGAATCATGATTTACTTCCACCAGAGAATTTATTTGTTTGGTACTGAAAACATTTGCTTATCAGTATGTACTCTTATGGATTTTATTCTGGCTTGGTGTTCCATATGGAAACCTCCTATTCCCCAATTTCGGAGTGTGAAAGTGATTGCAGAGAATGAAAGTAGTTCAATGAATCATGAACATTTCCATAAGTATTTGTGACTTACTAAATAAGGCTTAATTTTAGTGATACTCAATTTTGGTATTTTAATACTGCGTTTCAAAATAAATCTTAATGGTTATTTTTTAAGCTTTTTGTTGTTGTTGTTTAATTAATCATTAATCTAGGAAAAACCTGTAGGATTTTAATCTAAAAAAGTGCTTATCACTGGGAAATAATTTTACTACTTCTAGTATTTTACTGGGAAAACCTGCCCTCATTCACAGTGTAAAACTAAATTATGTCTGTTCTTGTATGGTAAAAACTTTGTACACCTTGGCAATTTTTGTTTGTAAGATCATAGCAAGCTGCTCCTAGAGTGGACAAATGTTAGTCTGGGCAGTGGAGAGGCTGAATGTCCATCTGAGCTGGAAGGCTGGATGAGCTTGGTCAGAGAGGCTGCAGCGGCACAAAAGGTTCCCACACAGGGCTCAGTATGGGCCCCGCCTGGACTCAAGCTGTCTCCTGCTATCTCCAAATAGGGCGTTTCTGCTCTGCAATCTTCAGCAGGTGCCAGGAGGAGTCTGGCTTAGGTTCAGTATTAGATCTAAGCCAGCCTTATGCATTCATGCATTAAATGTGAAGCTGACAAGCTCTCTTGGAGTTCAGGGTGCTGGGCACATCTGAAGTCTCTCCAGTGAGCAGCCTGAGATCCCAGCACAGGGTTCAGAGACCTAGTCTGATTGCTCACAGCCTCCCCAGGCTTGGCAGAATTTACTAGCCCAAGGTCAGCCCAGAGAGCCTGAGTGTGCCGTTCCTCACGGGGTACGTGAAAGGCTGGTTATGCGCGAATTTTCACACAGAGCTGCTTTATGGGGCTATACTGGTGCTGAGCCCACCTGTAATGAGCTGAGCAGCCTCTAAACCGTGAGCAGTAGGGTTGTGGGTTAGCAGGGTGCCCCCTCCCTGGGGGACTGTGAGATGGTTTGTACAGGTGGATTTCCGGGACAGACCCAATCAGAAGTTTTTCAGAAGTTTTGGTAACGCCTTTTTGCCAATTACATCTTTAAGAAATGTAAGAGAAGGTGGTTGCGCGGTTGAAATCAAGGAGCCATGCAGGAGGACGTGGCAAGGGCCCCAGGTGGGGGCCAAGGCCTCCCTCCTCCCCCGGTCCTGGGCCGGGGGCAGGAGCAAACACGGAAGACCCCCTTGATCCAGACATGGAACGGAGTAAAGGAAAAAAAAAGGACTTGAAAGGACTTTACAAAAGAAACTTAAGAATTCCAGCCAGAGAGATAACGGACCCTTGAAGGTCACAGCCGCAGCAAGCGGAGAGAGAAGTCCGAAGGGGGGGCAGAGACGGCTCCTTCTTCCTCCCTCCCCCTCTCTCTCTCTTCAGCAGGGAAAAGACTGAAATCTAAAATCCCTGCCACCTGTGGAAGATTGTTGGGGAGCAGAGGTAACCCCATCTCCAGCATGAGGACCTCAGCTCACACCGGAACAGAGCTGGAACAGATAAGTGCATGTAGAGGATGGACTCCATGGAAGGAGTTTTGCTGAATTGTGGCCCACTCAGAGGAGTCTTACACCAGAGGCCTGCGTAAGAATTTGAGATCCCTGGGAGGGATCTATGCTGGTGCAGCTAGATTTGGACCCATGTCCGAGACCAGTGCTGGTACAGCTGCATTTGTGACCCGAAGGACAGCAGAGAATGGAAGAACTGTTGTTCGAGGGAGTCCCACGTTAGAGAAGTCTGTCAAGGACCGTATTCATGGGTAGCGACCCCACAGAAAACAGGGGTGGACTCTAAAGTCATTATCCCCTGGACTATGTGGAGCAGACCATGGAAAAAACAAGTGTCCCCTTGGGTGGGGAGATCTTATAGGACTCTGGGTAACCCCCAGCCCTGAGGTCGACACAGAAAAGGGCCAGAGAGACACTGTTCCAGCTGCAGCAAGGCAGAGGAGTTGTCCTAGAGATAACAAAGAAGAAACAATGCTGCAGAGTGCCTTAGAAGAATTTACTTGCCTTCTCCTCCTGGACTAATGCAAAGGGGGGAGGAGTGTTTTTGTGGACTCAAACTGTAGATGCATAGTGTTTTTACTTAATTAGTATTGTAGTAGATATAGTTGTTTAGTTTTTATTGTGTAGTAATAAATTCTAGTATTATTTTTCCCCAGTCAGATTTGGTTTTGTCTGCATAAACCTTCTCTCACAACTTAAAGCAATTTGGTTGGGGGGTGTGGAAAAAAAATTGTCACCAAGACAAACCCACGACGAGTAGCATGGGCCTCAGAAGGGGCCAACTGTCGTCACACTGTCGTCACTGTGGGAGTGAATGTCTGGTCCCACACTGCCCTGGAGTTGAAGGGTTCTAGCACCTGAGCTTCTTCAGGTGTAGCTACACTGTGCCATTACGTCTGTGGAGACACACAGTCAGAGATAACACAGTTCTTTGAGACAGTCTGAGGCTGAACACTGTCTCAGTTCTAACATTAAGAAGAAAAGTAAGTATGGGTAGCTTGTAATAAATGGGAGTGGAGGTTAAGAAATAAGAGATAACAGAAAAAAGATGTATCAGAAGTGCATCTTCACTTATGAGAGAGGGAAGTTTCTCAAGCTCCCTCAAGAGGGAGGAGGGGATGGGAGTAGTGAGGTTTTCCAGTTGTGAAACATGGACTGTTCCCTGTATGTTTCCTGTTGATTGCAGTTTCACAGAAACCATTCAGGGGCTAAACTATGTGGTTTGTCCTTCAAGACAAGTATCTTAGCCCAGCCCGATATCGTAGGCAGCAATACATGACACCTTCTGGACCTGTTGATTTCCCTAAGGAGGAGGGACGGTGTAGTGTACCAGCTACAGCAAGAGGAATTGACAGTTCTCTCATGTTGGCTTCATGTGGCTGAGATCAGTGCCCTGGGTATGGGAACAGTGTGGGTTATCCTCTGTCGGTGAGGAGTGGGTGTTGAACCAGGATTGCGGTGGTGTTAATATGCATAAGATTGTTGTGGTCTCCACCATGTTTGGAATCCCAAATGACTACCTCCATCCTGTTTTCCAAACCCAACTCAAAATAAAGTAATAACTTCACTGGGCATGTGAAGTAGGAAGACCCTTCCCCTCCTGGGAAGAAGTTACCTGAAATCTAGGACGGAAAGTTTCTTTCTGATCTGCTTTCTTGAATTTAGAGTTTTAAATTTCAGTCAAGATAGAAGTCTTGGTTAAACACTTGGTTGCCTAGATGAAACAGGGAGAGAGAAAAATCCCGGTTGGTTTTTGCAGTTCCAACCAAAGGCTAAGTTTGTCTAGATTTTCCATTCTGCTTAGCTTTAAAAGCAGGATTTTTAATTTTTGTTTGGTTTTGGGCTTTTTGGTTGGTTGTTTTTCATGCTACTATGTCTGAAAAACTATATGCTTCAAGAAGAAAAGGTTTTTAGATGGAGAAAAGTGGTTGGAATGTGTGATGGAATACTTCAAAATATGCATTCGTAGTTGAAGGCTGAACAGTGGAATACTTCTTAAGGTATGAGAAAAAGGTGTGGTGTTTCAGGGTGGGCTTTTTTGCCTTACAGAAATGTAAACCTTTCATTTCATGTTTATTGAAGTATGGAAAGACATGAAAAACAGAACTTGGTTGTCAGGCTCAACAGGGATTCTTATGACTTCCTTTCATGTTTTCTTCCTGCTTAATCTCTCCTAAATCAAGAGCAAAATCTTGTTATGCTTCCATGTAATGTCACCATTTTCAGTCATGATTAGTGCTTGATAGGCATTCTAATTTCTTAAGTCATTAGTAATGAGTGACTAAAAAAAACTGTGGTGGGGTTTTTTTCTCTGCTGCATTTCATATGATACTGGTTAGGGGAAGCTAAATAACTTTGCTGCTTTCAGCCTATTTCAGTAAGTTGTCATTATTGTTCTGTAGTGAATTCTAGGATGTAATGTTGTTATTCATTTAGATTCTTTCTCTTTTCTCTGCAAGACAGCCAAAGATGCATGTGTATCTGAACAACCTTCATTGAAACAATCAGTGAAGTTCAAGATGATTTATAGAAAACAGTGGGCGATCCTTCTTTGTTGGAGGGTCTTTTGTCATCCTAAAGATGGCATGTCAGTGGGGTATGGCAGTGAGTGGGCTGTAAAGAGCAAGGGTGCATAAGAGGTGATTCATAGAGTACTGAAACGAGATGATTTCAAGTGAGGCTTTTCTAAGTTTAAATTCTAAATCCAGAGGAACATTTTCTTCAAGTACAAACACTGCAAATACGTGAAATATTTCTTATTTTACACTTCATTTAAACTATTAAACCAGCCTGAGACATTTCTTGAGTTTGTCTCTGCTTTCCGTCTGCTTGTTAAGTGTATTGTGTTGTTAACTTCCTAGTCCTAACAATAAAGACCTTGGAAAGGACTTTTGTGTATTGCCAGACAGATGATGCAAGGCATAAATACAGCCTTTGGAACATCCTTTAGTGTCTTTCTTAGTGAAACCTGAACATAAAAGTTGGTATTTTTAACTGGCAGGATTTCAATAGACTTGCATCACTGTTGGAGCCTAAGTAAATTTTATTTTTTTCTTGCTGTATTCTTCGAAGTGATGTAATGGGGGAAAAAATAAAGTTACGGCATTTCACAAGACTAAGAAGAAAAGCCCCCATGGCATCTGAGTGCTGGTTTTGACACTTTTTAGTGTGAAGGAGAATGATGACAATGACCTCCAGTTCAGATAATGATTCCCAGTTAATCATTATTTGTGAGAATGGGCTCTATTAAGAATTCAGTGCTTTCCTGACATAATTTTCTATTGAATTAATAGCTGTTAAATTTGACTTGATCTTTTTATGCTCTACTAGCATGTCTTGCTTGGGAAGGCCTCTTTTTCCTTGTTAGCTATCTGTACCCTCAACTATATTCTTTCTGCCTTCAACAGGATTGTAATTTAGTTTTTTATACATTCTAGCCATCAGTGACATCTGGTCAGTTGTCAGATGTTGCTTGACAAACTTAACACTGTTTCCCCTCTCAAGGAACTTTGAAGCTGTGTTGCCTTCCAGCACTGGACCCATAAACTGTGATTTGAGAAGAGTGGAAAGAAGAATTCAGTTCAGGTGTAAGAAGAAGCATACCCAGTTCCCTTTTTTCACAAAATACTTGTGGGGGTTTTACTGAAAAAAATATTTTGCTATTTTGCTTTTACTTAGGATGAATTTACACTGGGTGGTATAAATATTATTCAGACATCACTATAAAATGGTAATTCAGAAAAGTGAAACATGCAAGAAGTGATGGAACAGGCAATATTTTTTTTTTTTTTTGTTGAAGGCCATTTTCATGTTAGACCACTAACACTTGATAAAGTTTTTTTTCAAATGAGCATCGTGAAATACAAGATTTAGTTACACTTATGAAGATGCACATTCTAAAGGAAAGCAAACTACTGTTGTCTGTTCTCCACATTTCTAGATTATTTTTCAGTTGGTTTTTTTAAGTGTCATTAAAGAAGGTTTTGCAGTTTTTAATCATTTAAAATTCTTAATGTCAGTATTTTTGTGTCAGCAGATAACTTATGAAACTGGATGAGATGGGTAATTTAGTGCATGTATTAGCTTAACAGAAGCTTTTAAAAAGGCCATGACAACCTCCAAAACCTTAACTGATTTCAGTATTAATAAATATTTTAAGAAACTTCCTCAGAGATCCTGTCTAATGATTGGATTTGAGACCTATATTAATTTATTCTGTTAATTTCCATTAATTTTGAGCTGTTTGTTCCTTATTAGTTTTGATCTGTCAAGAGTGTGACTTTCATCACCATAAACCAATCAAAAGCTGTTTACTAATTTTATTAATGAACTAGAAGTTTTCATAATATCTCTTTATGAAGTGGAAAAAGGCAATTATTGCCAGTTATTTCAGATATTAATATGATAAAATGCTTACTTTAATATATTATTTGTGCATTTACAAGTTTAGCATCTCTGTGATCTTGGGAGAGCTAAAAAAAATTACTTCACTCTATACTTGGTGAAAATGGTGTATATAGAAGCCTTTTAAAAGGGTTAACATTAAGAGTATTTTAATCCCGTGTGCTTATTACATTGGTTAAACAATTTGTTTTAAGAATGCATTATGTGGAATATATTTCTATATGCAGCATTTCACTCAGTATGAATTACTCAAACTCTGTCATATAGTCTCAGTCCTAGCATAAGATCTGCAGGTGACTGATGGAGAAAACTGTCTATGCAAAATGCCTGGGAGACCTTCTTTCCCTAATCACTTGGTTTGAATCCAAGCCTTTGCACAAGGAGCTGATGACAGTGTGGTCCATGAACAGGTGCATAAAGGTCTCTCTGCAGAGAAGACAAGTTGGCAGAATGTGTAGAAAGCAAAACTAACCAAGAAAATGAGAGGGTCTGTGCATGACTGGACATGTGAATTCTCAGACTTTTATGCAGCAACCTGAATCAGGAGGCAGTGTGTGTTGTCCTCACACTCAGAGCTTTTTTTAAACTTTAGTTCTTTGGCTTCTTAATATGAAAAGTATGCTCTATAGGAAAGCTGAAATACCATTTTTAAAGCACCTAGTCACTTAGTGTTCTCTTTTTGGGGGTTAGTGTTTTAGAATGGAAAAACAGATTGAAATGCTCCTTTTTCTGGAGTGCATTCTTAGCCCTCATATTGGAAATTTCCTATTGAGGTGGTGAGGGGTGGAAATTGGCAACATTTATTTAAAGTACAGATCACCGCCTACCATGCTTAAACCATCAAATATTCAAGTGCACCCTTTAAAGGCTTATTGAATAATTGAAACAATTGTATACATTTGTTTCTAATAATTGGTCTATTTCATTTACTGTAAAATGATCTCACACAGCATGCGAACAACAGTCTAACTTGTATGACTGTGATTATCAGTGTGTATTGCAACATTCCTTATCCTTAAAAATACTGGATTGTAGGTATATGGTGGAGGTTTGCTTTCTTTAATGTCAGCCACTTGGGAGTTCTTGATTTGGTGAATCATGTAGGATGGTGCAGTGATTAGATGCCAAGTCACGATCCAGTGCTTTGAGCTAATTTTACTTCCAGTGTGCTGCTTTTGAATTAAAAGCTCTTCTTACTGGCACTGTTATGTTTCAGACAGGAAAGGAGCTCTCTTTTAGCTGCTCCTTAGTGCTGGGTTTCCCTCAAGGGTCTGTGCCTCGCAGTGCAGGCTGCCGGCATCCAAGTTTGCGCTCTAAGGATCCCAGCTGCTTCCACAGCTGTTTTAGTGGATGACATGTATGTACATAGTAAAGGATAATCTGCTCTTTGATGCTTATGCTTGCTGCAGTCCTGAATCCAGAGCAGGCTCCTAAAAATGTGGGAACACTGAGCCAAAAGTCAAGTATTGCTCTGAGCAGAGCAGACAGTTCTGAGCCGTCTGAGTAAGCTTTGTGCTACACCAGTTCTGGATGCAGGTTTTCCTCCAGTGGTTTTTAATAGTGGTTCAGAACAACTTTCATACTGTAATATTTAAACACTTTGAAGGAAATTATACCTGGGGAAAGGGTTACATAAAACTGAGCTAAAATTAGAGCTCTGTTTAAACCTGGAGATTAGTTTTTGTTATGTGTTCTTTCCTATTTTAAGTAATTTTAATTCATATGGACACAGTGATATCAAATTGCATGAAATAAATATAACTTGTAACATTTGATCATGTCTCACCCTTTGTTATTAAGGAAGGTATTGTTACTGTAACCTCTTTTTAAAGCTTTCTGATACTCCTGTTTGCTGCAAGCTAAATTTGTTTGAAAAGCTTCAGCCAAAGTCATTCAGTCACTTCTGAAGATGATGACAGAGTAGAAGTTATTAAAAACAAAAAGCCACGGCTTTTACTTAGTAACCTTTTCCTTCCTTTCAAAGATTGGTACTTTGCCATGACTATGAACATTTGCTTATTACTGGCTGTATTAAAGAATCTTCAGCTGTCTGTTTTCTGTAACAAAGCATAATCTGTAGGAAATAGTGTACCTGCACTGAGTGCATCCCAGGTCATATCTGCAGGCTTTCTTTGTGTTTATAGTAATAAGCTATCAGGGGCTTACCGGAAGTTTTCCCTTTGGTTAATAATATTGCTTGTCAGTAATTTAGAGGGATGAATAGCTGGTAATGTGGAAGAGCAAGGACAAGTCAGCAAGAGCGTGAATGGATAGGCCCAGAGTCTGTGAGGAGTTGTGGAACTGACAAAGCTGGGACTGGGAATTCCTAGACAAGCAGGGCATTTGTGCCTGGTAGGCAATTGGGATAAGGTGTCTGTCTTGGCACTGCTATGTGCTGCATCCTCTAGTAGCCTGAGCACTTTCACATCATGTGGCATTTGGTTTTGTCTCCTCCAAGTCCTACATGGTAATCCTGTGCCTTAAATCAATTGATAGTTTTGGAAGATTCAGTTCAAAGTGTCTGGTATAATGTCAGGACTCTGCTGCAGCTCAGCAGGATGTTTTTTCCATAGCATGGACGTATGTTGTGTGTCTTGGGGAGCGAAAGAGCGTATGTGCCAGGAGCTGCCTAGGGTGGTGTTGAAGCACTGTTGGATGAAACTGAGGTAATGCTGTCCATTGCAAACAGCCCCCAAATGAGGTGACACTTTAGAAAGCTAGCTGAGGGGACCAGACAGTGTGGATGATCAAGCAGATCAGTGCTTCAGCTCCTTCACATACCTTCTTTTGTGAGCAGTACTCATGTGTTGACATGATAAATTCGGCTGAGATTAGGCCACTGAAGTTGGGGGATTGGGAGAAATAGATTGACCTAAAGACTGGAAGCTTGTTTATGTGCATGCATTTGGAGGACAGAAAGGATGAGTGGAGTAGGTAAGAGTTGGGAAAACCAGGAGAAACCCTAAGGAACTAGAAAAGCTGAAGCTTGGTTAACAGAGAGCATTAGACAAAGTTAAGGGGTAGCAGTGTAAGAAGAGATGGGACAGATGTACAAAGAATGCCTCTAGGCTGAAATGTGCTTCTGAATAGTATCCTTTTCACAGCTTCAAATGTTGCCTCCAAAATTCTGGGGTCACCTGCTGTGTATTTCACTCAAAACCGTAAGTGGTCTCTTCCACTGGTGATATTTTGCAAAGAGAAGTTCTCTTTTTGTTTCTACTTCTCTTTAGGTCACTTGTGCGAAGGTAAGGTCAGAGTTTAGTTCACTTGTAACACATCTAAAGGTCCCAACTGCTTTTAAGTTATGTCATTATTTATATTGATGAATAGATAAAATTTCTATTCCCAGAAATTTCTCAGATCTACTATGAAAGTTTTGCTGAAAGAAATCAGAAAACCTCCAAAATAGAGCACTCGATAGAAACATTAGAATAAATTTGCAAGTGTGATAAGAGCTTGAGTCTCAATCACTCTGAGTGATTATAATGCACTCATAAATGTGCATTATAATCATTACATGATAAGGCATGCTGTAGTTGATGTAATAAATCACGTGCTTATATAAGGGGCAGGGCTGAAATTGCTGCTGGAAAATTTGATTTAATTATTGATATGGGTATAGAGATTAGTGTAAAGATAACAGTTCATCCTGCCATGTACTGTTTATGAAATATGTATAAAATTGGATGGTGGGAGAAGCACACATAGAAGGCACTCCCAGAGTATTAAATATCAAAATCTTTGGGAGAACCACTTTGCAGAAACTGCCTTGTTCCCTAGGAATGAATTCTCTATCACTTCTATCACGGATGGCTTGAGTTGTCTATTTTCAGATATGTACTAATAGTATTCTGGATCTTTTTCTCACTTTCTTTTCCTAGTTAGTGTTTGCGGGATGGTTGATCCCCCAGCTTCCAGTCGTAGTGACAGAGCTGTCTTTGTGGTGCTGGCGGATGATCTGTCAGCTCTTTTCCTGCCAGTCAGTGGGGGTTTGCAGCACACAAAACCGCAGTTCCTGCTGCCCATTGGGAGAGCACAGAACTTGGCAGCTTTAATCATTTGCCAGCTCACAAAAACATGTTGGGTTTTCCAACCTTATAGCCAAGATTAAAATCATCTCTAGTGGAAGTTTGGTTTTGTTAGCATTCCTCACCCCTTCTTCTGGGGCAAAAGCAATCTCTAGGCTTTTACTTTCTTCATTATCTTAAGTTTTGCTTTTTGCTAGAGGAGTCAGGTGGTTTTTGTGGTTGCTCGTATTCTCAGCAGGTGGTGAAAATTAATTTGGTGCCCTGTAGCTTTGACAGCTGTTACCAATATATGTACTAGGTGCAAAATGAAAATATCTTACTGTCCTTCTACACTGACTGTCTACTGCAGACTGTGTTGTTACCAGTTAGTCAGTCTAGCTCTCTTTCCAGTGTTTCAATACCCAAGTACCTGAACTAGCTTTCTAAATCCAGATGCACTTTTCACTTGCCTCTGATATATAAAAAGGGTAAGGACATATTCCACAGTGATTTCAGGGAATGAACTAGAGTTTGGTTGAAAGGAAGGCTGATTTAGACTGTCAGACATGTTTAGTAGAAACCTAAAAATAGTGCTAACAGAGGTACATTACAGTGTTTGCTAAAAAAGGTGCATGATTTATACGTGGAGATTCTGGCCACCGCTGACACTTGGAAGTAATGTCCTGGCTTGAACTGGATTGGGAACTAAGGTCAGAAGAATCAGAGTGCTGGTACCTGCAGAGTGAGGGGGAGACAAAAAGCAGAACCAAATGCATTCTGACAGGTGCATGCAAAACACAGTGAAGTATGAGTATCTCTTGCTGTGATTTTGTCATCACCAAAGTTTTTTGTCTTTTGAAGCTTGTGTAATTGTCATACTGGAGCGTATCATCTGCTGCTGCTCTGTAGCCCTGAGTCATTTCGGCTCTCAATAGGATGTGTAAAATAAGAGCTGCCATTTGACTGTGCCATGTTAAGTGGTGGTTTGGAGCTTGTAGAATTCTCTGTAAAATAGTCTTATATTTCAATCTGTATTAAAAAGATTTTTTGAAGCTTTTGTTTTCCAAATAAATGAAGGTTCTTGGACTTCACTTTATTTGTGCATATCTGAATTTTAGTAACTTCCATATTAACACAGAAGGGGTGAGGGAACATACAGTTTTAACTGAAAGGTCCTGTTACTCTGTTGTTCAGTGTCCCCTAAGTTAATCCAAGTTCAGCATCATTTATCAGGTTACATTGAGGAGGTCAGGCCTTTGCAGGGCTGGCGGAAAAATGTGAGCTGTTTTAACAGAACTGCCCTCAATGTGAGGTTCCATTGTGTTTAGTTCTCGTTTGGTACCAGAATGACATCTTGAATTATCAAAAGCTGTTATTATTTTCTCAAGATTCTTTTTTCCTCAAAATATTCTTTGATTTTGACTTACACATTTATTATTTGTTTTTAATGTGGATATCTTGGTCGTGCAAATACTGAGTCAGTAGTGTTGTAGTTGGTGTGAAGGCAAATGTCCTCAGGAACTGAAAGCTGAAAGTTTTGCACTGCATGCTTTAAACTTCATTCTCAATCTCAAAAAACTTCTTTAATTAATTTTTTATGTTGATAAAATAGACATGTCAAGATAACATTAATAAACATTAATAATGCCACTACTTTAATTTGCTGTGTAGTTTTAAAACTATCTCAGTACTTCAAAGTTAGTTGGTAGCACGTGGTGTTGACCTCAATCAACACATGACTATAAATCCTTCTAAGGAAATTACAGTGCCTCATTTTTTTTTACAGTTTGTTTGTTGTTTTTGATTTCCTTTAACCTGTTTGAAGGCCAGTTCCCATATTGGATTTGGTTTTATCAATGGTATATACTTAATCTCTTGCTGTTTGTACTGTTTGGAGAGTAAAAATATGTTTTTAAAGTTGTTTGCTACTTGTGGTCCTTGTCCAAATATTGTAATTTTTCTGATAAGGGAGAAATATGGATGTGTAAAACCACTGGCTGTGCTGATGGATTATCCTAGACACACTACAACACAGTGGCAAGTGCAGAAAAGAAAAATAATCCGATTTGCACTTGGAGAACAGTTCTATAGCAACAGTGGAATGAAATATACTTTTGATCTTATTTACTAGATTAATTAGTATGTCTTCAAGTCCCCAATCTTTGTTTTTACATAATCGTCCTTTAAATATTTATTGGCTTTACATTCATCCTAATAAATTTTATTGTTCTTTAAAGGAAAATGAAACAGTAGCTAAAATAATTAATACGTTAAGTCGTTAATTTGAGGTTTAACTATATTTTCAAGCAAAAATCCGTAAAGCTTAGCAAAGTGAAAACAGATCTTTATGTTTGTAGAAAAGAATTGCTAAAAGCTTATTTACCAAGTCAAGAGGTGACCTACTTGAATAATCTCTTATTTAAGATGAAAAGAGATATATTTTCAGTTTTTTGAGGCTTAATCATTACTTTTTGATAGGTAATATTTGCTAAGGTAGTTTCCAAACTATTGCAGAATTTCAGTAAGACTTGGGTTTGTCATAACTTCGCATTTCAGACATCATAAATCCTGAACCAAAATATTCGTGGTTTTATAATGAGGTAACATCTCTTAATGTCATGCTTTCAGAAAAGATGAAGGGGTGTGTGTATATATATATTTTTGTTACCTCAGTCACCTGCTGGAAATGCATTGGTTTCCTGGCTGTAGCCATTTGGAAACCAGAGCTTCAGGCTCTTGTAGAAGTAAAACTTGTTCTAAGGATGGAGATCTCCACAGAGTTTGCAAAACAGGTAGCTAATTTACAATTCTACATATGGCATGCAATTTGGTAAACAAAAAGGACTTTAATGGATTATATCTAAATACAGAAATTATATGTAAATTACATTCCTCCTTCTGCAATTGGAAAGTAAAATAATTTGATACCTTTGGGCTCTTGTCTTACATTCCTAATGAAAGGACAAGACTGTGTTATTGCAGAGGGACTACACTGCCTCTGGCAGTAATCCAACAAACTGTATCTGTTGGTGTCACAGGTGTGCCATTTTTCCATCTGCTGCAGCTGTCTCTACAGCAGTTCTGGCTGATTCAAACCACATTTGCTGTACAGAAGGCAAATAGTAAATAACTGAACTGGATGGTTGGCAACTCCAGCCTCCTAGGTGTAGAGATGATTCCAAACACCTTTCTTCTCAAGCTGCTAGGAAAGGAGAGGTGCATCTGCTGCTCA
Organism: Lophotriccus pileatus; assembly: GCA_035583135.1. Taxonomy (NCBI): domain Eukaryota; kingdom Metazoa; phylum Chordata; class Aves; order Passeriformes; family Tyrannidae; genus Lophotriccus; species Lophotriccus pileatus. The sequence continues at coordinate 27,198,932 of JAWWES010000041.1, forward strand.
TCAGGCTGTTTGAAAACAGGTGTCTGCAAAGGTCAGGTTCTTCTGGAGACTACTGGGCTTGCTTTTTTTTTTTTTTTTTAAATCCAGTAGGAAGTAATTTCACAAATGTGTGAAGTAAGGAAAAAACTATAAAGGGCACAACTTCTTTGGGGTTTTTAGTGATAAAGCCCATTTTTGTGTGCGTGTGAGTATTTAATCCCTTACTGTAGAGAACACAAAATCATGCAATGCATGCAAATCAAAACTGAGCCTTCTGAGAATTTGTATGTGTGGGAATTTGTCTATAATGAATCTGATGTTAATTATGTTAATTAAAATTCCATATTTAAACATTTTAATAATGACTTTATTTCTACATGAATAATACCCTCTTTGGTCTTTTTGTATATTTTAAGCAACCTACTACTTTCTTCCCTACTGCTAGTGTTTGCATATTATATTTTCTTGCTGAAACTATCTTTTGAGTGTATGATTTTATTATTCAGTTCACCACTATTGCCTCTATAGTTTTGCTGTCTTTAAAGGAAATACAAATAGTTCAATCTTTTGTTGTTGCAGATGTAAAGAAACCATTATGCCTGTGTGGCTATTGCTTAATGTCCCTTCAGTGGGTATTGTAAAAATGAAATATTTATTCTATTCATGCAACATTGGCTCAGAGAAGTTGGTTGCTACACTAAATCATTTGACAAATTACAAAATATTAATGCCATGTAGTCTTTGTGCAGATGTGAATGGCACATCTAGGGAAAGACTTTGAAATCATGAGTATAATTACAATAGAAAATATAAAATGTCCTCTTTCTATAAGTAATGCCGAGTTATTCAAATGTATTTAAAATCAAATATAGTTCAGGCTGGACTGTAAGAAGGAATGGTTTCAAGCCTTTGATTATTTTTTTTTTTCATATCCAGGTCAACAGTTGAAATTTCTTCCAGATCAGTAGTCATCAAAATTAATTTGCCTATCAGAAGATTGACAAAAAGACTTTTTAAAATCAAGACCTTAAAATCTTAATCATACAGTATGAAAGGGCTCAGTCACAGTGCAAAACTTGCAAAATTTGAAGAACTTAAACCTAAAAGCAGTTTAGTGTGTATTAATAGCATAGATGTTCAGTCTCAGAAATAGAAACAAGTTTTGAAATGAGAGTTTGCGGAAGATGATGCCCAGAAGTGCATTTATGAACAATGTGCAACTATTCCCTTTTAAAAGTGGGCAAATTAATAAAAATGGAGGCTTTTGTGTCACAGCAACTCTGCCCAGTCTGGGTGTGCCTGTGTGCACACAGGTACCACATGTGGCTTCACAGTTTATAATGCCCCTTCCCCACTTTGCGCTGCACTGGTTGTGAGGGTAGGACTGCCCCGGGGGCCCTGTGCTGGGACCAGCAGTGGCAGCTGTGAAGAGTTGGTCCACAGGAACACTGAGGCAGAATCAGGAGGTGTCTCCATCTGTTTTTCTAATGCCACAGCTTTACTGCTGAGTGCTGTTTTTTTGAATGAAGCTCTTAAATTTGAAACTTATTGGGAGAGTTATTAAAAATCTGTGCCTTTTCCAAGAAACAGCCTTGACTGCAATACCTGCTGGAGGAGAGACTTGAGATAAACTGTACGCTTGTGCTAAGTAGATTCAAGCCCACTTCTTTTATCTCTGAGGAAAATCCCTATTCATCATGTTTTAGTATCTTTGGACAGCAGGGACAAAGAACCAGAAAGGAGAACTTCTTTTTACTTGAATATGTTCCTCAGATATGATCTGCAAGGGGAAGAGATTATGTTCTCTGTCTCCCTACAGAAGTTGTGCCACTGAGGGGCAAAGTGCTGAAGACTGAGTGAGCCACAGGGAGTCCTTCTCTGTATAAAGGAGAAAGCACTGCCATACATCGTGTTCCTCTGGCTGTCATTTTAAAGAAAATTACAGCTGTTCCAGTGCTTTGGGGAGCCCAGTCCTCTTATTTGCTTGACATGACCTGTGTGTACCTACTGCAAAGAGCCCTATAGGAGTTTCAGGTGGCTAAGCTTAGTTTCAAGTTGTTGGTCAAGTTATTGACACAATTCAAGCAGACAGCTTCTAAATTCTATCAAAATAATACAGAGAAATAATGGTAGATTATAATTAATAATACAAAAGAACATTCAAATAAAGTTTAAGGCATGGCTGAATTGGGTATTTCTTTGTGTGATGGCCAATAGGGTAGGCGGAGGAACATCAGCAGCTGAACAAGGCTTTGTTCCATTCCAGCCAGATCCTCTTTGGGTACCGCGGCCTCAGATATAGCATGTGTATCACATGTAGAAGTTCAAACAACGTGTGCCTTACCAAGCTGAAGTGTCCCAAAGAGGATTTCTGCATCCAAAGAACACTCCATTTTATTAATTTTTTTCCTTTCCCTGAGCATGGATTGAAACATGCATATGCCAGAATCTTGATTCTCTCTTCTTGGAGATTTTTGTTTGCTTGTTTGGATAGCTGGGTTTTTCAGTTTTGTGTTCCTTTTTGGTTGGTTAGGTTTTTTTACATAATCAAGATTCTAACCTCACTTTGTAGCTGTCATCTTTTTCCTTTTATCCTTTTCCCATTCCCCCTCAGGCTTGATTCTCTTCAATTTTTTTATTTAATTTTTTGTGTGTGTGTGTGGAGTTGATGTAAATTCATTTAGGCTATGCGCTAGATGTGTTTAGTTTCAGTAAGTTCTTCCTTGGTTGCCTACAGGCACTACAGCATCAGCAGATCTATTTTGTTTCTGAAGCTGCAATTGGTTTTTTAGCTGCTGATAAATCTCCTCATCCTGAGGCTGGGAAGTGTACATTTGTCTACACTTACACTGCGTCTCTGTGACCCATGTATTCAAACTGCTTTAAGCATCCAGCAGTCAAGGACACTCACTGAGCACAAAGAAGAAGGGCAAAGTATTTGTTCCTCTATGAAAAGGGATGGAGAACAGTACTAGAAAAAAATCTTAGTATAATTAAAGTTAATGCTGTGAATCTTATTAGGGAACATCCTCATCAAAAAGTAACATGAAAAGAGAAAGGAAGCCTATGTACAATACTAAGCTGTGTGTGCTGGTAAAATAATAAAGTGAATGAACCTTGAGGTATTGAAGAGGATGCTTCTCAGTCAGCTGTGCTGGAGTCACTTCTGGGAAACCTCACTGTCCTTGGCAACCTCTCTGTGTGATTAATAGCTTATGTGCCTTATGTGTGCAAACAAAGTCTCTCCCTGTAAAAGATTCAGAGAAATTGAACCTGTATGAGTCTGCATCACCAAAGTGTTTGAGAAGTGATTTTCTGGAGCTGGCACATTTTCTGTAGCTTTGGCTGGTACAGTGAGCATCAAGAAAATGTAGAAAAGAGACAGAGAAGTCTAAGAATGATAATCAGGATGTATATGCTACAATCCTTTTGGAACAAAGAGTAGTTATTCAGATCTAGTTAAAAATTACTTATCCTGCTTTCCCTGCTGTGGTCTGCTGGTGACTATTAAGGAATAACTGGCCATGTTCTGGTAGAGAGCATCCTGTATTCTTGTAGGAAAAAGAACGCACAAAAGGAATAAATTATTGAGAGAGAGCAACAGCAAAGTAAGTCCATGAAATTTCAATAGTAACATCTAAAACCAGAACAAGTGGTTATGATGAAGTTTTAAAGTAAATAAACAAATTCTATAATCCTTAGAGGATCCTGCTCTTCACAATTTTTTTTCTAATAACATTTAACTTATTAGATACTCTTTAAAATTCACCTCCTGACCCAAATACTTGGAGTGATTTTTTGGAATAAGGATGCACGGATGACAGTGAATCTTGCGTATCTTGCTATGCCTATGAAGCTATCTTTTTGAAAGTAACCTGCACTTTAAAGTATTTTCGGACTCTGTGATTGTAAAGGCATTTTTTATAAAGAAACTGGAAACTTTCCCACACAAAATTATGATCACTGAAAACTTTACTGATGAAGTAAAGGAAATTGAAGCTGGAAAATGAAAAAGAAAAAAATCAGTTTGTATATGCAAAAACATGAGAAAGAGAAGATGAATCTATCAAAACATGCACAAGAATCAAAGCTAAATCAAGGCTATGCATTCCATGAAGTCCCATGTAAGAAATGGAAATGTTTTCCCTCCTGCTTTTCAAACAAAGAAACAGTAGTAGCAGCAGTAGTAGTAGTAGTAGTAATAGTAGTAGTAATAAGCCACCCAGCGTGCCTAATCTCAGTCCTGGTGTGATTGTCAAATTGAAATACCATCCTATCAGGTGGACATGCTAGGAAACTTAATTGTATACCTTTCAATATTAAGTCTGTATTCTAAAAATAATATTTACATTACTTCAGTTGTAATTGTTAGGTATACAGAAGATTTTAAAACATTTAGTATCGAAAATAACAGGTGAAAAAACCAGTCCATTTTATTGTAGTACTATGATTGTAACCTTTCTGTCTTCTCCACCGCCCTACCCCAACTGCACAAGTATCTTTTGAGTCTACCTGTGCCCCGTCCCTTGGTAACTGTGAACCACACTGCCTTTCGAGGGTTATAGATCCCATACATGTTTGCCCAGTCCAACCTACCATAGTCCAGGGCCAACGTCTGGGATTGAACTCCATAATGAAGTTAGCTCTTGAGCTGCTTCAAGATCTCATCTGAGTACTGCACTAGCTAAATTTTGATGGGAATATGGCTTGGCTTCAGAAAGGATAAAAGATTTGTTACTTGTCCTGATCATTATCATTATGTCTGGAAAAAGTGAAGGATGTTTGAAAAGGAAGGCCAAAAATGCATGAAAAAAGAGATGGATGAATAATTAGTGTCATCAGACAATTACTAGATACTTCTTAGAATCTGTTTTTCATATTTTCTAACAAGGAGATTCCAAAGTAAGGAGTTGTGTGCTCGATGTGCTCGTCAGTTATTTTCAGCTTAAACAGTTCAAGAGGTTAAAAAGTAGTTTTGTTATTATGTGAATTTTGCACTAAGATGTTCTTAATGGATATATTAGTTTAAAGCTTCCTGAGGCTAAAATGGTACTAAGATGTAAAAAAAAAAAAGATGCCACAGGTAATATTATTATTACAAAAAGTGCTTATCTCAGTGAACCTTTACAGAGGCAGACATGATTATTTCTGTTGAACTAAAAATAGCTGCTGTGACTGAAAATCTTCTCCTAATAAAAATGTATTGGGAAGTAAGGGAACCAGTTCAAAGGCTTCTTTTTAAGTCTCCATCACAAAGAGTCTGTTTTATTATGATAGCTGCTGTCTTGACAGTCAAGTAACAGATTTTGCTATGGGTTTTGAGCTGTCCATTAAATATAACACCTCTATTTTTTGAGTGTTTTAAGTAGCCCAGTGAGTAGCTACTGGCTGAAAAGTCAGAGTCACAGTGGGAAGCTAAAGGGGAGTGGGCCTCTGGAGCATTTAGTGTTTAATCTACAGCTGTAGTGAAGCAGTGTGCAGAAATAATTCTGATTAGGCTTGGTCAATCAGATAACAAAATAAGCCCTGCCCCTCCATCATTCAGCTGTAAAATTCAGAGAACATATTCTGCTTAAACCCAGTTAAACACAAAAACTCTGGTCAATGAGTTATATTTTAGCTGATTTCTTGATATAACATGCTGTCAAAGGCAGAGGGGAGAAAATAGTTAAGCTACTGCATTAGTGAAATCCCATTTTCTTCTGGCACTTAATTTTGGAAGGAATGATTGAAACCATGAAAATAGAGATTTTGAGAATTGAGCTTTTACAAGAATTAAGTGTTACTAGATACAAATAATAGATTAATACTGTGCCACATTTGTGGCATGGTAAGTAACTTCTTATTTACAGTTTCATGTCAGCTGTTGTCATTTGAATATACGGCTGTAAATGTGCAGTTGAAGACCAATAACCTTGAACGGAAGAGGTTTTTCCTAATCACCACTATATTATTTGATGCTAAATTTTCACATAAAAAAATTAATCGCCTGTAATTGTGACTTCTGTTTTTCTAATTTTTTTTTTTTTTTTTTTTATCTTTCTCAGGATAAGTGTTAAGTGTTGGCAACTCTAGAATTGCAGCATATATGTGACTTGGAAGCTCAGAATACTCTGGTTCTATTTCAGCAAGTTTAAGAGTTCAGGTGGATGTAGTCATTATTGAACCTCGCTGGCAGTCTGCTTTGAAGTAGATTCTTAAGTACAGCTCGTGCTTTTGTGAGGAAAAGCATTGTTCTAATAAGCCTTGAAAACAGAATAGGTTTCAGAGGACCAGATGAGGTTATTGTTATGAACTAATACTGGTACTAATAAAGTCTGACAGAATTCTTGTTACCTATAAAAAGATGAAAAGCCCTTAAAGGTAGAAATGTTTTAACTGGACTTGAAAATACTAATGAATAAAAAAAAAAAAAAAAGAAAGAAAAAAGAAAAAAAGAAAAATATGGATTTGTGGTAGAACAGAGACAACAGTTTTTAAATAGGGTTTCTTTCTTTAGGAGTTGTGAAAAATGCCAGTGTCCTGTACTGTTTAAGGTAGTTCCTTGGAAAGCAAAGGTGGTCCAGAGATTAACGTGGTGTGTGAAATCAATGTCTTTAGTACTGTAGGCAAGCACATTTGACTCTTTAAAATGTTTTCATATATTTCTCAGTACATATAAATTTTCTTCTTTATACTGAAATTTCACCATTGAGTACACATTGTAATTTTTGCAGTGGTCTGCCTCTCAGACACTGTCAATGGAGACCAGAGGATTGTCCCACTGGCAAGTCATCAAGTACAATGAATGTAAAGAAAAAATGAAACTATAGCTCTAAATTAAGAGGCAAGTTACAGGTAGTTGCTTAGAGGGAAACTGTGGAGACCATAAGATCTGGATACAAATCTTAATGTTGATTTTTACCAGCTGCCTAGTTTATGCACTGCATATAATGAAAAGAAACCATATGTATTTTTTTGTTTTGTTAATAGAATACCATTACTCTTAAACACACAAACAAATGGAAAAATGCCCTAATAGCGTGAGCATCATTTTATTAAAAGGTTCATGCAGCTAAGCAGATTTAGCTCTGCTTTTATATAAATACAGGGAAATGTTTAACCCCTATTGTATGGCCACAAAGCCTGTGCTGATCACACAGAAGCTTGGGAGGGCCGAGGACAAAGCGACGGGCTGCTGGAAACGGCTCCTTTTGTACGTGCCTCTGCACACAGGCCAGCAACAGCAGGGCTTAACAGCAGAGTTTTGTCAAGTTTGCAACATGAAGGGGAGCATGGTACAAATTCTTACCTCTCACTAACAGAAAGTAAGGAAAAAGTAACCCACCAAAAAAGGAAGAGGACCAAGACAGCTGTATAGCTACATCCACAAGGTAATGGCCAAGTTCCCTTTTCTATTCTGGTACTTCTCAATCACTTACATAGTTGAGAATTTATCTATCATAGTGTTAGTTAGATTTATTTGGAATGAAGTAGCATGAGGAAATGCAGGTTATAACTCTGTAACAGAATAAACCTACCACATGTAACATCCTGAAACATTGGACTTCAGTTAACAGTCTAGGAATTGAAATCAATGCAGTTGTAATTTGTATCCATGAAGGGAGGACATGACTGCAACATGTTAAAGATCAGATGAAGTCTATATTGTGTTTGATTAGTATAAATTGTGTAAAAATTTGGGCATTGTTCTTATGGATAATCTAGACTGGAATACTTTCCCTGGGAAATGTCTTCATGTGGATGTGTGTATCAGAAATGAAAACCCAAAAAGTTGCTTCTGTTGTATTTCCAGGGTATTTTTTTCTGTTATTACTTCGTCAAAATCATCTGGGGTTGAACACACCCAGAAATAAGAAAGATATGACAGCAAGATGGATCACTGCCCTCGTCAACCAATCGCAGTAGTTTCTCCTTTTCTGAAAGCTCCTCATTACTCCTTAGTTCTGAAAGAATGGACATGAGGGTGAACAATGGAGCTCTGCAGTACTGGATTGCATAAAACTGTGCTTAAATACACTAAATGAATTTTGTGTGTCACAAAGCAAATATTTTGTATTAAAGAACTTTCTGCAGTATTGTAAAGTAAAAAGCAACTAAGTTATATTTTATGTGTATATAGATATATTATTAATTTTAGGAGAAAGCTGCATATTGTCTCACTATTGCTTTTTAAGGCTGCATTAAAAATATTAAAGTGTCTTGACATTTTAAAGAATATTTTTGAATAAATTTTATATAAAACCATTTAGCCAGTCAGATTATAAAATAAAAATGGATCTTTTACATTTGAACTTTTTGCATAGTTATATATTGCAACCTATGTATTTCTTATTCTAAATTTAACTTCCCTGAAGTCTCTCAATGCTGATACTAGAAAAGCAATAATACTATGTAAATTGTAGTTCTTTCACAAATTTTTAAATTAATAAATATGCAGTAACATAATGTCAAGTGCAGAAAAGTAAAAAGTGTGCTTTACATTTCCACAGTATGCTAGTGGCTAAGCAGATTACATGACCCAAATATATCTCATAAATTTTAAAACATATTCCTCTAATCTGCGGACTTTAAAAAAAAAAAAAACCAAAAAAAAAATCTTTTTACCCTCCTCCTTGAATTTTATTTCATATTAGGTTTTTCCCCTTCTTTTAATGAGCGTTAGCATTCTGGAAAAGATTACCTGCACTGTCAACAGAGCTGTATGTGAGGTTTTCTGCTGTATGTGAGGTCTTACACAAGCCATTGCTGGGTTTCAGATCATGCCTAACTTTTAAACAACACCCTTGAGGCTACAAATGTTCTTTACAGGTGATAACAAGGCAGGGACAAATTCCTGTCATCAAGGTAATCTGGTTGGCAAGGGCTGGTCTGCATCTGCATTTTGATGCTTTAGAAAATGAGTCTCTTAAAAAGCAGACTGACTGTGATCTGCTGTTGTCTGGGTGCCGTGGTGTTTCTGCAGCCCTAATACCGCAGCTGGTGTCCTTTAGTTCAGAGTACCCGGAATGGTGAGGTCTGTGTTGCAGCCCTCAATGTTATGATGGTACAGCCTAATACTATAAATCCATGGGTGCTGCAGGGTGTCCCATGGAGGCAGGGGGAGGCTGCAACTGAGGATGCAGTGCCTGGCATGGGGAAATTGCTGGGCTGTCTGGAGTGGAAAATCAAAACTTAAGGCAATCTTATCTGTGCTGTTGTTTGAAGGATTCTTTTGGGCTGGAATATTCTCTAAAGCATGCTCTGATTTTGTCTTGCACACAGTGAGTTGGTGGACTGAATTATCCAGGAAGCAGCGTGAATGACAGGGTAGATGTAGCTGTTACCTTGATGTCATAGGATCTGTGTGATCATTGTCAGACTGTGCCGTGGTCAATTAGGAGCTGCATACATGTAGCACTGCTGAATGCAAGTTCCGTGTTGACTTTGGCTCATCAAGGTCCTGCTGGTTTGCAGGGAGCTGTTCCAGCTGAATATAGAAGTGGGGGGTTGCAAGTGATGAGTGCCTGAATAAAGATGAAGGCAATGGAGTGAATCTCCAAAGTGAATTTCACTCCTGTAAAGTAAATTATATATGCCAAAACTCCTGAAGTTAGAAAGATAATGTATTATTTCCAGTGCTTTATTATGTAAGGGCAACAAGTTGTTTTGAAAAAAGCATGATAAAAATCAGCTTATGAAAACTGCTGTTTGTTATTGGAAAAAAAGAGCTATAAGAGAGTTCTAGTTTCTAGTCAACAGTTAAGGTTTTGCCTACTGGCAGACCAAATTAACAATAAAAGGCTTTTAAAAGTATATGGAAAAAAGTTGTATGATTGAATTATCAATTTGATGGGCAATTAAACTGATCTTCCTGTATTACTGCTGTAAGCTGAGATGTTGAAGTCTCTCCTGGTTTACCTTACAAAACAGTGCCAATCTGCAGTTAAGAGTAAACAAGGACCTTTAATTACTATTGTACAGATAAAAGGTATATACTTTTATGTACAGTACACAAAATACCAGGTGCTGCAGTGATGCTAATTTGTTGTTGTTCACTTCAGTTCAGCACCAGTTCACTGAAATAAGGACTGCATATTATGGCAAGCATTGCTGAGTTTGCAGGTGATCAAAATGTGCTCTAAAGTTAAAAGACTGTAAGGGAAATCCTCAGCTAGAAAATTTTTGAAGTTCACTTTCAAAATTTCTGATCCTACTTGAACCTTGCTCGCTTGAAAGTTCAACTCCACATAGGCATTACTACCATGGAAAGATAAGCAACCTTCTTCTCAGCCAAATACTGAATGTGTTTAAAATATGTTAAAGTAACAAAAAGAGACAAGAGGAATTGGGTGCACAATTCTTGTGAATAAATGAAGGAAAGGAGCAGCTGAATTCAGAAAAAACTCTCCTGCTGTTTCTTCTTTCTTTGTTTTGTGCTTTTAAATTGGGGTGTGAATGTCAGTCCCATCCTTCACTAGAATATAGGATATTCTTCTAGCAAGTGGGAGATCAGACAGACTACAAATTGCCTATAAGCCACATCTCTCTCTTTCTGTGAAGTTCTGTGACCAAAGGCTTTTCCTGCAATAGAGGCTTGCTGTCAGCTGCTATGACCTCTTCCAGTAGATGTCTTTAGAAGCCTGGGCATCTGTATCCCAAAGAGCACTGAAGTGTTTAGTCCTGAGGAGACAAGAGGGACCCAGTATGCCTTAAGCTGAGTTACTGGACATTGAATAGATGTGGTTAGGCTTCTCTATTGGCTTGCTCAGGCTTTGTGGAGCACTGACTGTTTATCACTGATGGTACAGTGAATCTGGATAACTCTGTGGGTGCTCCAGTTTCATCTGATGTAATTGGCTATTTTGGAGACCTAAACGCAAAACATGATTTTGGAACCTAGGGAGCTGCTTTTGTTTTTAATGCTTCTTATTTTTTCTTTGACCTAAAACATATATTCTACTATCCCACTTGGCTTAACTGAATTTAGTATTGCAGCTTTATCAAGACATATATGAAGTATTTTTTGTAATTTAGAAGTGAATGTGATTATTGTCCTCTATAAATATTTCAGGTTGTATATTATTTTTTCAGGCAAAGCAGTGACATAAAGGCCTGTCATACATGGGATAAGAAAGAAGGAAAAGTAAAAGGATAGACCATCTTGCTCAGAAGTTATTTGTACAAAGGTAAGATAATTTTTCCCTCTAAATTTTATTTTCCCATGCTATCTGGGAAAAACACCCCCAAACTACTGGCATTAAGTTTCTATCTGTTACATTTCTGTCTTTCAATTTAGTTTCTGTTAAGTACTATCCAGGGTAGTCATATTACATGTTCTGCATTTCCATGTTTGTTTGAGTCAACAGTCTTTGATTCAGATAATTTTTTTCATTTCAGCTCAGCTTTTAACTGAAGGGCCCATATCAAATATGCTAAGTAGGAAAGCAGCTAAAAGTGTTTCATAGCTTCACATAATTGAAGGTAGACTTACTCGTGTCTGTGTTCCTAACTGGAGAGAACAGGTGTCAGGACAAGTCATCTAGTAAAAAAGTGAGTCTGGAAAAATGGACTTGGAAGGAATGTGAAATATTGTACCAAAAAAATTGGGAGTTTTTTGTTCTAGCATAGATTACAAATTTAGTGATGGGGACATTCTGAAGTCTTTGCTGTCATGGTTTAGGTCCTAAGGTTAAAATGGCCATTTTGGAAGTTCTGAAGTAAGCTTTTGTTTCCCTCCTCACCCCAATCCTCCTGCACCCCCTCCCTGCTCTTATGTTTGAATTGCATAATTCTTTCAGTGTAAGAACAGAGATAGCTTTACTTGAAGTGAGTAGTAGCTGCTGAATAGTCATCTGTATTTTAGTATCTGATTTTTTTTTTTTTTTACTACAAATCTGATTTGGGGGTCTTGAATACAGTATTGTGTGTAGTTTACTAGAATAGACCTTTTCTATGTTTTGCAGTGTGTAGGCGTGGATGGCTGCACAGTGTTTTATCCTCATTTTTGTGGTCAAGCAGACAGAGCATCTGAAAGCATCAGTAATATATCTAAAACAGAGAAGGGGGAGTTGGTCACTGAAATGTTTTGACTTCTGAATTAAATGCCAGCAGTGTTACTAAAAGTAATATTTAGTGCATCCTCTCCCTGAAATGCAGATATTTTGTTTGTTTGTTTGTTTGTTTGTATTTTTATCTTTTCTGAAATTGTTCTTGTGTTAGTCACTCAAGAGTTAAATATATCTTTGGAGAAAGAGGACTGTTACTGTAAGGTTTTTAAACTAGACTGCTCTGAAAAAAAGATGACCATTGAAGACTCTGAAAGGGTTTTTTGGATGGTAACCAAGTTAAGGAAGCTCTGAAGTTCTTTGGCTTTGCTACTGGCTGCTCTCACTCACCAGGATCCTGGCACCCTATCATTGTGCCTTCATTGCCTCCATAGCTCCAGTTCTCCTGTCAGGGAATGCCACCATACAATACGTCCCCTGGGGCTACTTGGATGAGTGACAACCAGCCAGCTCCAAAGTGACAAGTGTTTGAATGCCTAATTGGGTCAGTGCACAGGTGCCTGCTCTTCATGAATGAGATGTTCTAGCTTTTCTCTGTGACGTTCTCTTGGTTCCTCTCATTTTTTCTACAGTGGTGAAACAAAACTGTCAATACTTTGATGTGAGAGAATAGGCTTTATCAAAGGAGAACGATGATTTTGCATTGCCCTGTTTTGGTTTAACTAGCTTTGCTCCTTGAGTACTGACTGGATGAGAGGCAAAGAAATCCATTAAAAGTGATGGAAGTTTGCTGATACAAATGGACATTGCAAGAGAGAATAAGGTGATTTATTTGACTGGTGAAAGCAAATGCATTGTCTTATTCTCTGTGTTAGGTAGTTCTCATACTGGTTAGACCTATAGGCTTGGCCATCAGGAAATGCATGGGAGAGAAAAAGAGCTTGTTTTGTTGTGTCTGCGCAATGAGACTTTTCTCAAGTCAAATAAACAAATTGCCGTCATGTAATGCAGTCAGACACAATCAACCGATGTACAAGGGAACTGTTTTATCTTATTGAAGGCTTGGTGTCTGCATAGAAAACAACTGACAGTAAGTCCATAGTCCACATTACTCAGATGTAGTTTCCCTGCTTTTGTCTCTTTCCCAAAAAAACATAGGATACCTGGGGTTGGAAAGGGTGTCTGGAGATTGTCTACTCCAACACCCCCACTGCTCAAAGCAGGATCAACTAAAGCAGCTTGCTGCTTGGACAGCTGTTTCCAGTGCTTGAAAAACCATAGAGTAGAAAAGTGCTTTCTTATGTTCAGTTAGAATTTCCTCTGTTCTAGATTGTGCCCGTTGCATTTTGCCATGTTGCTGGGCACCACTGAGAAATGTTTATGTTGTCTCCCTCAGGTATTTCTCTACATTGATAAGATCTCCTGGAGCCTTTTCCAGGCTAGAGTCCCAGTGCTTTCAGTCTCACCACATGTCAGATGCTCCAATCCCTTAATCGTCTTGGCAGTCCTACCCTGGATTGCTTTATAGGATGCTTATGTTTTGCTTGTACTGGGGAGGCCATGAGTGGACAGATGTGTCTCAGCAGTGCTGAGTGGACGGGAAGGATCATCTCCCTTGACCTGCTGGCAACATTTTTTCCTAATGCAGCACAAGATGCTGCTGGCTTTCCTTGCTTCAAGGGTACATGCTGGCTCATGATCTATTTGGAGCCCACCCGGACCCCAGGTGTTTTTCTGTGAAACCACTTCCCAGCTGATTATTTCTCATCCTGTTCTGGTGCTTGGGATTATTTCTCTAGGTGCAGGACTCGGTATTTCCCTTTGTTGAACTTCATAGAATTCCTTTTGGTTTATGCCTTAGGCTTTTCAAGGTCCCTCTGAATGCCAGTGCAACCAGCTGGTGCAGCAGCCACTCCTCCCATTTGGTATCATCAGGAAACTTGCTGAGGGTGCACTGTGTGCCGTCATCCAGGTCATTAGTGAAGTGGTTAAAAGGTACTGGCCCTAGTGCTGATCCCTGGGGTCCATCAGCAGCTTAGTTCTGTACGCTTTTCTCTAGCTGGACTTCATGCTGATCACAGCCCTTTGAGCCCAATAGTTCAGCCAGATTTCAGCCCATCTCACTGTCCACTTCTGCTAGTCTATGGGGATTTTATGGGAGACAGTGTCAAAAGCCTTGCAAAAGTCAAGATAAACAACATCTGCTGCTCTACTGTCACCCACCGTGCCAGCCATTAGCCGGTCTGTTCTGCCCAGAGTATCTCAGTCCCAGCAGGTGCTGCTGGCAGGATTGCTCCAAGAAATCAGTCTGCCCAGTTCGAGGTTTGTTTAAAACAATATTGTCACTTTTGCTTTGGCTGACTTGAATGTGTATTTCTAAAATAAGGCTTTTTCGGTGGTGTATATTTAAAAGTGCAAAGAGAGTTATTTAAACTTAGTCAAGTTTGAAAATATTCTAAGTGATGGGAAGTCAGCTAGGTAGCTACTGTCAACATTACAGCAACTGTGTTCCTCTCTGTCCTTACTAACAAAAAGCCCTGCTGACAGAAGTGAAAAATAAAGAGGAAAAACAGGTTTGACACAGTTTCTCACAGCTGTTTTCTCTAAGATAAACAAACAGAAGAAAGAAAATAAATTGGTAGGAATCAGAGAAATTATTTATAATAACAGGAGTACAATTTTTCACATTCACATTGTTTCTTCTAAAAATTTATTGTGAAAAATTCTCTCACTCTAATAAGACTTGCATATCATCTAGTTAAATTTAGGAAACTTGATAGGAGAAATCATCTTGAAAAGGGAACCATATTTCAGTGATCTGTAGTTTCTTAGCATTTGCAAAGAAATGATGAAAAGGGTTTCTTATTCAAAACTGAAAATGTAAGTATTTTAAGTGACAGAAATTCCCTCTAGAAATCAGAGACCTTTTTATCAGACAGGAAAAGGAAGGCTATAGAAAGGGAGATCTTCTAGTTTCATTTGTGGAGAAATCTGAATTTATTTATATTACAAAATGCCTCCCCAAGGTTTTATTTAGGGATAATAAACTGGTTTCATAAATCTGTTTACAGCTAAAAAGAGTTTAAAAAAAAGTAACTGTAACTTATTTAGACATCACAGGCACTCTAGTTCTATTGAAGCCTGCCTGAATGTAGCAAGTGTATGGTTTCTAGAATAATTTTAATGTTCATATAAAACATTAGGTTTTGCCAAGCTTTTTTTCTACTTTATAATCTCTGATTTCCTCATATGTTAATTAAATTGACCACTTTCATCACTTGTTCCTTTTTTTAGCTGTTTAACTATGTGTTTTTCCAATATGCTAAAAAAGGACAGCATGTAAAGAAAATACATAATCCTCAGTTGCTCAGCTACTGATGCACAGAGTCTTTTTGAAAGAACTTTTGATGATGACTTCTGTAGGATAAAAGTGATACTCCTACATTATTGCATATTTGAGTCTGTTTCTGTGGTAATCATGCATGCAACCACAGATGGCATTAAATAAACATTTTATAACTTTTTTTTAACATAATGCTAAAAGGGAAGGAGTAGTATAGAAATGAAAAGAAACATTAAACCAGGTTTTCTTCATTTTTTTGCCGTGTCTTTAAAAGCTTTCTGAGCTTTCAACTTCTTGCAAGAAAAGCAATGGTGAAAGATCTTTGGAATATATTTGAGTGCCATATTTTTGTTCTTTGTTGCTTCTGCCTCCACTAATACTCTGACTGACTGTTAAACATGGAAGGCAGCGAACACAAATATTTAAGATATGGAGTTATTCCACTTAATTTCAGGTGCATGGGTACCTTAGTTAAATTAACAACACAGTTGTTTAATCAATGGAAATGATCCAATTAAAGAGAAAAATGATTTTTGATAGGTAATTTTAATTCTTTTGAAATTTAACTCGTGTACTTTTTTGTGCAAGCACAAAAAAGGGTTGGTGCGTAAGTGCTAATGAGGAGTAGGGAAAGTGGCAGTAATTAGAAATGAGGGGGAATTAGAGGTCAGTGAGCTGCTGTAGAAACGTTTGTGGAGCTTCAGCCTATGAATTTCACTGCTTTTTTCAGCTGTTCTTCTTTTTCCAATTTTCTCAATCAAGTTAGAATAATTCCTTCTTTCAAAACATTTTTTCCCCCATTCTCAGTGGTTTTGTGCATTTTGAAATATACTGTTGCTAGTATGAAGTGGGCAGCTTTAGGAGAAATACTTCATTAGTGTTGCTTCTTGATATTGAAACTATTGAAAAAAAGCTAAAACTAGTAAAGATCTTTGACAATCAAAAGAACATACCTTACTGTTACCGGTGTTACCATCCAGCATTCTTTTATCAGAATTAAGTATTTCTATGCACCATTAAAATGGTTTTTCAGTTAGCAATATTTATTTCCAAATGTTTGTGTGTTTGTAACAAAATGTGTGATTAGCAGATCGTGTAATGGCTGAAGTTGGAGGGAACCTCTGGAGATCATCTGGTCACTCTCACAGTAAAAACAGTTTCCTTGAGGTTCAGAGGGAACCTCCCATGTTTCAGTTCATTTGTGCCTGAGTAAGCTCAGTATGCCCAAATGATCTCCAGGCTTTGCTTTCTAGAGATCCATAACTGACTTTTTCTGTCTTTCAAAGTTTAGCTTTTAGGAGGGCTTGAAGTTCAAGAGTTTTATTTTAAAATATACTGTTGAGTGTACGAACTTAGAAAGAAGACAGGACCAGTAGTATGCAAGCTTTCCTTAGTTTGTAAACTCTTCAGCACTGAAAACTTATTTGAATCTTTCTGGATCAGTAAGAGGAACAGTTAAAACCAGATTAAATGTCGTGAAGTCAGTTACATACTTCTAAAGTGATACAATCAAACATCTTCAGAGTATGTCACTAGATAGAAAGAGAACCAAAAGCAAGCTGCAAGTTTCCCAATGGTTGACAGTACTCCCTGCAGCTGATTCTGCTTTAATTACAGAACAACTACTAGTTTACATCTACTTTTCTCTTAATCAATATATTAATACCATCTTGGGCATATCTTTGTTTTATAAAGAAGCGTGGAGGGGAAATAGATGATTGGTAATAGAGCAGTAACACTTATAAATCTTACACAATTTTTAAGCTCCAAATGGAGATTTTTTTTTAATGTGAGTGCATATAAACTTCAGTTGTGACTTAAGCCTTCCTCAACTTTGGAAGACATGAAGTGCATATAGTTTTGTCAATAACTTTTCCCCTCATAAAACAATGATGCTTCAGTGAAAGCTTAGGTGAAACTTACACACATGCTTTTACTTACCGCAGTTACTCTGTAAGGCAAGTATATAGTATGATCTTTAAAGACTCTTCAAGCTATGTAATTAGTAGAATAATAAAATAATTTAATTTTTGCAGTCTTCTGGTGGACCTGAAAGTCATCCACTCCAACTTCCTCTTCAAAGCAAGGGAAAGTATAGAGTCAGAACAGATAATTCAGGGCTTTGTCCCGTTCAGTTTTAAGTCTCCAAGGGTATAGATTCTGCAGTCTTCTTGGGCAATGTAGTATGTCATAGAATCATAGAATTAACTGGGTTGGAAGAGACCTCCGAGATCATCAAGTCCAACCCTTGATCCAACCCCACTG
>JAWWES010000041.1:27219064-27292625 GCA_035583135.1 Lophotriccus pileatus
ACCTGTGATAGGTTTGTTTCTGTAACCCCCTGAGACTTGTAATTGGTTACTTTGTAATCCGTCTAAAACCTATTTAAACCTTTACACCAACAATAAACTCTCTCTTGCCTCCCCTTCTCACGACCCAGCTGTGCTGTCTCTTCGGTGGCTATGGGAACACGTGGCTGAGGGGGATGGGGGAGCATCCCTCCCCTCTGGGGTCCGGGGTAACCCCTGGGCCTGGAGTCCCCCTCACCCATCCAATCCCACAGCCAGAAAATTTATTTGACATTTTCTTTAAAAAGAAATTACTCCATTTTAATCTTCGTATTTCTGGATTTGCAAGAATTTTGAGTCCTTTTGTTTCATTGTTGACAACTATTTACTTTCTGAAGGTTTTAAACTGAGACTCTGACATAGTTTCAGTTACTAAAAAAAATATTTTAGTAACCTCATGTTCCTCTCCACTGTATTTCTTATGTTGTGTCATCATTTGAGCCTTGCTAACTTGAAATATATGGCACATAGTTGATTTGGGGGACCTGCCAAGAAAGGAAGAATTCTATGAGAGGCTGAATAACTGTAGTAGTTTAAATTGTCAAAGAAAAAAATTTGGAAATATCAAACATTTTGAGTTGTAGTGCCTGTATCACTAGATCCACTAATTATCTGAATATCCCAATTTTCCAGAGTATTGTTCCAGTGGGACTTCAGATTCCACTGAGAACAGTGCGAATTTCTACCTCTTGTATATGACTGTATTTTGCTTAGTGAACTTTGCCCAGTCAAAAATTGATTTTTATGACTGGAGGGCAACTTTGCCCTTCTCACTGACTGTGGAAAGATGAATTAAGTTTTACAGGCTGTTCCCTCTGGAGCCTCTCGGGGCTGTTCTACACTTGAAAGTTTTGTTGGCAATTTACTGGGCAGTTAAATTCTCAGGAAGTACTTCAAAGGAAAATGAATGTTTGGCTGAAAGGAATGAGTGTTTTCCAGCCAGAGAAAAGAGAAAAATGTTGCAAGTAAGATTTAAATCCTGTAGGTATATTTTAAATAAACTACTGCCAACTGTCATGTCTGTTCAGCTCAAGTGTGTTCAGACAAGTTTCTCCAGTCCACCATGTGAAATGGTAGCTCTCAGGCCACAAAGATTTTTCAAGGTATCGAGGCTCCTTCATGTCTAGAACAGCAGCCTGCAGAAGGATGATATGCTTCCACCCACTAATGTCTTTCAAGGAATTATAAAGGTTATGAAGTAGAGCCGTACACTGAGTCATGGTATGGCATAGCGTACAGCAGGCACTCATCCAAGGCAGCTTTAGTTGCCTTGGAGTGTTTGCAGCACCCTGGAGAATCAAACAACTTCAGTTCATGCAAATTAATTGGATCAAGTTTCTTACCATATAATTTAATATTTTTTTCACTATACTTCTCCATATATCATCGATTCAGTTAGTGTAGTGTTTGCTATTGAAAGAATAGAGACAGTAGTTTGTTCCTTTGCAGCCTTTGGGATCTTTTCTAGAACAATGAGATGGTTGAGGAATGTGGAAAAGTGACATGTTCATGAATTCTATTAGATGATATAAAATTCTGGAAACACACAAAATATTCATGCAGCCTGCAGATGTTAATAGTGGTTGTGGGGTTTATTGAGAACCATAAAAGAGTTATTTTTCTATGCCAAATTTGAATCTTGTTTCTTTCTTTGCACAGTTCCCCCAAGACAGTATGTGGTGTGAAACACAATTGTTATTCTCAACATTTTCCCATGTATGGTGCTATCACCTTTTATTTTACTTTATAAGTAAAATATTTAAGCTAAAGGTTTTGTAAAACCAATTTGCTCACTACAGAAGTACATTTTGTTTAATTAGTTAAAAATTAACACAAGCCTAGAAAAACTGATGGGGCATGTTTTTTGATTCATTTTTTGGCGTCAATGCAGAAAAGTGATTAACAACTTTTGCCTAAACTATCAGGGAACTGGATCCACACCTGTTCTTTTTAAAACCAAAGTAGTCCTTTCAAGATGTTTGATGCTTGTTCATTGGTATCAAAAAAGTAAGTTATGAAAAGGATTTTGAGAGCTTGATTCTTCATCTTGCTTTTCCAAAAATCATGCCGGTAACCTGTACAAAGTTGCAGGAGAATTTGTCATTGATGCAAGGTATTTTTCACTGATGTAACTATTTTCCTTGAAGGTCCAAGGAGAATGCTTAGGTGTTCCAAGTACCTTGTAACAGGATCTACTCTTTGTTAAGTGGGACCGACCAGAAGTAGCTTCCACAAAACATCAACTAATGTATCAGAGTATGGGTTCCTAATAGAGGGCAGCCCTACACAAGAAAATACCTGGACTTTGATAGATTAATACTTCTTTGCTGTAGATATTTCACAGAAGCAGGTTTTTTTAGGTTTTCTTGGTGGCAGAATGGCTCAGCTTATGGAATAACTCCTGAGACTCTCATGATTAGGGCTTTTTGCTAGCTTACACATGAAATGCAAAAAGCCTACCATATAGGTTTCCTCCTATCCATAGTTGCATCACCACTGGAACAGGCTTCCCAAGGAAGTGGTCACAGCACCAAACCTGGCAGAGTTCAAAAAGCATTTGGACAATGCTCTCAGGCACATGCATGGTGTGATTCTTGGGACTGTCCTGTGCAGGGCCAGGAGTTGGACTTAATGATCCTTGTGGGCACCTTCCAAATCAGCATATTCTGTGATTCTACCACACTAGTGTGCAAAATGTTGCTGCATCCTCCTTCCATACTCAAAATTATGGTATTATCACTGCACAACAGGTTTGCAGCTCTATTTTCTGTTTTCTTGCTGCTATAACAGTACTTTGAACTCTAGGGGAGAAAGAATTTTAAGAAAGTCAGTAGTTTCTGTTGATTGGGATAGGTATTTTCTTACTGGGATTGCCAGATGTTGTGGATACTGTGCACAAATGTGTCTTTCATGTTCAATGTAATAGGGCATATAAGTGTTCAAAACCAATAACGTGAATTATTCTTCTTATGATCTTCAGTGCTGGGAAGCCTGTCTCTATTTTTGGTTTTGTATCCAAGGTGTTCAAGTGGGATCTTGTGGCTCGTGCATACAGAATTTGATATTCTCAGCTTGTTCATTGTTGAGTTATTGCATATCCCTGAGTCACACGGGATCTGGTGAGGAGTGATCTAGCCAGTCAAGAACAAGGTTTTCTTGGAAAAGTACAAATAAACAAATATGCAAACACTGAGTTTCAGATTGTAACAGCAAATGTTACTGCATCCATGATTCTTCTTGCACATCTCTTCTTACAAAAGTTCATCTCTTTTCCTCCACCAGTTGTTCAGTGGAGGGCTCTGCTGTAGGTTTTGCTTTCAGGGAACCTTCAAGAAGAGATGTTGTACAGAGAACTGAGCATATGAGAGAAAGGTTATGGAGAACACCGGCTTAGGGCACAAACAGATTGTAAGGGCAGTATGTGGGGTGTGCATTTGTACCTTGACAGGTGTCAGCACTTATCTGTGTTATGCCTGCAGTTACCATCCTTGCCTGTTCAGTACAATAACTGCATATGACATGTTGTGTCTGACAGTAGCTTCTCTGTGGAGTCTGTGAGATGTGGTTGGCACAGCACCCTTGTTCTCAGGCACTGTTGCACCCTGCTTTCTTCTCACAAACCTCAGGAAAGCACATTACTTGATCTGTGCTTTTCTACTGAATTTAAATCACATTAGTTCAGCATAAGTTCCATTTTGTTTCCAGGAGGAACCCATTTTGTACCAGAGTGTGTAGCTCCTTTGATACTTGTACTCACCTGGGTTTGGTTATTTGGTTTGGACATGTTGATGTCTAATTGAACTTAGCAGCGGAATTCCTACTGACATTACTAAGTTAGGATATAATTCATTACCACTGGGTGTCTGTGTTGGGATTGCATTCATAGTGGTATATGAAAACTCATGGAATTAGATTCAGAATATTTGATTTACGTCTTTAGTTGATTTCTGTGAAGCTTTTTACATCTGTACTAGTCTACAGGTAGGAAGATCCATGCAAAGATGACTGCTTTTTTCAGCTTAATTAATTTGAAAGGAGAAATTAATTTGAAATTTGACAGGATATGAAAAGCTTTCTGTGACACGGTGTATGCTGGTTTGGGCTTGGGTAGTCACAGTGGCTGGTATGGGGCTGGGTTTTAAATTTGTACTGAACACAGTGATGATAACAGAGGTGTTTTTATTATTGTTGAGCAGTGCTTACACAGAGCCAAGGCCTTTTCTGCTTTCTGTACTGCCACACTGGTGAGGAGACTGGGGGTGCATGGAATGCACAGGAGTCATAGCTGGGACAGGTGACCCAAACTGACCAAAGGGATATTCCATACCATAAGTCATCATGCTCAATATATAAAGTGGGGAGAAAAGGAGGAAGAGGGAAGACATGTGGCATGATGGTGTTTCTCTTCCCAAGTATCCACTATGCATGATGGAGCCCTCATCAGAGATGGCTGAACACCTGCCTGCCCCTGTGTAAGGTAAAGCACATAGGTATTCTTCCCAAGAATTCCAAGGCAGTGGAACGATAAAAACAAATGTTTATTTCAGATGGAAGGATCACTTTTTAATGATGCTGCACACATCAGCTCCCCATAGGAAAAAGGCAAGTTCCCACCCTCTCAGAGCCAGGTGGTAGTGGTGAAGTTAAAATGGGCACAGCCTTATAGTGGTGGACCAGAAGCCAGTGTAACTTTGGGAAGAGTAAGGGATGGTTTTGCCAAGTGACTTTGTGGAACTTCATCTGACATGTATGAGTCCAAGGATAGAAAACTAAAAGTTTTGGCCACAAACATATCAGGCAGAGGTTGGAAGAAGGACCTCAGTTTTGAACAGAGCTGAGGTAAAATCTTACTGACCCTATAATGTGGTAAGTAAAGTACTAGATTGAGCTGTGTGGGCATTATCACCAAAGGGGAAAAATGCTTGCAGTATCACTTTGCATTCACTTGGGATCAGTATTAGAATAGTATAAAGTAGTAGGTGATGTCAAATTTCTGACTAAACACCAGGGATTGCATTCCATCTGTTGAAAAAAGTTAAATCTAAAATTTGTGATATGAAAATTCTCCAGTTAGGCCTTTTTCTGCAACCCTTGTGAGTCATTTGTGAAACGGAAAAACTACTACATTTGCAAAAGCATCTATGGAGCATCTGCATTTTCAAGCTTTTATGAAATGGTTAATCTATATAGGATCTGTGAAATCCAAAGCAGAAACATTGTTAAATAATGCATGCTAAAGAATACGTAATCTCGTATTTATTCCACAGAGGCTTTTGGTTTTGTTTTGGGATTCATGAACTCTCATGGGCCTTCTAAAATTTAGCAGAAGTGAGTACTGTAATAGTTCAATAATGTAATCTGTCTGGCATCAGGAGCCCTCTTTTGCAGTAGCTAAGTGTCTTTTGAAATGTGATGTGGTCCTGTAATGTTGTAAAGCTCTCTGGCTTCACCAGAGGGTAAATGACTGAGTATCAGCAGTTTGTAAAGCCTTTTAATACTGCTGGAAGAATAGATAATGACAGTGTACAGTACTAGAACAAAACAATAAAGACTGGATATACAAATGTTGATGGCCACTTAGTTTCTAAAATAATTACTGTTCATGTGGTTTTAGCTTTTACAGCTTTGGAGTATAAATTCTTGTTGTTAGATTTCTATAAAATGTTATTCAGGAAACACATTTCTTGAAGAAAACTGTCAAATGTTTAGCCACAGAAAGCAAAAACAGTTATTTGAAACCTGTCATCTAGTCATCTCTCTGTATACTTGCTAGTTTTTGAAATGCCATCACAGCAGCCATAAATTAAAGAAAAATTGTTTTGAAAGTGGATATATCTTTCTTGTGTTAAAATTCGTACTAGGATTTTGTAAGGAAATTACTAATCTAGTGGCAAGATGACAGAAGAAATTGAATATTCTGCCTGGCAAAATACAGAAAAAATAGAAACTGTGGATTATTAACAAAATGCTTTTTCTTTTGTAATTCCTTTAAAGCAAATCATGACTGCCTAGAGGAAGGATGGACAGGACTCTCTGGGAACAGTAGAAAGTTCCTTTTGTGTCCACCTGCTGCTGCACTCTCTCAGTCAAATGGCAAAAGTAAAGGCTCTGTCTGCTCTCAGTGCCAGAGGATTGCATTCACCTCTGTACAAAAGGTGTACTTTCTGCCATCAAGAAAGGTTAATGTGCTTTTCATTGCATTCTGTAGTCAATAAAAAGATTGTGTGTAAATTAATTTTGAATTTCTGAGTAGAACACCTTTAAACCTACAGTGAGCTTGGTAGAAAACTTCTGTAAAAGTTCTTGTGCCCGTTGACATCCTTCATGTAATGCAGTTGGTACTTCTTTCATGCCTTTAGAGTACAAAATGAACGGGTTTTTATTGTTATCAGATAAAGCTTCTTGCTGCTGATAGACTTACTTAGCTACTTCAGTGTGTCTTGACAAGCTAAACAGAGCTAAATGCTTTTCTACTCAGAAACATTTTTCCCCAGAGAGACCCCCAAATCCTATAGATTTGAAAAAATGGTAGCTGGCATGTGTGTACCCACTCACACAGGTAAGAATGAAATCTGTGGAAGACAACAGTGCTGAAAGAGAGGGAGAAGCTTTGAGAGAGCCTAAAAAGTGTAACTGTGTGGCCTGGGCAAAGTGGAGGCAGTGAACTGCCTGGTCAGAGTGCTGGCTGAAAAGGCCATGAAGCTTTGAGCACAAAAATAGCACTGAATTTGCTTTTGAAAGAATGTCACATTAGACTATCATAGGTGAATGAAATGCATTTTTAAAACCTCATTTTTGAAATAACCTACACAGTGGGATGCCTCTTGGCCAGCATTCATCTCAGAAGCAGTATTTCTCTTCTTTTACTGTATTGACAGTGCTTTGAGAGTTTCTTTTTTTTCTTCCTAAAAGAACACCAACAGTTGATATGAAATTAGTAGCAGAACCTCTCGCAAATCTTTATTCCCCTCTGAGTTTTTCTTTAACATGGTACACAGTTTAATAACGGATTATTTAGCAAAAATAAAGTTCTGATATAGTTCTATGATTTCTAATGGAGAATGCTTGATTCATTCTTCTTCTGTGTCATGTTCCTGAGTATTATGTTAACCTACCAAATGTTCTCTCTGCAACCCTTTTCCATAAATACCTTAAATACGATTTTTCAGATTCCTTTTTAATAGGTGCTTTGACTTTTAGGTAACTAAAAAATATAATTTACAAATTAGTGTGCAAATGGAAAAGCTCTGTTGTACCAGGTATATTTAAGTTGCAGTGAGCACAGAAACTGCACAATCAGAGCGCTTTTTTGAAGGAGTGTATTCATCAGGGCAGAAAATTATGATTAAATTGAGAAATATGGCTCTAATTTGTTACAGAGCAGACTAACAGTTATTTTCATATATGTATGTCTGTGTATGTAAATATATCTACACACATATATTCCTAATTCTATAAGTATATAATGTTAGTAAATATATGTATACAGTAATTTTCATAGCATTACAGAATGGTTTGGTTTGGAAGGGACCTTAAAGCTCATCTAGTTCCAACCCTCTGCTGTGGTCAGGGACACCTTCCACAAGAGCAGGTTGCTATAAATCCCATCCAATCTGGCCTAGAGCACTTCAGGAGTGGGACATCCACAATTTCTCTGGGCAACCCATTCCAGTGCCTCACCACCCTTCCAGTAAAGGATTTCTTCCTAATATCCAATCTAAACCTATCCACTTTGAGTTGAAAGCCATTCCCCCTTGTCCTATCCCTACTTGCTCTTGTAAAGAGTCCCTCTCTGTCTTTGTTATAGGCCCCCTTTAGGGACACTTCTGGGTCTCTCCAGACCCTTCTCTTCTCCAGGCTGAACAACCCCAATTCTCTCATACTGTCTTCATAGGAGAGGTGTTCCAACCCTCTTACTGTCTTTTTCGTCCTCCTTTGGACTTGCTCCAACAGGTCCACATCTTTCTTATGCTGGGAACCCCGGAGCTGGATGCAGTATGCCAGGTGAGGTCTCATGAGGGCAGAGTAGAGGAGGAGGATCTCTTCCCTCAACCTGTTGGCCATGCTTTTTTGGATGTAGCACAGGACACGTTTGGCTTTCTGGACTAGAGTGCACATTGCATGTTGCTGGCTTATCTTGAGCTTCTAATCAGCTAAAACTCCCATTTTCTTCTCCTTAGGTCTGCTCTTAATCCATTCTTTGCCCAATCTGTATTTGTGTTTGGGCATTGCCCTGATCCAGGTGCAAGACCTTCCACTTGCCTTCTTGAACTTAATGAGGTTCACACAGGCCCACCTCTCAGGCCTGTAAAGGTCCCTCTGGATGACACCCCTTCCCTCCAGCGTGTTGACTGCAGTACACAGGTTGGTGACATTGGAAAACTTTGTGAAGGGTCTACTCCATCCCACTGCCCGTGTTGCCGACAAAGATGTTAAACAGTGCCAGTTGCAGTACTGACCCTGAGGAACACCAGTCAGCACCGTTCACTGCTTGGACATCCACTCATTGACTGCAATCTGTGAGTGTGACCATCCAGATAATTCCTCATCCACTGAGTGGTCCATCCATCAAATTAATTTCTCTCCAGTTTAGGGACAAGGATGTCGTGTGGGACAGTGTTAAATGCTTTGCAAAAGTCCAGGCAGATGATGTCAGTTGCTCTTCCCTTATCCATCTGTCGTAGAAAGCCACCAAATTTGTTAAGCACAGTTTGCTGTTAGTGAATCCATGTTGAATTTCACCAGTTACCTCCTTGTGCCTTAGCATTGTTTCCAGGAGGTTCTGCTCTCCATGATCTTTCCAGGCACTGAAGTGAGACTGACCAGCCTGTAGCTCCCTGGGAGTTGTTTTCCAATTTTCAGTCAGTGGGAACTTAATGGGATTGCCATGGCTTATCAGATAGGATGAGTAGTGGCTTAGTCATAATTTTTCTACTTTTAGAAATAAAAGCCTTCAAATATAAAATTTACACTACTTATAAAATACATCCTGTTAAATATATGTGAAGGATGGTACTATGTAAGAATTATTTTGCAGGAGACTACATACCTTGGTGTATGGTAGTTGCCTATGTTTTTTGAATTATGTTTTTCTTGATAAACCAAGTACCCTAATTGTATTCAAGTAAGATTTAAAAGGTTGGTGGATATAAAAATCAGAGAAATCCAATAAAGGTTTGACATTCCTTTTTACATGACTTACAGAGTTTGCAGAATATAGCGCTTCTCTTCAGAATTAAAAATTCTCATATCTAACAGCCTACACTAGGAACAATGCTGCAACTCATTAGGAAGAAATACAAGGACTTGTTTTGAATCATAAAGATAGGAAAATGAAATGCCAATGACAGGTTTTTTAATAAAAATGAAAATAAAAAGTGAAATTTATGAATGCATCTGTCATCTTGTGAAATGTGTCCGAGACATGGTGAGAGAAGAACCAGTCTGGCTTTACAGGTTGCTGTGCTCTCTCTTGTGATACAGACATGTAACAAGAAGCATGTGAGGGCAGGAGATCCAATTCTGTTCTCTTCTTGCCCTTGTGTGTTAGAAGAGATTCCACTGAGGTTAGTGCAATTCCCTGCCTGTGAAGTGACATAGATAAAGTAGAACTCAGTTCAAGTTAGTGTTCTTGTTAGCTGGATTGCAACATCTGGAGTCAGTTTTCTATGAGGTAGAAATTTTAGTGCAGAATTTCTAATGGTAGGAGGACTATAGGATTTGCTTATGGAATCCTGTAGTTGAATGTATTTAAACCTGAAAGTGTTACCGTCCAGAAGGAAATAGGATATATCCAAAGAGTGTCCTTTTATGAGGCAAAGAGAACAGTACCAAAGCCTCTGAATGTTAAAGCCACATCTCTCTTTCTGATCGTGAAAGAAGGCAGGAGGAATTAAAAGACAAGATGAGATATGAGATTAAGTAAATAAATTCTGAATTATTGCCTACATGATCTGAAGCTATCAAAACCTATTCTGCACGTAATTAACTGTCTGGTAGGTAGGAAGAATTTAGCATCCCTTCCCATTCTTAAGTTAGCATCTTGGTAGCCAGCTGCTTACAGGCTAATCCTGTGTCGTGCTTTATCCGATGTCTTGTCCTGAACATGTGAAAAAATGTTAAAGATATTTTGAAGTTGCTGAACATGAGACAAAGACTCTAGCAAGTTATCTCAAAATAAAATGTATCTCTTATTTTTCCATAATTAAAAGCATTAAATGACTGAATGGTGTAAGATTCTGTTAAAGTCAGGAAATGAGACGCTGTAGTGAAAAGTAGCTTAAAAAGAAAGTGTGACTGTTAATCACAGAGACATGAAGAAACTCTGTCCTTTCTGAAGGTCATGGAAAAGAATGTCTGCACAAAAGTCATTTAGAATAATCAGCTGTTCAAAATACTGGACAGCTGATTAGTCTGAATGAAGAAGCCAAGTATAAATGAAATTTGAAGACTGACAAGAGTTCCTTGGGAAAAAGCAGTAATTTTGCAATTCTAAGAAGTTCTTTCGAATTGCAAAGTAGGTGAAAAGAAAGCCTGTTTGGGAGGCTGTCTTTGAGGAACATATTTTAACCTTTATGTAGTTAGTGGTGATTTGAAAAATCATAATGAATGCTGTTGACTCACCGTTCATTGAATCAAACAGAGTAAATCAGAGATACTAGGATCTTTGTTTGATTTTTTTAAATTATTGTTTTTAGAAAAAACAACTGGGCATAAATAACTATTTTCAGATGTTTGACTCTACTTCTGAAATAAATTTCCTTGGCTTTGCAGAGGTTTCCTCACCAGTGCTGAAGTAGGGAGGAACAGAGTCAACTTAAGTGATGGCAATACTTCAGTATTACATTCACCTCGCTCAGATCCATGAAGACTTAGGCTGGGGGTACAGTTTCATATGATGCTTTGTTTAGTATCTGGCTGTCATCCAAAAGAGAGAGAGTTCCTTTGGGGAAATCTGTCATGTCAGAACCTAATAATTTCTTGCAGTGGTTTGTTTTCTCTTGGATCACTGAAGTGATGTAGCTCACTGGGGATGCTACAATTCTTAAATGTGAGGAAAGAGGGCAGGAACTTGTAGTGAGGAACAGAAGAGCTCAGGACCTCTCCATATCTTCTTGACAGCTACTTGTCCTTAGATTGGAGCAAACCTAGTGTGAAAACCCACCCTTAAATATAAGTACCAACTTTTCCATTTAAGTAAAAGGCAATGCTGGAGAAAATTCTGGTCTGCTCTTGCCAAAAAAAAAAAAAAAAGGGAATATAGCCAACAAACGGAGAGCCCTAATGCCACCTTTTTATACAGACACACCCACACACCCCAACAGGTTCTATTTTAATTTGTGGAAATTTGTTTGCTGCATAATTCTGTGGCTCTGGCAAGCAAGCCAAAGAAAAAAAGTCATCATTGTAGTTTCTGTGACCACCTTTTTTTTTCATACCTGCAGTTATGTAGGATATATATATATTAAGTACTGCAAATTACCTGCTAATAAAGTACTTCAATGATCAGGAGACTGCAGTGATTGCTTACAATTAAAGGGGAAACTACTTTTCTAATCTTTAATGCTTAATGCTTTTATAGTAGCAAAAACAATTATATTGCTAAGTCCATTTTTACACAGCAGTCAAGTTAGTTCAGGTTTAATTGTATTTGTTTCCTCAGCTCAGATTTTACTGGGGGCTTTTTTTGGTGTGGGCGTCTTGACTCAAATACATTAAAGTTGTTGAGTTTTGTTAAAAGAGTATTTTAACTATACTTCTGTCCTTTTAAAATCTTCGAGTCTTTCCTTCCTCTTCCTGTTTTCACCATGACATTCAGTATCTCTGCTAAACCAGTGTAGTGACTTAGGTAAACTTCCTCTGATTAAACATGTGAGAAAGCGTATGTTTGAAGTTCAGAGTTCTCTGTCATGCCAACTGTTGGCTTTATGTCTGGAAATTCTGGTTTTTGACATTAAACAAAAGGTATATCGTACTTTTCCCAGCATATACTGATGTGAATACATTAAGCTATGTTGCAAATAGTCATTAGATTATCAGCCCTTGTGGAAAAAAAAAGGAATGTGGTTTAATTAAGCAGAAATTTATTATCTTACCTGGCAACTAGCCAGCAGCAAGCATTATATGTCAAAATGCATTTAATTTGTTGGACCCAACAAATTTGTTGGCAGGGAACTCACTATGAAGATTAAAGAAGACTGAGAAAAGATCTTACTTCATCTTTACCTCCTCCATGATTTTGTGAAAGATGTTTCCAGATGATTCTTTTTAGAGCAGCCAGCTTCTGTTATAGAATGAATGATGAAGTGAAAAATGAGACATGAGTTTGAATGCAGAGATCCCGGTGATGCACTGTGGAAAGCTGTAACATTTTAAAAACAATGATAAGGGGTACAAACAGGTTTGTTGCCTTTGTGTTGCACTCATGTTTCAAATGTGTGAAAACCAGAATACCTTAAGATGTGAGACACGGACTCTTTCCCTTTTCTGCTGTTCAGGGTTATAAGAAAAGTATTCCTATGCTCTGCTGAAAAACCCTAAATATGTTGATGTCTATTTTCCACTTTTTCCTCTGGGAAAAGGAAGCTTGCAAGGGTTTCTTTGGTCACTGTTGTCTGGTGATTGCTGCACAGGTAACCAATGTGACATAACCCCTTTCATAAATGTGATCCAATTACATCTAAATTACAGTGCAAAAGTTTAGTCCAGGACCTCAAATGACAAAAAAAACCCCAAAACACAAAACCCAACCAAACAAAAAGCCCCATTGCAAAAAAAAAAAAAAATCCAAAATAAAACAAAAACCAACCAACAAAATGAAACAAAACAATATTACCCCAAACAAACCAAAACAACAAAAGGTAGAAAACCTCAACACACCCTGCCGCTCCCCTCCCCATCCTTAGGACTTTTAATATCTCTTTAATGAAAAACATTGTTTTCATGCACTTAGAGGTGAAAGTTGATTGGCCACTTTAAATTTGACTCTGACAGGGAGTGAAGATATTAATTTCACGATAAGTGTTGCCTGGGCAATTTGAACCTAACTGAATTGTAGAATGTAGTTATGAATTTAACCTGTTGTTTAGGCTAGAAACTGGTGAACTACTTACCAAATCACTGGAGTGAAACAGCTTGAGTCAAGTTCCTGCTAAGCAAGGAAGGAATGAAGGTTGGGAAAGGGACTAATTTTGCTGCCTGGATTTGCCAGCCAGTCTCAGCTATTGTAACTGCTCTCTGTGAGAGAGTATTAATAATTTAGTATTTTATTGTTCTGACAGTAACAAAGGTTATGTCTCAAACCCTCTCTTTCGTGATGAGGTAGACCGTTCTTTTTCAAAGTCTGATTAAGGTTTTTTTCCCCTGATGGGCTTTATTTGCCAGACTGGATGTGGCACTTAGTGCCATGGTCTAGAAACCACAGCAGTGTTGGATCAAGGGTTGGACTTGATGATCTCGGAGGTCTTTTCCAACCCGGCTAATTCTGTGATTCTTCCCTTCTTCTTCACAGATAGCTACACTCTCAGCAGTAGTATGGAGAATAGTCTGGTGGTGCCTGGCTATCTTACATACAGCTTTTGTGAAGGAAGAAAAGGCAGCCCCTGTTTGTCTTTGAGAAGGAATGAAGTTTAGGAGAAATCAGGGTGAGGGAGGGAGAGGTGCAGTACATTCACTCCTGCTGAAAGGAAGTACTCCAACTTGTAGTATACTCACACAGTGGCTCCGTGAAGCATTTCCAAGGAGCCCTACTTTAGGCTTCAACTTCTTCCCATAGAAAATATGGAAAATTTGGTAAGACATCCCCCTTTCCACAAGTCTTTCTCTGCAGAAGTACTGCTGTGAGATACATTATTCTGTTGAGCAAATCTGAATTGGGAGTTAAAGCAGTGGAACCCTAGGGAATAATGCCTGAAGGGAAGTTAAAGGTGAGACTGAAAACCAAGCTGGTTTCAGAGATGTAAGAACAGATCAAAAATTAGTTTCTTCCCTATGGTGAGGCAGTTTCTACATGTACTTACAGACCCAATTAAAATAACATTTGATTAAAATGAATACAACAAAGCACAGTTTTAACTGGTACCAAGTCTCTGGATAAATTGAAAAACCACCAAAATTTAATTATATATTAAAGATTAAAGAGTACTTTCTGATCTTAGTTATGTTACTGTTTCTCTGGTGTATGAGCAGTAAGACAATTTATTGTAAAATTAAAAATCCTTGGACAACAGCATCTCTCTCAATTCAAATTAATATGTCTGAGAGTATAATTTTGGCCTTTAATGTTGATTTATAGCAACTTTTGATTCTTTACATGTTGAAATCCAGAACAGTGTTGTGCTAATACAGCTGTATCACCTGTAGGTGTTGCTTGAGTCGAGTGAGCAGTCCTTTGTATTTTCTTTGAAGGATCAATATTTCAAGATGCACGAAGCAGAAAGGCCTGACTGACAAGCTGCCTGGATACACTGTTATACTAACTATGACTGGGTTGACTGAAAATTGCCTCAAAGAGTAAGATAATTCATAAAAACTGTAAAGCATAGCCAAGTGTTTGAAGTAATCAAAGCTAATTAGGAATTATTTATTTTCACTTTTTAAATGTCTTGCCTTTGCTGTCATAGTTTCTTGAAGCTTCTCCTTCTGAAATGGTCATATTTTATACTGCATTTGCATGAAAAAAATGCATTAGGTGTTACAACCATGCAAAAAAATTACAACTGGCAAAATTTGATGAAAAAATTTCTAATAATTGTGCTCTGAAAAATTACTGCTAGTGTACCCATGTAATTTGGTTTTCTTTTTTTGTGTATGTCTAAAAATTTTGTAAATAACCCGGCTAAAAAAAAAAAAAAAGGTAGTTTGGAAAGAAAATGGATGCATAATTATAAAACAGTGACTTTTCTTGAGAATAAGAGTTCAATTTAGTGCTGCCTTGTTTCCGTGCCTAGACATATTATCATAAAAAGCAAATGCTTCTTTGGTTTCTTCATTGTGTGATACAAGTATTATATATGTATATATGTAAATGAGCTATTTTCATTTTTGAATCATTAGATGTAGTCATTCTCTGGTGTGGATAAAGTAGTAGGCTTATCAGTCTGCTAGAACAAATTTACAGTCTGGTTTACAGGTTGTGTGCTGAAGCATTTTTTCAGTTCTATCAGTAGAATTTCAGAAAAATTCTTTTTGTAGTTATTTTGGTATTTTGTATTGTGTTTTCCTCTTCCAATGCTATTTTTCCCTTTACCTTGAAGAATATTTCTTCAACTCAAATTTAAGTGTTAATTTTTTGGGCATATATCATATATGCTTAGAATAATATTCATATAATGAGAAAACAGAGTATTTGAGAGAGTACTTTGAATGGAAAAAAGTTTTTCCTCATCCATTGGTGTGACATGGCAGAACTTCGTGAGCTTAATTTAAACAGGAAAAAATTACTGTTCTTGCAATGTGTGGCGTTTGGATTTGAGATTTTGATATAACAGATAAATTAGTTTTTAAAAGTCAGAGAAAACAGTAGTGAACATGGCACTGTGAAAGAAATTTCTTTTGTCTCCTAGGTGGTAATGTGAATGTGAAATTCAAATAATTCTGTGAACAATGTAAATTTTTACATCAAAGTGTAATGTTTACTTACATAATAGATATGAAGTCCTGGGTAAGCTTTTTTTGGTTTCATTAATGAATAGCATACACATACAAAAAAAAAAAAAAAAAGTCAGGGAAAGCTATTTCCCAGTTCGGGAACAAACTGGATTAACTTCTTGATGAATAAATGAGCTTTTTTTACCCTAAAGGTTTGAATTAATGATTTGTATAAAAAAGCTCTCTCAGGCTCCAGTTGTTTGCTTTGTCCGATGCTGCTTGCTTAAATTGCACCTGAAGTTGTTATTTCAGTGGTGTAAGTGCCTTCTCTGATTCTTTTAAACAGAAAATTGAAAATATTCTTAATATATAAAATGTATTTAAAATGAAAGGGCAATAGCATGCAAATGTAGGTTAGCACAGCTCATTTAGGTTTCAGTTTGATAATGATGTTTTAAACTCTGTTAGAAGTGCAAGATTTATTGTGAGAATTAAGCTGCAGGGGTTTATTTTTAATACATTAAAATAAAAAATACATTAAATTAAAAAAACATTAATCCTTTAACATCATAATAGCAGAGAAATTTTTCACATTTATATAAATGTGAAATACATAAAAATAAGCCCTTCTATATTTTTAAATAGGTTCTCTTTTTTTGGTCTTTGATAGTGCAGATACAAGGAAATGGCTGGGGAACAGAGATTTAACAGAATCAGCTGTAGTAAAGTTTATAGAATAAATTTTAGTCAAGCCAAGTTCAGACGAAGCCAGTGGCAGATTTGGTTAAATAACACCAGCGAAATGAAGGATAAATCCTAGAAAGATGAATTTTGGTACATTATATTTGTTATTTGAAGTTATCCCAGTAAAACAACATAACAACATTGGGTCTGTCCATTTGGACAGATGCAGCTTAATACTCAATGGCAGTAAAACTGGCTAAAATCACGTAGTTCGTTTTAAACAAGAAGAAAAATACAGTAACAAAAGGAATGACCATGGTAGTTGTGGATAACAGTAGACTCCAGGCAGAGAAGTAATAACAGATGCAATGCTTGTTCATCGGAAATGTCATTTATGCATCCAAGGCACTTTGGCTACTCTAAACTAAAAATGTTCAATTTTATAAAATCGTAGAGTTGTAGAATGGATTAGGTTGGAAAAGACCTCTAAGATCATTGCAGTCCATCTGTGAACCCAGGCTGGCCAAGTCCAGCACTAAACCACATCCCAAAGTGCCACATCCACATGCCTTTTAAATACCTCCAGGAATGGTGACACAGCCTCTTCCTTGGGCAGTCTGTTCCAGTGTTTCACCACCCCTTCAGTGAATAAGTTTTTCCTAATATTCAATGTAAGCCTCCTCTGGCATGTTTTGAGGGCATTTCCTTTTTTCCTGTTACTTGGGAGAAGAGAACAACTCCCACTTTGCTACCACCTCCTATCAGATAGATGTAGAGAGTGATAAGGTCTCCCCTGAGCCTCCTCTTCTCCAGGCTAAACACCCTCAGCTACCTCAGTGAGCTCCAGGCCCTTTACCAGCTCCATTACCCTTCTCTGGACTCACTCCAGCACCTCAATGTTCTTCTTGTCTTGAGGGGACCAAAACTGAACACAGGATTTGAGGTGTGGCCTCACTAGTACGGGGACTTCCCTAGTCAACCAGCACCCCCTGGTCCTTTTCCACTGGGCAACTTTCCAGCCACTCAGCTCCAAGCCTGTAGCTCTACATGAGGTCAATGTGACCCAAGCGGGACCCAGCACTTTGCCTTGTTGAGCCTCATGCAATTGTCCTAATCAGCCCACTGATCCAGCCTGTCCAGATCCCTCTGCAGACCCTTCCTACCCTCCAGCAGATCAACACTCCCACCCAGCTTGGTGTTGTCTGTGAACTGACTGAGGGTGCACTTGGTCCCCTCATCCAGGTCATCGATAATGAACAGGACAAGTTCCAGTACTAAGTCCTGGGAAACACCACTGGTTGTGGTGTTAAGCGGCCAACTGAATGTAGCACCACTCACCACCACTCTCAGCGGCTGGCCGTGTTTTTACGCAGTGAAGAGTATGCCCATCCAAACCATGAGAACACAGTTCCTTCAGGATAATGCTGTGGTAAACAGTGCCAAAGGCTTTACCGAGGCCAGGTAGACGATATCCACAGCCTTTCCCTCATCCACTCATCCTTGTGTCCTATTTCTTGGCACCACAAAGAAGAGCCTGGCTCCATTCTCTTGACACCCCCTTCAGATGACACTGATGTGGTCCCCTCTCGGTCATCTCTTCTCAAGGCTGAACAGACCCAACTCTCTCAGCCTTCCCACATAAGAGAGATGCTCCAATCCCTTAATCATGTTTGCTGCTCTCCACTGGACCTGCTCCAGGAGCTCCATGTTTCTCCTTTATTGAGGAGCACAGAACTGAACTCAGCACTCCAGGTGCAGACTCACTAGGGATGAGTGGAGGAGCAATGAAAAAAAACCCAAACAAAGGCAGCAGGGGAAAAAAGAGAACTTGAATGCCAACCATTCCTGCTTTGCTTTATCTATAGAATTGAGGTGTCCAGCTGCAGCAGTCAGGTTTTATGAAGGTGATGAAATTAATTAGCAGTTTGCAAGTTGTTAGGAAGTATTTAAGGGTGAGAGGGAACTAGAAATACTCATATAAAAAAGTGATAAAGTCAGAAAATGTTAAAATATGCGAGTTCTTTCTGACTGTTGTTAAGGCAGCAGTCATCCCTGCACATATGATCCTCAGTAGCATTCCTGAGCATGGTGACCTGGTTATGAAATGTAGCACAACACTGGTAAGATCTGCAAATTTTAAGGAGTTGTTTTGTTTGCTTAGGTCTCACATAATTCTTTTGGGAACAGTGGCAGCATGAAATAGTGTTGTTTAAAGCAGGAACCAACCTGATTTGCACAGCTATAATCATTGTGAACATTATCAGCTCTCACTTTTAGAGAGAAGGACAGGAATATTTCTATAGTGTTAAAGTGTTTGTATCTCTCAGTTCATTTCAGTTTTTAATGGTGGGCAGACACTGCAAGCTAACAGATGTAATTGTAACTAACAGAATTAATTAAAATTAAAAAAGCAAACATGCTTTTACCTGCTAAATAGATGTTGCACATAGGTGGAAAGTCCCCAACCCCCATCTCCAAAAAAGTACCCAAGGCAGCTAGCAAAGTTTGTACAATTTGTTCTTTCGGCACTGTTTACCCTCCTTTGTTCATGTACTTGTTAGGGTTTTATATCTAACAGAATGCCTTAGTCCTCAGTTTCTGGCACTGTCCCTATTCTGAGTGCCCTCCTCTTTAGCATAACTATTCTGGCATTTCATGCTAATATTGGTGGTTTCTGCTCTACTTCCCAAAGGGAGGAGTTGCCCTGTCTGTGAGTCAGATTCTGCTCTTTTGCACAGTATGCTTTTCACAAGAATATCTCTGGGATTTCAGGAATACTTCAGTACTTCTGGACAGTCAGTGCTTTTGGGGTTAGCTGTAGGGATGCAAAAAAGGTAATTACACAGAGTAGCACAGAATATATTACTCATGCTCTGAATTCTGGTGAATGGGAAAAAATTAGAAAAAAAAAGGAAAAAAAATTCTGTTTGTCATATCTCCTGGGTAAAGAAATTAAAGTTTCAGGGAGCGTCTCAGCTGAGTATCCCCTTTGAATATTTACAAGAAACAAACTGTAGTCATTGAACTGGGAGTCTTCACGCAGGATGATGGTGCATTTTCCTTCTGTTCATTCCGCAGTTTTCCTTCAGGTTCTGTTTGCACACCACGGTATATCTGTTGTAGCAGTCTGATAATACGATATTTTTTCTCATAAGCACTGAGGCCAAGTGACCTCACCCGCTCCTCATACAGCTTCCCCTCAAGGCCCTTCACCATCTTTGTTGCCCTCCTTTGGATGCTTTCTAAGAGCTTAATAGCTTTCTTATATTGTGATGCCCAAAACTGCACACAATATTCAAGGTGAGACCTCATCAGTGCAGAGCAGAGCAGAGCAGAGCAGGAAAATCATCTCCCTTAACTGGCTGGCGATGCTTTGCCTGATGCCCCCCAGGACACGGTTGGCCCTCCTGGCTGCCAGGGCACTGACTCGTATTCAACTTGCCATTGACCGGGACCCCCAGATCTCTTTCCATGGCACTGCTTTCCAGCTTCTCATTCCTCATGTATGAACAGCCAGGGTTGCCCCAACCCAGGTGTAGAATCTGGTATTTTCCCTTTCCCTTGTTGAACTTCATATGGTTGATGATTGCCCACTGCTCCAATTTGTCCAGATCTCTCTGCAGGGCCTCCCTGCCTTCAAGGGAGTCAACAGCTCCTCCCAGTTTTGTGTTGTCTGTAAACTTCCTTAGTATCCCTTACAGTCCTGTGTCCAAGTCATTTATGAAGATGTTGAAGAGCACAGGGCCTAAGAAGAGGTCCCCTGTGGAACCCAACTAGTGGCAGGTCACCAGTCTGATGTTAGAGGGTCATGGTCACTGTGACCCTCTATGCTCAACCCATGAGCCAATTGCTCACCCACCACCTGATGTGTTTATCCAGCTGTGTGCTGGACAGTTTGTCCAGAAGGATTCTGTGAGAGACAGTAGCAAAAGCTTTACTGAAATCCAAGAAGATTACATCAACTGGCTTCCCTCGATCAGCTTGGTTGGTTACCTTGTCATAAAAGGAAATCAGGTTGGAGAAGCAAGACTTTCCTCTCATGAAGCCTTGCTGGCTGTGACTGCATTGTCTTTCAGGTGATTTTCAATATCTTCCAGAATAATCTTCTTATTAATTTTACCAGGCACTCAAGTGAGATGGACAAGCCTGTAGTTTCTTGGGTCTTCCTTCTTGCCCTTCTTGAAAATCAGGACAATATTCACCTTCTTCCAATCTTCCAGATTCTCCATATTCCCAAGACCACTCAAAAATCATTGAGAGAGGGTTTGCAATGATGTCAGCTAGATCTTTGAGGAATTTGGGATGAATCCCATAGATTTTTAGGGATTCAACTGGAGCAGCAGATCCCGCACAATTGCAGGATTGACTGGCAGTTGATCATTCTCACAGTCATGGTCCTCCAGCTCAGGGAACTGAGACCCCCTTGGTCCACCATCTATGTTGAAGGCAGAGGCAAAGAAAACACCTCTGCCTTTTCTCTGTCCCTGTTTGTGAGGTGACCATCCTCATCTTGTAATGGGCCAATGATATTTCTATGCTACCTGTTGCCACTAATATATTTGAAAAAATACTTTGTATTGTCCCACACATTTCTGGCAGCTTCAACTCCAGTTGAGCTCTGGCTGCACGAATTTTCTCCCTCCAGTGCCAAGCACCATCTCTAAATTCTTCACTTGACCTTGTTTCCATGGGGCGTACACCTTCCTTTTTTGCCTTATTTACAGGAGAAGATCCCTATTCAACCAAGCCAGCCTTCTGCCTCACCTGCTTACCTTCTGACATTTGGGAATTGCCTGCTCCTGTGCCCTTAGGAGGTGATGTTTAAAACGTGACCAGCACTGAAGGACCCCAGCACCTGCAAAAACATTTTCCCAGGGGACTTTACTTATTAATTCCCTGAGCAGCCTGAAGTCTGCTCTCCTCATGTCCAGAGTTGAAGTTTTGCTGGCACTTTTCTGCCTGTCAACAGAAATTTTAAACTCTCTCCCTTTGTGGCTGCTGTGGCCAAGAAGGCTACCAATCTCCACTTCATTCGTGAGATCCACTCTGTTGACAAGCAGCAGATCAAGGAGGGCTTTTATCTGAGTCAGTTCCTGCCGGGGTACCTGTTTTTACCATCCATGTGCTGTAAAAATGTGTTTTCTTAGTATGTTTTCTCTCACTTGCTCTGAATGCTTTCTAACTTACTGAGAAATTTAATAATCAAGCAGAATTCTCTCCTTTACTTGACCCACCCTACTTAGTGATTCGCTTCAAGCCAAACTACCTCTCTCTAAGGAGAGACAAGTTATATTTTTATTCCCTCCTGTGTAAACTCATGGTCTTCAGCAGATTTGCAAAGTTACACTCACTTCGAAAGTTTCAACCCAGTCTCTGAAAGACAGCAAAGTATTTATATGTGCATAAGAGATGAAGCATATTTGTTCAGGCTATAATGACTCTAAAGGACTACTGAAATAGATGTCACTAAACTATTGTTTTTATGCTCCATTCCGTCATCTGTTTTAAGTGAAGAGGTAAAAAAGGTGACAAAATCTGAATCTAACCAAGAGTTTAGGATACCAGAAAGGACCCAAGCAAGACTGATACATCTGTTTAAAT
Organism: Lophotriccus pileatus; assembly: GCA_035583135.1. NCBI lineage: Eukaryota > Metazoa > Chordata > Aves > Passeriformes > Tyrannidae > Lophotriccus > Lophotriccus pileatus. Next base: position 27,240,974 of record JAWWES010000041.1, read on the forward strand.
TTGCAATGCAGAAATGCTGCTTATATGCTCACTTGACTCTGGAAGCATCTAAACTTGCCAGGCTTACTAGTCTTACCTCCCTGTTTGAGGGCTATCCACAGCTTTCCTCTGCTGTCTATGTAGTCACCCCAGCCAAGGCAGTTTATGATTTAAGCTGAGCAGGATCTAGAAAGCAAGTGCTGCTCTGTTTAAATCCTCAGAAGGGCCAAATCCAATATAGTACTTCAGGGAATATGTAAGACAACTGTAAAAGGACAGATTAGCTCTGCTCCAGTGTTTTAAAAATCAACTCTTAAATGGCTGCTCTCAGGATTTGAGTCTGTGGCATGTGACTGAGCTTACAGGCTTACCTTCAGCCCTTAATAACACATTTGAGCTCTTTGCTTAGTTGTTTCGGTTTTTTTCCACCCTGCATTTTTTGGGCACTCCTAGGTGGTGGCACTCCTACTTCTAAGAGCAGAGAGTTGAAATAGGAGTGGAATTTTTAAGGATCTGTATTCTTGCTTTTTTAGCTGTATCACCATGCAGTTAGCAGCTCTGAAATTTTATGATATTCAGGGAAGAACAACACTAACCCTGCTCAGTCTTGGCAGGGCCATAGGAGTCAACCTTGTGCAAGGTGCATCAGCTGGGTGTGTGTCCAGTGACCTGGTACAGATGCAGTTCAGTAGCGATGCAAAATGGGTGGATTATTGAAGCTGTTCTCCATTGCTGGCTCAGCAGTTGATACTGAAGTTATGCTGGGAGCGATCAGTTCTCATTGTGCTGGGGCTGTGAAGATGCACGGTCAGTACTGATACTTGTGTGAAAAACCTTCTGTTCTCATGGCAGATGTGTTGGTCATTCCATGGAGCAGACAAGCAGACAAATATTTGGGTTTTTTTATAGGACCAAGTCTTAAGACTCTTAAGAACAGAAACAGTGTTAGCAGTGTTTTGTGATCTTTTTATTTTCTTCCTCAATCATTTTTTCTCTTTCTGTTCTTATATTATTGCAAGTAACATGATGAATTGGAAGAAAAATTATGATGCATCATGTTAGGATTGAGAGCCTTTTTAGTCATAGAAACCATTAGTAGATACTGAATAATATGTATTGAAGATACATAATTCTATGTAATTCAGCAGGTCTAGGAATGAAGGGTCTATCTGTGAGTTCTAGACAAGCTAGTGGGGGAGATCTCTAGTTCACAGGTTTTCATTTTTAATATATTGCTTAAAACTGAAAGAAAGCTGGTGTTCTGCCCAGATTCAGAGTAGACAAGCAGATTGAGCAGGGTAAATATAGCCTGATATAAATCACAGTGAACATATGGAAAAAGCTGATTGGGGACTCATCTGCTAGGGAATTAAAGGCCTTGAGTAAAATTGATTCTACTCAACATAGTTTTCTGGAAAGTAGGGCTTGTAAAACAAATGGTTGCTAAAAACTTGATTTTAATGTTTTAATATCTGAAAGAAATGCAAGTTTAATAGGATGATGATGTCAGTGTTAAAGACTTTGAAAAGCATTTGACTTATTGCCATGTGAAACTGGTTTATAAAAACATGAACTACGTAACTATGTAATGAAAGAGACCAGACTTAACTGAATAACAAACCAGCGGGCAAATCTTAATATAGGTTGTCAATAAAAGAGTTTCAAGGACTAAGTGGCTTTCCCATAGTGGAAAAAAGAGGATGAGAGTAGAGCCTGGAAATTGTGTCTGGTTGATGGGAAGGAAGGAGACCACTGGGAATGCTGAAGTACAACCTAGGAGCCAAAAGAGTAATGTTGAGTGTAGGGGCAGTCCAAGAGTGTGACCATGATTTTTCACTGTATATAGAACTGCTAAGAATGTTTAGAGTGTGGCACATGGCTTGGCTCTCTGCCTTTGTCAAAAAAGCTTGAAAATGACTAAGTACATATAACCATCTACCATTAGTAAGTATCTGCAGCATCTAAATTAGTGCTGAGGAGATCTTGAATTCGGGACTTCTGTCTGTGTAGTTTATTTTTCATCCAGTCCTCTTTACATGGATGTTTCTACAGCGCAAACTAAGCAATGGGCTTAAGCTTCATAAACAGGAGGTGACAGAAGATGATTTAGTATTCCCTGATGACTTTAAAGGCCAAAACTGTTGTAGACTGTGACAAACAAATAATTTGGAGGAAAGCAGTAGGGTGTTTTCAAGACAAGTTCTAGAAGATGAAAAATGGTTCTAATTTGGTATACTTTTGGAAAATTTAAAAATTATTTCTTTTTATGGACACCTGTGTGCAGACAGCCCAGAGCTATGTGCCCTGTGGTAACTAGATTAAGACTGAATAATTTACGTCTAATAGGTAAGAGATTGGTGAAGAAAGCAAACCAATGGGAGTTGAATTGACTACACTTTTCAGGAGTGAATAGTCTGTCAAAATGCATGTGGGTATTTAGTCTATTATGTAATGCTCCCTCCATAAAAAGAAGCTATAATAAAGGCAATACTCAAATAACATTCTTATTTCTATTAGTACTGTGTCCATGACACTTAGGTAGTATAACACTAAATGTGTTGTTATCCGTTTCTATTTGAAAGATTTTAAATTAAATAATCACTCCCAGTCACAATTTTTTATGTTACGTATTACTACAAGTGCCAGATAAATTAAAAAATGAAGTGTGAAATTCAAAACCAGTTGTTCAAAAATACTTTAAATCATTTTATTGATACTTGCATAGTTAGCATAGTTGTATAAACACATAAGCCCTGTAAAGATCTTCCATTAAGTGATAAAAGGATTGCAGTTGTCCTCAAAATAAAGCATCTTGTTATTTTTGTTCATTAATCATCAACACTCTTCTATGTACAAGTCACTAAATACATTTACCTCATTTTAAATTGCTTTTCATGTTCAGTGGATATGTTTCTGTGGCTTATTTGAAACAGATTTTTTCCTGTATTCTGATTGTATCTGTCTTTCACTGTTATAAAAAAATACAGGTATTAGACAAATGAAGCAGAGGAAGTTTTTCGCTCAGTACTAATTTTCCTCCAATTTTGCAGTGTCTAACTTGTTCCCCATTAATTCCATCATGTCTATGTAGAAGAGAATGCTTTTTTTCCTAATGTGTATGAAATATTCCAGTTTTTCTGTCTTACAATTTTATAACCCTTTCACATTTCTTAAATTGATGTTGGTTTTCATTCCCATTCATCGAGGCCTTTTGTCTTAATGTAATTGAGTAGAAATGCAGAATGAATTGATATATCAAATCTCTGTGAAACAATATTACTTTTAGAAAATACTATCTTTAACTTTGCACTAGGTTGAATTTCAGTCAAATCACTCCCTTACACCTCTTACATCCTAATAAAGAAATATTGCAGCAGTGCTTAAAAAGCAATTAAAGATGACATGTGATTATTTTGAAGGCAGCTAGAGGAAAAACGTCTTCCTTCTGTCAACTGGAGCCTTAATTGATTCAACTTTGAAATGTCCACTGAGAATGTGTCTGTCTATATTAATATCCCAATTAGGAATTAGTATTATTCAGTACTAGTATAGCATAGTAAAATATACTGAGGGGGTGTGTGTGTGTGTGTGTGTGTATCTACAATCTCGGAAACTGTTCAATTGTTAACACTCTCTGTTGACCTGATACAACCCTAATTCTTCTAGACAGTGCCTGGACATAATTCAGGGAGTAGCATAGAGACTTCCTTCAGAGGGGAAGGATGTAACCTGTGGTACCAGTGTCTTCTCACAAGTAGCAAGCAATAGGACAAGAGGAAACAGCCTCAAATTGCTCCTGGGAAGGTTTAGACTGAATATTAGGAAACATTTCTTCACTGAAACAACTATCAAGCAGTGGAACAAGCTAATCAGGGAAGTGGTTGAGTCCTCATCCCTGGAGGTATTTAAAAGACAAATAGATGTGGCACTTTGAATCATGGTTAACTGTTGGACTTGGCAGTGCCAGGTTGGACTCGATGACCTTAAATGTCTTTACCAACCTGAACAATTCTATGATTCATTTGCTCTTGAACTGTTAGAATTAAGGAGAAGATCCTTATCCCATTTTTATAGTATGAAAAGGAATCTTGGATTCTGCCTCCCAAATGATCCCTTCTGTATGCATGCTGGGGGTGTTTTGTGTTTGCAAAGTATCTGTTTTTTTTGTTTATGTCCAAACGGTACCAGCGAAGAGACCGCTGCAACCAAACTGTGTTTTGTGCTTCTCCTATAGTTTACCTCAGGCTCACATTCTTCCAGTTGTGGCTTTCTGTAGCTCATTTGTAAGAAGTAGTTGTTTGCTTTTTTTTTTTAAGTGAAAAAAAGTTGGATGTCTCTCACTTGATCCTTATCTTTTGTCATACATGAACCCCCTCCCTTTTGAAATCTGATATTTTCCTTTGTCATAAAATATTACTATACTTTGCATAGGCATTCTTACTTTGACTCCTGTTTGCTGCACTATAGCAAACAGGAGTCAAAGTTGTTAGTCACAATCAGCATCTCAGAAAGAAGCACAGGAGACATAACATGTGACATTTTGTTAAGTACATAAGAAGCATGTAGGTATAGAAAATCATATTTTTAAAAATTGGTGAGTAGACTCCTGAACCAGCTGTCAAAATATATATGTTTTCCTATGAAAAGGGTAGGACAAGAGATCTTAAATAAATCATCTGGAGGAAAAGGCAATCTGCTGTATAAATATTTCAAGTTTTGAAATTGAAGCCTTTACACTGATCGCTTAGAGGCGTGACCTTATTTTGTAGCAGATAATATTATGGCAAAGCAGTGTTTAGTTCTACTTAGCAGCTGTTGTATTCATAATAAATTATGCCAGATTTAACCTTGAAAATATTCAACAAGAGCACCCAGTTGTGCTGATAAACCTAAAATCGTTTTCAGTGAAATATGTTCTAGCACAAACCATTTGGGCACGTTGCCTCTCTGAAGAATTGTGAAGTCAATGTTCAGGCCCAGCTTTGTAATTCCCACTGCCTGCTGAATTCCCATAATATATCCAAACGTCCAAGCAGTAGATTCAATACATATCCTACTAGAACATTGCAGTAGCACAGGTAGACAATGTGGGACATTTTCTCAAGGATATTACTTTCCCAATCATTTTAATTACACATGCCTGATTCACCACTGCTTGTGCATTCATTTGTACTTGTTCAAAGCAAATGCAATTGAATTTTAAAATACTCTCAAATTACTGCAATACTCATTTTACATGGTGAAAGAACAAGACAATAAAGTGGATAATCAAGTTTTTGGGGTTTTGTAAGGAGAACTGAAATGTTGCTTGGAGAAGAAACAACAAAAGTCAAGTTTCACTTGTGGAATACTTCAAAGAGTATCCTGTAAAACCTGGGTCAAACACACAGTACAGAGAAGATACCTTGTTAATTGCAGTGATGCTATAATGAGGAGATGACGTAAAGATCAGGAGAACAGTGTGTGAGAACCTAGTTTGGATGGAGAAGAGCAGACAGCTGTAGTTGGTGGAAGAAAATCAGCTTTTCTAGAGAGTGCTTCATTGCAGGAAACACGCTGGAGTGCTCTCAGGCACTCTCAAGAGAAGCTCTTCTCCTTCCCCTTGCTCACTGCAGCAGGAGTGTAGTAAATTATATGTGCCAAAAATGAAATTGAGAAAACACTTCTCCGCTTCCCCAGCTAAACTCTCAGCAATTTAGGGTGCTAAAGTTCATTTTGCTTTTCTAGGAAAGTCTGAGTATTTGTCATGCTTTCCTGTGCTGTGGCTGTATTTTGCCACCTTGTCCACGGGTGCAGTTCCAATTTGTATAAATAATTATGCAAAGGCTAGAACTCTGCTATTCGCTCTTAGATGAGTTTTATAATTTTTCTAATCTGCCGTGACAAATAATTAGTTATTACATTACAGTATGCAGTACTATAAGTAGTTTTGAATGTGAATAAGCAGTTTATCCTCTACAATGGTGCCCCAGTCAGCAGTTCCCAAGAGCTCCAAGGAGCAGTACGTCTCTAGGACTCTAACCTGCTGGAATATTTTGATTTTGAAACAAACATTTGTATTATAGATAGTGGCAGTAGGAATCAGTGTTTGATATGCTAGGTTAGGATGAGAGGCTGAGCTCTACCCCTCAGTTCTCGTTTCCAGTTCCAGTCTCTGCTCAGAAGACTATACAAAGACCATTTACAGCAGCAATTAAGAGGCGCAATTTCTTCTGTAATGTGAAAATTGAAGGAAATTCTTAGCATAGGCAGGTTTAAGTAACTTCAGGAAGCACAAATAACTCTGTTTAACATTTGTAAAGCAGCTGCTTCTTTGCAACTTTAACTCGTTGAGGACTGGATAACATTGTGTTTCACATATGTAGCTGAGGAAGAGTTCTCTTCAGGGGAATTAGTTCTGATCACTGTTAACTTTTGGTCCATCTGGCATCTGGGAAGTAGTTTCTCAGCTGATGTCCATTTTCTGAGGATGCGTTGCGTAAGCACCATTTGGATTTCTAAGGCCGTGTAGCTCTTTGTAGGTCACTGGTGGTGCTGATGGGGCTTACAAGTTAGTTTTCACTCCTTCAATATTCTTATAAGTTAGAGTTTGGTCCTGAATGCAGTAAAAACAAGGAGGGAGCCCGAATCATTCTGTGTGGCTAATGTGATCTCTCATGCTTGGTTGAGGAGGAAAATCTAGCACATTTCCAAGAACAGATTTCTCTTAAGTTTCATTTCTGACATTCTGTCACATAGGAAAGGAGAAGAGTGTTTGCTAACACGCTGACAGTTAATTAGATTTTGGTTTCAGGCTAGAAATGACAAATTTTCATGTTCTGTTTTGAGTGGAATCAAAATATCCAGGAATAGGAGCCTAGCTACAGTACATAAGGTAGCATCTCAGCACCTTCATGAAGTCTTCTGTGTTCATTGTACAGCTGTGTATTAGAAAGAGTTCCAAAGTGGGGAGAAGCTGAGATACCTAACTCAAAGTTGCAGGACGATCCTACAGTTTACTTGTAGGTTTACTTTAGTAGATTTGTGGCCAGATATGTTTTCATTGGAGTAGATGCCTAAATAACTCTTTCCAAGACTGGTGCAAGGTGATTTAAAGAGAGCCTAAGTTGGCCTTCAGAGCTTTAATCCACTAAATCTACCTCAGAGAACTATTATCTCTAGTATATACTCTTTTTTAACTATTGGGACTGATGCTTTGTCTTTCTTAGGAGAGGCATTTCTATTTCCATTCAATAAGGTTACGGGAGTTGTTCAGTTGTTTCCTTAGGAAGGTGGTGTGATCTAGGTGTCCTAAGAACTTCTGAATTTCTTGGATTTCATTGTAATACATAGTGTAACTATTACCCCTGGATATGATATGTAGACTGCTTGTATTTCATAGCATTATTAAGATGTATGTGATCATTCAACTCTCTGTTGTATCTCCATATTGTTATTCTTGTTTGTTTGCTTACAGGTTTCTTGTCTATATTTACATAACTATTGCAAGCTACCTAGTCTGATGAAGCTGAACATCAATCAAGTGTGATTTACTCAGTATAGCCTAAAATCATGACGAAAAAGAAGAGCATACCTGCAAGTAAACCTTTCTTGATCCTCTTTCTGTGCCAAATTATTTCTGCATTGGACGTACCTCTTGACTGTAAGTATTAACCTGCTAAATAAGTTTAGAATAATGGAAATTTAGTTAAATAATTTCTGTAGAAAGCTGAAGGTAACTCCAACAAGGAGCTAAATGTGGAGATAAACATTTCAATCAGGGCATTATGATTATGAATATTTACACTTATTTACTGAAGATTTTCAAAACCTATGCAATAAAATGAGTTACGTTGTTCACATGAGAAGGTTTAACACAGTATTCTCACAGGGTCCCACTTACACTTAGGTGTGTCTTTGTTGAACACATTATTTGATCAAAATTAAGAAGGGCGGAGAAGACCAGCTAAATGCTAATTATTTGTGAAGTTAGGATCATACTGATAATTTGCTGAAAACCCCATGACAATTCTTAGTTGCTGTCATCAATCACCCTTACCTCCAGGGAAGAGGTTTGCAGGAGCTGATATGTGAACTATTAAAAGATTCAAATACCTAAAATTCAGATACTCAAAACATCTTATTTTTTGATCCTAAAGGGTAAATTACGCTCTTAGATTTCCTAAGCAGTGCCTGAAAATGGTTAAATACTTAACTTTAAGTTAAAAACGTGTGCTGAGCGGGGAACTCCAACATTAATATGTGAGGCAACACCCGAAAGAGAGGAAATCCCAAGATCTGAAGTTCTTGTCTAATATAAGACTGTGTTAGTGAAGAACCTTGAAGGTAGGACTCCATGCTGAAAAGGAAGTAATGGTAGATGCTGCATTTTATAGTCCTAATAGCTGATTTTATTAAATTATTCATGCTTTAGGTTGCTATTTTCTTTCTAAGATAAGCATGATCACATTTTCAGGATTCAGTGAACCATGTTGCACCTCATAGTGACTATTCATTTGTTAAACTAATTACCAGGGAAGAGAACATTAGGGCTGGTGTTAAATTGATGGATTAATACATCAGTAACTTTGCCTATGATTCTAATGTGCATGACTTTCTTTACCCCCATGTTTGTGATACATTCCTGCCTTCCACAATGCATGTTTTTCTTTAATAAGTTCGTTGACATAAATTACAACTGCTTTGGTATATTCCCCCCCATGCATTTTACAAGCCTATCAAACCAGTGACCTGTATTTCTGTAACAAGATCAATATATCTGAATCACATTAAAATTGTTGTGCTCTAAATGTCTTCAGAGCGGTAAGCTGTGGCTTAAAGAGGGCTTTGAAAGTTTGTTGAATTAATGTCTTATTTTCTAAACTTAATTTTTCTAAACTTAATTTTTCTGCATAGATATCTTTACAGTCTATAAATAGTGTTTAAAACCCACTTCTTGTAGTTTAGGAGCTAATATAAATTGTGCACCACCCTAATATCTTCATCTATAGAGAAGGCCTTAAGGTTAAATTTGCCAGAAATGCATCAAGAGACAAAAATGAGTAGCTCTTTTAGATATATCATTTTTAGTTCTCTACTGAGAATTTAATTCCCTACTCCTTAATGCTTAATAACTTTGTTAGGTCTGATAAAGTCACGTACTTGAATTTTTAGCCAAAACTAATATTAACAGAAATTGCATCTGTAATGACGTTATTGATTCATAAATAATTATGAGAGTGGACTCTGGGAGATCACCACAAGGGAAGGACTTGTATTTTCTCTGGGTCTTCCCTAAATACCCACCACAGAGACCTGGTGGTGAGAATATAGTTGATTAGTTCAACCTTTAGGTTTCATCCAGATTAGCAGTTTCTGTTCTTTGCAATTCATTAGTTCCTAGTCAGTGTCTCCTCAAAGCAGGTAAGGAATGACTGAAAATGTAGGTGACCCAAAGGCATTTGACCTGCTCTAATGCATTGTTGATAAAGAGACATGCATGCAAAACATTTGAAGTAAGCAATAAAGATGTGACAGCTAAGATGATTTTTTTTTAATTTAGTTATTTTTCAAACGAAAAGGGGTTGCAAGTCTGTTGAGTAGAATTAGGTGCTTTCGTCTTTACAAGAGTAATTTTAGCCTGAAGCATTCTCTTTGTTATTCTCTATGATCATATGGGTGGATTGATTTTGACTACAGCATGAGGGCAGTGCACTTCACTAATTCTGATTTGCTGCCTCCTCAGTATTAGTATTTTGTGTCTTTGCAAGGCCAAAATCACATACCATGGTTGCCCTTAAAAAGTCAACACTTCAGAAAAGTTTCTCATACCATGAGTTTTGAGATAAATGTAGTAATAACTGACACAATGGGAACTGTGGCTGGAATATCAGGCCTCCCTGCATGGTTTACAGTGCTAAATGTTTTAAATGTTTACTTTTTAATGGTGACCAATGTACTTGTCAGAGTACATTGTACATAAGTACTATGTACTTATCTTCCCTCTCAAAATTGCTAATTTTCTTTTCACTAACAAATGTTTCTCTTTAATCTCCATTTGTCCATTCAACTGCTGATTCTGATGTGGGAATAAAAGCAAAACTTCTAGAAGAATGTAAGTTCCTCATCACTAAAACTAGGCTGTGTGCTGCTGAAAAGTAATACTGATTGGTTTGCTGTATCTAGATGTTTTGTGCATGCAGTGTTCAGAAAAAAAGCCTACTGTAACTAAATCAACATTCTAAAATTCTGAATTAATTGTGTGGTTTTTGATGGTATGCTATCTGAACATTAAAATATTTACTCAATATCAGCATGTGCAGTGTTTTATGACTATTTTCAGGAGTAAATGTATTTGATAAAAAATAAATTTGTTGGAATATATTTACTTTTGTACTATTACACATATCTGAGATGGAGATACTTTTATATCCACAGTGGATAGTTATTTAAGTAGACCTCATGTTTTTATGGCTTCTCCTAACTAAGCTCTAGTGTCATGGTTAATTCAATCAGTTTTAAGAGCAGTGCATAACACAGGAGTGGAGATTTCAGGTCTTTGATGTGCATCAGATGCAATATCCTGTGGGTTGGGCAGTGTTCATGTCATGTCCCTTTTCAGAGTTCCCTTGCTTTTCCCAAGCAAGCATCTGGCATGTACTGACCCTGAAAAATGTCCTTGAAAGGGAAAAGGACTATCTTCAAAGTGCCTCTAAAGAAATACACACAAAGGCATGGTCACGTAACAATGCTGCCTTACTCATTTAAGGACTCTCCCCTCTGCAGTGAGAAGCAAAACCTAGTTCTTATGACCTGTTCTGTTCTGCTTAGCTGCTGTATTTTGTTAATGATTTAATGATCTGATGTTTTTTCCCTGGCTGTTTCTTGTCAGTATGGTTTTACAGAACACTACCTCTGTCTGTGCAACAAACTACTTAATATATAATGGTAGGGAAGACTTAACATAAAAAACCAGTTTTACAATTTTAACTGGCTAGAAAGAGGCATGAGAATACAGCTAACTCTAGTGATTGAAATATTCAAGTTGCTAGAAATTACCCCAAAGCAGTAGCATTGCTGGGTAGGCAATTTACAACATTCAGAGATATTAATGGGCATGTTATTAAACAGATTCCTTTAGATGATACTAAACTATAAAAAGATGAGTAATGTTGAAGAAGACACCTTTCTCACTATCTTAATATTGCAAACGTAATATTTTTAATGCAAAAGTCGGCATAAATATTGATAAAAGATTATAAATTACATTAAATACATAGGCACCAACTATTGTGTCAGGTGTATGACACATACTGTGTCATAGCACATACTGTGTCATAGCACGTACTGTGCTACACATTCTAGAGCACTTGACAAATCACAAATGTGGAATGTTTGTTTCTTCCAGGGCAATTCACATCATTGACTAAATTCTTATGGGGTTCCTTATTGGGAAATCAGTACTATGATTGTCCTACACGTTTACTTTATTTGGAAAGTGGATGCTATTTTTGTCATTTTTACAGAGTCTTTTAACACATTTTTTACTCCTGAAAAGTAGTTCATAAAAGCATGCTTTATAGATTATGTTGAGCATAATCAATGTGTGAAAAGTGTTACACTCATAGAGAATTTAGAAATACAAAAATATTTAAAAACACAAAGCAATGTATGGTTTTTTCCTTCTGTGTAGTAAAAAACCATTTTGTGAAGGTTTTTGGCCAAGATCTTCATCCACTGTAAATCAGGATAGCTCAGTTGGAAGGTAGTATAGCTACACTGATTTACAAGGCTAGAGCACTTCAGCCTCCTAATATAAAGGATACTTCAATCCCAGTCTTCTGTCACTGATTTGGTTGCTAATCACAATTCTGCTTTCTGTTTACAAAACTGGTTTGGTTTTACTTTGAAAGCACTGAAATGCATCTCTCTTTCTTATATTGCATAATGAAGTGTCACAACCTCCTACGATAACTCATCAATCTCCAAAAGATTACATTGTTGACCCTCGAGAGAATATTGTAATACAGTGTGAAGCCAAAGGAAAGCCACCTCCTAGGTTAGTACCATTTTGTTTTGCTTTTGTTGGCCTAACAGTGCGGAAGAACTAGGAGAAAATACTGTAACTTCTGTAAACTAACAAAATTATGTGTATGAATATGCTTGCATATGCAAGAAACATGCACACACCCCTACCTTTGTAATTTAAACAGCTACCAGATAGTGGTAAATCTGACTCTTCTTATACTTGACATTTAAGCTTTTCTGTATTCATAAAGCAAATGTAGTATTTTTATTCTCAAAGCTCTACCAATAAAATAGTAAACAGTTACTAGAAGAGCAGATAGGTAAATGCCCATGGAACACACTGAGAGGCATGCTGTACTATGAACTGGATCACATTCCAGATTTAAGCATTGTGTTTAAGAACAATGGATGTTGAATGAATTCAGAGTAACACTAATAAATTCACATTTAATGTTTTGTAAATTATTCTGTTTTTGAGGCTCATCTTGAAATGCGTTTTGTCAGAATGTGATGTGTATCAGTTTTAATGTTCAGTAGCCTTGATTTACCAGGAGTATTAAATAGGCTTAAGTTTTGGTTTTGACAGAAATGGTAGCCTTGTATGTAGATCAGATTCCTGATTGTTGTCCATTTTAAGGCTCTGTTTAAGTGTAAGGTCCTCTTTCAGGGTCTTTAAATATGTAAAAACTATTCAAGATACTGAGTACCTGCACTGGAAACAGCAGTAGTCGTGATAAATTCTGGCACTCTTAGTATCTGTCTCTGGTTTCAGAGACTATGAACATAGAAATATGCGTCTCTCTTTGCTCAGCAGTGTTATGCTACAACTTACTAGCAAGGTCAGTCTATCGCCGTTCATTCAGACACAGACAGAGCTCGTTAAATGTACTTCTGGATAACCAGGCTTTTTTGTACATTATTCCTGCTGGTTGCCTTGGCATCCTGGTCATTATCATGCTGGGCAGCAGAATGGGGAAGATGGAGATTATCTGGGATATTCTCATCCTTTCTAGTGTTCCATTAATGATAGGAGTGCCACAGAGCTGCTGTGTTTACCAGCACTTTAATTTAGCTGGCCCAATGCCATCTTTAAGAGTTTGTGTGTTGACCTGGAGGATCAGATGATTATCGTGCAGTTTGGGACTGCTTCTGCAGATGTTTCTCTTGAATGTCTTTTTTGGTTGGAATTACCTGAGAGAAGGGTGCTGTCTGTGAAACTAATGTACCTCAGCTCTATGCCAGTGCTCTCTGCTGTACATCCTCAACTTCCCCATCAAACCTGTAACTCGCTTTGTTCCCCTACTAGAGAAGAAGTTACAGGATTTAAGTACGGAATTTTCTCATGAGTTTTATAAGCTAGTGTTTAGTCTTCCTTTTTTTTTTTGAGATATTACACCCATTTAATTTTTGTTAATAGTTAGTCTGGTCTATCCGTCCCGATAACCTGCAAATGCATGCTGGAACTTGATCTGCTCAAAACCTCTGAAGTTGAAGATGAACTTTCTCAGCCCCCGGTGTGAACTGTTTGTTAGAGCAAGGCAACTTCTTATTGGTCAGAGCATCTGGCATAAAGGTTTATGGATGTGCTGTCTTTCATGTATCTCAAATTCAGGTGTTTGTACCATATATGCTACCTCTCAATTGAAGCAACATTACAGTTTTCTGCATCCTTCCATTATTGGTAGCAGAGGATTATAGAAACCCCTCGTTCTGAAGCTTCACCCGCAAGGTTGTAAGAAAGAGGTTCGCTGGTGGTTCACTGTGCCTGCTAGTCCTCCCAAAAACACTGCAGTGTGGTTCAGCGCTGCTGGTCAGGTCCAGTTCTTCTGTCCCACGCCACAAAGTGCAAATAGCATGTCTGCATGCTGCAGAAGATCGGGGTACAGTGTGAGTCCCCTAGAATTTGAGCTTTTCCAGTACAATTTCAGTTTCTGTTTTAGAAAGCATTCTAACTAGTAAGCACATAGATTGTGCTTAGGATTCTGAAGCAGAAGTGTAACAAGTATGAAAGCTGCTCTTTACAGCATTTGAACCTGTGAGCACTCAGCACTTCACAGGCATTGGTCTAGTTTTCTATGACTACTTTTGACCATTAACAGAGCGTAAGTAAGAAATTGGCGTTTACAGTAGTCTAAGTTGCAGACTGTGAATCTCTGCTTCTTTACAATTTTTTTGTGAGTTCTATTAGTCTTCATTTTTAGTGACTACTTTTCAAAATGTCACTTACTTTGAGTAGCACCAGTATAAATTTACTAGACTAGTTACTAGCTATCAGACTATATAATTTCATTTAAAGAGTCATGGTTGTTTGTGTTATGATAGTGAAAAGACATCAAACTCACTACATAGTCTTTAATCTATTTGCATAACTTCAAAATTACCAAATCAATTAAAAGAATTGGTCTTCTCCTGGAGCCTGAGATGACACATTTCAGCCCAGAGCAAGTTTTTACAGACAGATTTACAGACGCTTTCAACAATAGGTTTTATAATGGAAATGCTAATGCAGCTTTAGCAGTATCAGTTCTTGCAGATGTTACTGCAGCATTTTTATCAGAAAGGAAATCAGCTCTTTTCTATGTATGATTAACCTCAGAATCCTTTAATGTAAATTTTTTTTTTTAAACCTAAAAGCCTTTGAAATGGCTCCTTTTAACAAGTTCAGCCAAAACCTTTTATCTTATAACATTGACCGATTTCTCATAATAAAAGTACTGTATTACATTATTAGTTCATGTAGTTTGGGAAAAAATCTTACTTATCTGCTAAAGAAGAAATAACAGGCATTTTTTGTTAACTACTTTTTTCTTCTTTCTCTCCATACAATCTACAAAAGGCAACTGAAGAAGAAACTTTTCTTTTTGTTTTTATTATTTTAGCTTCTCCTGGACACGCAATGGAACTCATTTTGATATAGATAAAGATGCACAGGTAACAATGAAACCAAATTCAGGGACCCTTGTCATAAATATTATGAATGGTGGGAAGGCAGAAGCATATGAAGGAGTATACCAGTGTACAGCAAGGAATGAACGAGGAGCAGCCATTTCCAACAATATTGTTATAAGACCTTCTAGTAAGTAAAGCTCTTAATTTTCAGAAAATAATGAAACACTTTGGTTTTCTTATTTTCTTATGAACGTTTTGCCTTTTTGTTTTCCTGTTTTAAAAATTTAATCATCAAAGTGATTATGTTAGAAGTTATTGTCTCTTTTCTGATACTTAGATTTAATATTGTATTGCATGTTCTCTCAAATATTTTTTTAGAAAATTTAATAACTTGGGTTTATTTCTTAGTACATCTGGATGACCTATCACATTTAAAATTGAGTTGTATATATGACATTACTATTAGAATAAAATATTTAAATCCTTAATATACATTCTTGCTGATGACAATTTTTATTCTTTTTATAAAACCTATGTTCCACAGTTTTTGTAATAGCTTTAATACAGAACAGATTGGGAATAGAAAGAAGATAAAGCTAAAATTTTTTTATTAATGATATACTGGTTTTACAGCTTTTTATTTTTTTTTTCCTAATCACAGATAAGTTTTTCAAGCTTCTCACCTTAAAATGTGCTGTTCTTACGTTTTAATAAAACTGTGTGTATAATATTGTTTCAGGAAGGTCTACTCCTAATTTAGCACATCACCTTTTTTTTTCATTATCGTAGTTAAAAATTTTCAAGATACTGTTATAAAATCTTTTCTGAGAAGGCAAAATTATTTGAATCAGTTGATTATACTTTTGGCAAATCAATGCTGTACTTTTCTTCCAAGAAAACATAAAAAAGAACAAAAATTAAATCTTTAGTAAATGTGACAGGACTTAACATTCTGATGCATATAGTTCTGTTTTTCTGGAATATTATGTGCATTTTCCCATAAATTTTGGAGGTTTTGTCAATCCATCATTTGTGTGTGTGTTAAAATTACTTTCTATAGGATCGCCTTTGTGGACCAAAGAAAAACTAGAACCAAATCAGGTTCGCGAAGGTGATTCACTAGTACTGCACTGCAGACCTCCTGTTGGCTTACCACCACCTATAATATTTTGGATGGATAATGGTGAGTTTGGTTTTTATGCAGAAGTAGTTTACTTTTTGCAGTTTTTCTGCATAGTAGATCATTGTTTACTTACCAAGACCAGATGGTGGAGTTTCCCTGTAAGTCAAAATTCAGAGAATTTCCATTTCTGTAGAAATGAAGAAACAAGCAGACATACAGCCCAAAAGCATGAAGTCAAAAGCAACTGGAGATCATCGTGTAAGTTGTAGATTAACCCACTGGGGAAGAATGGGAAGACAAGGGAACTTGCTGGGAAACTTAGAAATGTGTATATATGCACAAAGCCACAAACAGTGTAATTGAGCGAATGTGGAGTCTGCAGATCATAATAAGGGAGTGTGTATTATAATTGACATAACTGTGTCCTTGTTTCCCCTTAGCTTTCCAAAGGCTGCCTCAAAGTGAAAGAGTTTCCCAAGGTCTAAATGGAGATCTTTATTTTTCTAATGTACAACCAGAAGACACCCGGGAGGACTATATCTGCTATGCAAGATTTAATCATACACAAACTATACAGCAGAAACAACCCATTTCTGTAAAAGTCTTTTCAAGTAGGTATTGCATTACCTAATTACATACTTATGTAGTATTTATCCAGAGTTCTGAAGTTATATGCTGACTTCAAGTAGTGTTATGCTAGGGAACGTTGTTGTTTTAATTCTGAATAAGAAATTATCCTACTGTATAAACTTGAAATGTAATCTCCAGTTTTCCTGACATTTTAAAAGCTGTCATTTTTCACTTTATAAGGCTTTGTCTTTTGAAAGAAATGTAAGACTTGAAATATAGAAAAGATAGAGTGTAAAAACTAAGCTTTCAGATGGTATTCCAGTGCAAGAATATAAAGTTATTACGAATATTGTAACTATTGAAAGAAATTAATCAATCATTTGATTAACTCACCGTGGCCATATCATCACCTTTTGATTCCCAGAACTTTTATTTATCCCTCTTGTATGCTTTCTTCATGATATTCTGTTTATTTCAGTGGATTCATTGAATGACACTATAGCTGCTAATTTGAGTGACACTGATATTTATGGTGGTGAGTTACACTGGTCCCCACTGATACTCCCTGTTTCACAGTAGCATTTAGTTAACTAACCTCACCTCCATGGCTACTTAACCTTTTGCTCCCTTTTTCAGTTTCTAATAAAGGTATCAATTAGTTCTGGTGATAATACATACTTTAGGAAGGGACTGCACAGTGTGTTCCTTTCAAATTTTTAGTTTTTCAGTGTTATTGTAACATATGGCTCATAAAAAATACAAATTCTTATAATAAATAAATTCTTTCACGATGGGGCAGATTTTAAAAACGGTCTATTTGATTGCTTCTATACTGTGTTGCTTTTTTATATTTTCCCTCCAATCTACCATGTAGTTTGATAGTTCATTATCACTAGGACTATTCAATATCATGTGTTGCATAACAAATAACAACAATTAAGCATTTAACAGATGCACTTCACATTTAATATCTTATTGTATGTACCATTCATTTTTATCTTAATTCATAAGTGTGAAACTGGGATTAATGAAAATGTGAACACTTTAATACTATCTGTATAAATAACTATGTAGGGGTAAGATGAGTTTTGTTTGCTTGGTGTTTAAGCTGGTCTTCCCATTAATTTATGTTGAATTGTCTTTTGTATATTGTGACTTAAATCCTCCCAAACAGGGCTATATATGTTTGGCGAGGCTGACTTTGGAGCACCACTGATTCTGTAATACTTGAGGTTCTAAACTCTCCACTTGATATTGTGTGACATAGAAAATAATTGATAATTTACTCTGGTTTGTCTTTTTCCTTGTCAAATGAAGCTCTGTAGGTATAACTTACATGAATACAAAATAAAACATGGGCACGAAATATTTTACTTCTCTGCATAAAAACTATATGTTATTGAGGAGAAACAAACAAGAAATAAATACCTGAATACAAAACAATAAAATAACTACAATTAGTTAGGAAAACACTGTTCGATTGGCTCACAACTCAGAAACACCAGGGGTAATTCTTCTAAATTTTCATAGTCTCAGAATATGAGATTGATTAGTTGTTGGTATGACTATCAGCTGCGTTCTTGACTCTAGGCCTCCCCTTTCTCCCAACAATGTTAAGTTGTTTGTGTACTAGTTTTTAAGAAATGCACAGCACATACTGCATTTAAAATCATATTTATGTTTATCTGTCAGTAAATCCTGTACCCTACCAAACCTAGAGTTTATTGCGTTTCTAATCACATTAGAAGAAAAAAAATACAGTTTACTGTAATGTTTCAGACTGCTACTGCACTTCAGAGCAATTTAATCCTATATATTAAGTTGCTATAAGAGAAAATTAGAGGACTCTCAGAAAACACTCTATAATCACAGAAAACACTCATATTATTATTTCCATAAAGGCACAGAAAATACTATAATACTTCAAAAGCCAACACAGTATAATGTCAGAAATTGGTCTTATATTTATAGCTGCCTATTTACTGTGGTTATTTCTTACAGGTTAATCAATGGTTCTTTATTACAAGACTGGGGAAAAGCTTGAATTAAAGTTAAATATACAGTAAGAGGAAAATACAAGGCTTTTGAAACCACGTCTCACATTGTCTAGAAAGTATTAAAACATATTGCAAAGCAGGGCAATATTGGTTTATATTTCTGAGTAAAATAACTTTGCTTTATTTTTATTTGATGGAAGCCCAGAAAATTTTGGTAACTTTGAGTCTTGCCTGTGGCTTATTACTCCCCATAATAATCCTACTGAAGTGAATAGGGGCTGCTTAGGATTAAGGCTGCATAGTTGTCTATGTAAAAGCTTTGTATCAGTTGCTCCTGTCTTTAATAATAACATTTTTCATGTATGTGTTCAGAATTGTGCCATTTAACAGATATGTTATGTCTGTCAAAACCTAATGTGTTGAGCTCTGTAGTTGTGTTACACAGTGACTTAAATGGCCAATGTAGAGCAAAATCTCTGTCCAAAATGTGAGAATGGATGTATGCATTTGATCAGTATTGAGAGAAAAATCAGAAATTAATTATTTGATTTTTTCTTGTTCCAGCAAAGCCAGTTACAGAGAGGCAGCCAGTTCTTCTAACACCAACAGGTAGCACGAGCACCAAAGTGGAACTCAGAGGAAACGTGCTTTTGTTGGAGTGCATTGCAGCAGGATTGTGAGTTACTTTTTAGATATAGCCTTTTTTTTTCTAAATAGAAATACAGAAACAGAAGGAAACCTTCCAGAGATGCTGAAAATGTTACCATTGTATAAGCTTATGTGTTTCAAAGAAGCAGAAGTGTAAAATGGAAAGAGCTGTATTAAGGAAATCCTCCATTTACTGGGGCATCAGCAGACTTTAAAACTGTTTATGAGCACATGCATGGCCTCCGCCTTCTCAGATCCCCAAACCCAATGCACAGGATACAGGTTATATTGTTGGTTTTAAAGGACACTAGCAAGAAATGCCATAGGGTGAATGAAGTCAGGTAAATATCCAAAGAATTGCACTCAGGAATAAAACCTCTGTTTTTTTCATAAGTTTGCAATCATTAAGCTCTCAAATGATATAAAAATAGACATGAATTTGCTGTTCTAATCTGAGAAAGCTTCCTATATACGCTAGTAATTACTTAGATCAGCTAGGTGGGAGTTGTTAGAACATATCTTCAGCTCCTTACGTCAGATTTCTCATTGTACTTGAGTTTAATTGGTATTTGTTTCTTCAATGCAATGCAGGTTTGCTTCTGCTGGTTACTGGGCAAGAAGAAAATTACTAAAGAGCAATTTAACTTCATTAATTAGGTTGATCTTAAGTCAGTTTCATTCTCAGGAAGAAATCTGAGAATAGATTGGTTAGAAATAGAAAATCCTCATTACATATTTCAGGAACTGTAAACGTGTTTACAGTGCACAAAGGCATATAATGCAGAGGGCTCTGAGTTAGCCATGAGGAAAGCCAGTAATTGTAAATCATGCACCACAGCATCACACATGTGTGTTCACTTGCATGAGCTCCAGAGGGCTTCTCATGCACACTTGACACAGCTAGACAGGAGCACCAGTGCAGTGTTTCTGTCTCAGCTGTGGTCTGCACAGGTGTTTGCACCAGCAGCACCAGCAAACCATGCCTGTGAGTGGGAGTAGCATCAGCTCAGGTAATCTTTGTCTGCAATATGGTTACATGCTTTTTGACAACCCTGCAATAGAAGTATTCGATGATCCAAACACGGGTAAAATGGCTGAATAAAACCAGTGAAAAATATAGAGTATTATACAGCATGGTTTCTTTAGCTGTCATGTAATTTAAAAAAAAAAAAAATTCTCTAAGGGAATACTTGTCCACAAAGGGCCAGATGCAGATTTTTTTTAAAACAACTATTCCTAATTACGGACACCATAAATAAGTGTCTGTGTTATAAAATCTGTGATATTAGACTGCTAAGGGACATTGAGTCATTACTATTTGGGAGAGGACATTCTACTCAGTAAGCAACACCTTCTAATTTCGTGTAATTTTAAAAAACATATCTCCATGTGTTATTCAAACAGCTGCAGTGAACACCTTGGGGCATAGCCAAGGTTTAGACATGGTGCGGTGACAAGTAGCTATACTTGACTCAGCACTGACATTGTTTTCTTCATTTCTCATGAGAAATATTTCTGTCTGCTTACAGCTCTGCTGTAAAATTTATGATGTTCATGAAGCATTAGGATATTGCTCACACTAAGGACAATTATAAACTTGTCATTATCTAGAAGCTACCTTTAAAAGCACCATAAGCATCAATTTAATAGTAGAAGCACAATGAGATTTGAAACTTGTCTTCATTTATCAACCGTCAGGTTTTTTAGATTAATCGGCAGACAAATGTATTCTGTGATTATTAATCGTATGAACAAATGTCCATTGACAGTGTTAGTGAAACTTGTAATTTCCTAGAAACAAATGCTGGCAATATTTTTCATATTTGTTTCATGAGCCCCTGAATTTGGGTAAAAGCTCTCAAAATCACAGAATACGCTGAGTTGGAAGGGACCCATAAGAATCATCAAGTCCAACCCCTAGCCCTGCACAGGACCCTTCACAAGAGTCACACCATGTGCCTGAGAGTATCATCCAAACACTTGAACTCTGTCAGGCTTGGTGCTGTGACCACTGCCCTATGGAGCCTGTTCCAGTACCCAAACACCCTCTGGAGGAGGAACCCTTTTCTAATCTGCAGCCTAAACCTCCCCTGACACAAGCCCATTCCCTTGGATACTGTCACTGGTCACCACAGAGCAGAGATCAGTGTCTACCCCTCCTTTTCCCCTCATGAGGAAGTTGTAGACTGCAATGAGGTCTCCCCTCAATCTTCTCTTCTCCAGGCTTTAACATACCAAAGCATGTGTTAAAAATATTAATGTATTGAACTCTTATCTTCCTTCTCTTCAGTCCCTAAATTTGGCCTGTGCTTTTGCTTCTCCAGACCCACACCGGTAATCCACTGGATTAAAGAGGGTGGGGAACTGCCAGCCAACAGAACGTTTTTTGAAAACTTTAAGAAAACTCTCAAGATTATAGATGTTTCTGAAGCTGACTCTGGGAACTACAAATGTATAGCAAGAAATACACTAGGTTCGGTCCATCATGTCATTTCAGTAACTGTGAAAGGTAATACTAAAATTATTCTTAATGTATGTTATCAAGTATCCAGAATACAAGACAGAAGTAGGCTTTCTAGGATGAAGTATACCTGAAAGAATAAATGATAATGGTTAAAAAATACCTGGAGGAAACAATCATTAAACCCTCTGAATTCTAGCACTGGAAGGGGTATCTCTAATGTCTTTTTCATTTTTTAATATTCTTTTATAAAGCATCAGGCTAAATTGATATTGTACTGTAACAGTAGTAAGATAATTCATTAGTTTACACCAGTACTACATGTATTTTGGATCCTTTGATTTTCTGTCATTAGATTGCTTCTTTCTCTTGTTTTTATATTTTCCTCCCCATCCCTCTTCATCCCTCTTTCTTATTTTCTCCATTTTTTTCTGCACACCATTCTTATAGCCCAGATTCTTTCTTTTCTTTTTTACAATTGCCTTACAGTCTTATATTCTTCCTTTTTCTCTCTTAACTGACATTTCTGAGTTTCTATCTTCATGTTTTTTTACTCAAAATGATGCCTTACTAGTTCTAAAAACATTTACAGTATGTTTGTCTAAACAGGAATTGTAAGTATGTTGTGAATACCATGAAACAAACACCTGTAATGGCAGCTAATTAGTCATTGAAATAATCAGTTGTAGTGCTTACTTTGCATGCTAAATAGCCCTTTATTGTATTGTAGATTGGCATCATTTTATGGTCACACTGAACCTCCTTTTTAAGAGAAGTTTAATTTTCTGTTTACATCTGTCCATCAATCCAAAGTCTGAAATTTGATTGCAAGATGTGATAACATATGCTCTTTGTGGTTACTTATTGTAAAAAAGAATGGAGAAGTAGTTGGATATCTTTTATTAGGAATGGGTGGTCCACCCATTCTGATCTGTGTGTTTTCAGGTAAACATCTGACCCCACTGCAATCATCCGTTGAATTTAGTGAGATCAAAGGTTTTTCCTTTTCTAAGTTTCACCCTTGACATGAAATCTTTTTATATAATCAAACCTAAATTCATTCCTAACTACTGTGAGCATGGATGTCTCTGAAATTAATCAGAATACCACTGCAGTCTCTGCAGATGCCATACTCAGATAAACTTTGCTTGCCTTAGGAAAGAAAAATTAGATTCAAAGCAGGCAACCCTAAGTGAAAGAGAACCCTTGTTATTTGTATCAGAATTTTAATGCAATAGGTAGCCAATTGCTCAGTTTAGCCAGTGTATAATCCACCAGTTAATCCTTGGGTATCACATAGAGAGAGATATATGTACATATTTATATAAAGTAACAGTACAAATGTAAGTCTGTATCTACACATACCTTATTTGAATTATCTTCTGGTTACTGTACCTGTGCCTTATGACTTTCTGTACATAATTCTGGAAAATAATTGCTGTCTTTCTCCTCTTAAACCCAGCTGCCCCATACTGGATAACAGCACCCAGAAACTTGGTGTTGTCTCCTGGAGAAGATGGAACATTGATCTGTAGAGCTAATGGCAACCCAAAGCCCAGTATAAGCTGGTTAGCAAATGGCGTTCCCATAGCAAGTAAGAATCTTAATTACCTTACAGGAGCATGAGTAAGAAAATATGAGGAATATCATGTTGGGTTTTTTCAAATAGAAGTGAAAAGCCTGTATTTGAGTAGTTTTTGCCTGACAGGTAATACTAAATTATAAAATATGTGGTAAAAATACTGTGGTTCATAAAAGTGGAACAACAAAATGTGCCCCTAACATGTTTGAGAGCACTAAAATGTGTAAGCATACTCCTGGCTCTTCTATCTGGTGTTCTGCTGGTAAGTATCTTTGTGGAGATCAGGTGGTAGTAACAAAGCTATGACATTTATCCTGTTCACAAAGCCATTGCTGGGTTGTAACTTTTCCCCTTGTGTTTCTGTGGCAGTTAATGTCTGCTAGATCTCTCCTTTGCTGCCCACTGCAACTCTAATGTTGTCTAGGAGTCCTGAATGTGACATAAAACATCAAGTCCTCACATCTGCGGATATACAGAGCACTTGTAGGATTTTCAGGATTTGCAGTACGCTGCAGGATTTGCAGCTTAGCGTATGTTGGAGCCTTCCAGCCTTCATTACTAAGAAGCTGCTGCAGCAAAACTGACTGAATGTGTCAGCAATTACCTGGCAAACAGCTTGTGCCAAGTAGGTGTCAAAGAAAAAGAACCCCTAAGGCAGTGGAATCGCTGTTTCTGTGTACATGGGTTTGAAAAGCAGGCCTGAATTGGTAATTGAGTCACTTAATTGTCCTTATGCGGGCAATGCTGTGTGACAGACACAAGGTAGCCATTATATATAGCACAACTTGACTTGGGAAGGACTTGCTGGAGGACACTGCAGGGAGCGCACTCGGCATATGCTGTGCCACAAAGTCACGCTTGGTTCTTCTAGCTTCACCCTTCCTCAGTCACAAAACAATAGTATAAAAACAGACAACCTGCCCTGTTGGCTTGTGAGAGACAATGTACTCTAAAATACTGGTCTCTGCTTACCTGTTTAAACCATGACAGTGTCACTTTCAGAAGTTTAGGAGTTGTTTAAGTCTGATGAAACAATGTCAGCCAGTTTGGGACATGGAGAAGGATTGTCTACAGTCAAATCTAGGAAATAGCAAAAGGTAAATGAGAACCCTCAATAGATACATTCAAAGTATTTAGTATACAAGCAAGATTGAACTTAATTGTTATTTGGCAAATAACCGTTTTCATGAATCCTAATTAAATGCAAGTTGAGATCTCTAACCTGAGATTTAAAATTACAAGTTTCCATTGGTTAAATGTGTTATGTAAACTGATATTAACCACCTCATCAAACCATGTTTTGACAGGAAAACAGGAAAGTATCAATGTAGTTTTGTATTGTGCATGTTTATACATAAATGTATCATAGTGCCTGCGTTATTATAGAAGTTCGGTACCTTTCACTTTCCTTTCTGGGGTTTTGGTGGTCTCCTCTTCCTTTGCTATTTTCTGCATACTTACAATTAACTTTTTGTTTGTTTGTTTGGAGGAGATTTTTATTCTGCTTTCCCAGTAGTTTAACTCTTATTTCAGGCCTCCTGACTAATAAAATCCTTTTCACCTGGCTGTGAGAGTCACCTTTGCCTTGCACTGCTTCCTTGTCAAAGCTTTAGGACATGCTGTTCAAATGACAGACAAGTACATTTTCCAGAAAAGCAATGATGTGTTCTGCATTCTTGCAGGATAGCAGTAAAATCAGGGTTTTCAGAAGCAGCTGCAGAATGCACCAAATTTCCCACATACAAAGGCAGCCTATATTGGCTGGCTGGCCTTGAGGAATCAGTACACAGAGTCTTGTTGAAGGGAACTCAGTAAAAATTAAAAGACTTTAATTAAATTACCCACTCAAACTCAGTAGGGGAAAAAAAAAAAGGAAAGAACACAGGAAATAAACAAGTGGGTAGCTCAGCCTTATGCAAAAGGTCAGTTTCACTGCTGAGAAAAGCTGAAGTTTTATCCACCTTAAATATTTAAGTGCAAGGTGATTGGATGCTCCAGTACAGTGCATCTGTCAGCACATCTAAGAGAAGCAGCATAATCACAGAAAGTGCAGTTCTTAAAATTCTTGTGATTATTTATTATTCTGAGTTATCAAAAGCTATTCTGGAAACTCCCAAGTACAGTGGGCCTTTTTGTTCACTTGTTACTAAATTATAGAATTGAGCCCCTCGTCTTCCAACTGAATGATTAGTAAATCACTGTAAAAGGAAACTAAAGCAGCTGTTTCAGCTTCAGGGCAGTGCTGAGAGAGCTACACCCATGGCAGGATTTCAAAGAAAAAGAGCTACATTTGAATTTCAAAGCCCTTCTGTCATCATATATCCCACAATGTGCCTCCTGTGGCCTAGTAATCTGTTTGCAATACTTTAATTTTCTGTCGGAAAGCACAACTGGGAGATACTTAATTCTTCCGGTTTTGTTTTTTCATAATAGAGTCAGACAAGGACGGGGGAATGTTGAAGTAAGAACCATTCGTCCATATCTCAGTCAAAGGCTGAAGCTTAAATATCAATGCAGAAAAGGGAAAAAATAAAGAAAAACGTAGTGTGTATTAAGTACCTATAAAACAAAATTGCAATGGTGTAAATTTTGTTCAAGATTATAGTAATCTGAGTAAACCAGTATTTTTATAGGGAGATTTTAGGTTTCTCTGAAATATTTTAATTAATTTTCTTCAACAATAGTGCTGAAAAGAAAAACACCAGCATTTCTGAAAAAACAAAGCTGCCTCAGACTTACTGGAGTGATAAGGACCTAATCCAACCTCTTAATATTTACCAACAGGAGTATTTTGAACTCACGTGCACCATCCTGTTGAGGTCAATTGGAATTACTTTGGCAAGTAGCAATTGAAAGTTCAGGCCACGACTCTGCCTTGCCTTGTGCTTCAATTAACACTCAAGGTCTGCATTATTTATACCGCTGCATAATCCATTGTGTCTTACTGCTTTGATATTCAGCATGGTTTTACAAAAGGGAAACCATGCATAAAGTATCTCAACTTTTAAGAAAGTAACAACCCAGATTAATTGGGAAGGGGAAGCACTTTCATAATTGGACTTCAGAAAGGCATTGGAAATACTGTACAAAAGACAAATTTATTGGTTCAGTGCTTTATAGTTCATGATGAGCTGTTAATTATTAGATACAGACACCTAGATTTATACAAAGTAGTGCACTCAAAGGCACTGTTTAGCATCCTTCAACATGTTCTTCTCTTGTTTATATCACATTTCACATTGAATTTCTAGATTAGTTAGTCTCCATTAGTACTCATATTGAATTTAAGGGAGAAACATTAGCCTTTAAATTTCCTTCATGAAAGGCCTTAATAATTCCTGGCTCAGATTTGTCATCTGTTGTGTTTTCTCTGAGCATACACACACTGTATATAGTGGCTGTTCATGGCAGCCGAGGGTATGTGGGGAGAAATTTGCTGGACTCTAGTGCCCTAAGAAGTTCAGTCTCGTACAGGAGAGTACTGCCAGGGCAGAGAGCTATCCCCTGCTTCTGCTGTCATTGTATTGGAACTGTGCATCTGGCCTAGGACCTGCAGGAGTTCTAAAAACCTTTGATAATCAGAGTTTTTTTTAAATTTTGCACAAGACAATCAAAGGATGGTCATAATTAGTGCTGGTAAGACAGTCCCTTTGGAGATAATGGAACTATCAGAATCAGAAACTCGGAAACAAGGATTTCCGTGATCACAAGAAAGTATTTTGCTGAGAAGCATGTGAGATTGGTAAGAAAAGGGCATTCTTTGCCATTTCAGTCATTCAGTTATAGGTAGTTTTAACCCCAGAAAGCCTTTTATAGTTTTGAAATTTATTACTATATCCGTAAATTACTCATGAATGTAGTTTTTGGAAGAATAAACAAGTGAAGAACAATAGGACACTTCTAGCAAAAGTTACTGTAACACAAATGATCCTGATGGTCCTCTCAGAAGGTGAAAAGCATGAGTATCACTATAGAAGGACCATATGCTACTACATTCATAGCGGAGAAAAAAGCGCCTAGGCTTCTGTATTTGCTTTCTTTATATATTTCCACAGTAACAGTGTCTTCCAAGCTATCTCTGAAGTTAGAGTCATTAAAAATCATGGCTTAAGAGACATTACTAATCTCACCCTCCAATTTACCTTCCCTATTGTTTGTGCATAAACCTAAGGAAAGAATTATAGTAATACTAGAACTGCGGTAAAAAATGTTCAGTATAAAAATCTATGGCAGGAGAAGATCATTCAGACAGATCTGATATAGTAGTTTAATGAGTTCTTATCAGTAAATTTAGGTATATAACATATTTAATAAGTACAGGTGGGTTGGTGGTCAAGTATTTATAGTTAGAAAGCAGTACAAAGATTGTCACATAAGTTCACTCTAGTATCTTAATTGTTACATGAATGCAAAAACTTGTCACTTACTAACCCATTGATGTTTGGTGTCAGGTAAGCAATTCTTACCTGACTCCATGTTATTGGGAGCAAATGTTGGCTGTTACAGGGCGCATGTTTAACTGTTCTATTACAGCAGCAGAACTCCTCTAAGCAAATCCTCATCGTTCATATACTGGTTTTACAAGCCCCTTTTAAGTATTACATAGTTTGGCTATCAGTACCAAATTCAGATTTGGCTATCATGTCTTTTTTGTGCAGGTATCCTGTAATGTGTCCAGAATACTCTTACAGGCAAACAAACAGCACTTGAGTGGCCCTACGCTCCTTTCTCCCTAGGAAAAGAGGGGAAAAAAAAAAAAAGAAAAAAGAAAAAAAAAAAAGGCTGGATTATGGAAAGGGCTGAAGTACACCATGCCTATTTTGCCTCGGTCTTTATTTACTAGAAAGACTGACCTTTGGCAATCCCAGGTCCCAGAGACCAGGGAAAAAGACTAGAATGAGCTGTACCCTTGGTGGAAAAGGATCAGGTCATGGGATACTTAGGCTAACTGGACTTATGTAAGTCCACGGGCTCTGATGGGATGCACCCACAAATGCTGACTAAGCTGTCATATGTCATTGCAAGGACATTCTCAGTAATCTTGGATTGATCATGGTAACTGGGAGAAGTGCCCGAAGACAGGAGAAAAGCAAATGTTACTCTTATCTTTAAGAAGAGCATGTAGGAGAACCCAGAGAACTAGAAGCTGGTCACCTTCACCTTGATCCCTGGAAAGGTGATGGAGCAGCTAATTCTGGAAACCACTTCCAGGCACATTAAGGACTTTGCCTGCAAGGGGGAAGGAACAACCCTAGTGCCAGTACCTGCTGGGGAGGATCCAGCTGGATAGTGGCTTAGCAGAAAAGGACTGGAGCATCCTGGTGGATACCAAGTTGACCATGAGCCAGCAACGTGCCTTTGTGGCAAAGAGGCTAAAGTTATCTTTGGCTACATTAGATAAAGTATTGCCAGCAGGTCAGGGGAGGTGATCCTTCCCTCATCTGGACACAGTTCTTGGCAACTGGCTCTAGGTGGCCCTGCTTAAGATGGGGTTTGGGCCAGATGACCGACACAGGTCCCTTCTGACCTCAGTGATTCTGTGTGCTGTGTGTGCAGCAGTGTGTGCTTCAAGTCATTAAAAATGGTGGATGATACAGCATCTAACTTGTATGGCCTGCCCCTGCAAAACACAGTAATACACGGGCGAAGGTGTGGGTTCTGTTGGTGTTGGGCAGGAGGAATGAGGCATGTCAGAAGACAGGCTGTTGACTAGATGCCAGTCTCAACAGGGAGCTTTTGAATCAATGCCCTGCAGCATGCAAGTGGCTGGACTAGTTAAAAGGAAGCACAGACTAACCTGACACTTTCCTGTTTTCTTTCCTCTTGGGACCCACAGCTTGAAGCTGTTTTCTGAGAACAGGCACCTGCCTCCTTTCCTTTAGATCGCTGAAAAGGGATATCTCTTTTTTTCCTCAAATACAGCAGTGGGAAGATGCTACCCCTCTTTTTACATAATAATTTAATGGTTAGATCATTGTTTTATAACCCAGTTCCTTCTTCAGTTATAGAAAGTTGAATTAATGGCTTCCATCTCTTTGGATTGGCCCTGCCATCAGCCTGTAAGGCTGGATATAGGCACATAGATTATGCTAGTGTGTGTGAAGGGGTCAGTCTGTGTACCCCCTAAAGACCTTTCTGTGTGCAAAAAGTGCTGCAGGATACAAAGGATATTAGTGGAGGGAAGCCCAGAGCCTAGGGCAGGAAGAAACCATGACTGGAATGGCTGTGGGCAGATTTCCATCCTCCTAGGAGGGCAGTTGTGCCTATTTTCTATTTAACTGTGATTTGTATGCAGAAACAGACTATTTCGAACAGCTGGCTGGCCTGCCTGCTGGGCTACTCACCTGCTTCGTCTGTTTTCAGCCCATGAATCTTTTAATGAAAATGGCATTTGCATAGAATAGGAAGCAATGTGAGACATAGAACACAATAGGAAGAAAAGCAAAAGAGGGAAAAATAAGCACCAGCAATCCAAAATTCCAGAGAATAAGCATTTAAAATCCCAGTGGTACCTCTTTTTCCTTTCCGAATTTTTTGAATTTGTGATGTTGATTTGAACTCAGAGCGATGGAAGACCAGAGGGAAAACTGCAGTTGAGAACAGTTCTTGAGGCAACTCTTTGGAAATTGAGGTAATTACTTTACATGGAAAACGGCCTTAGAGTTCACTCAACATGGAAATACCCTTAAGCAGAAGCACAGAACTGGGCTCCTCTTTGTCTGGTTTCTTCTCTTGTAAAGAATTCAGTAGTAGATACTTAAAGAAAATCCAGAAGAAATGTCTCCATTTTCTGTACAGATAAGTACTACGGCATTGTCTAAATCAAAAGGTCCCATCACTTATGGGAAATTGATGTTAATTTAGTTGATTGATCTTTTCTGTGAGTCCAAATAAATGAGAAATTTTTTTATATGAATTTGTCTTCCACAAATGTACTTATTTTCTGACGCTTCAATACGGGTGTTAATTTTGATGATGCATGCAAACTAGGATATATACATTTATTTTTCATATAAGAGCAACATTAATTTTACTATTAACTTCCAGTAATAATAATAATAATAATAATACATCTGCTTTTTAATACATTAATAATATAATCCACTTTTCCTTAATATTTTCTTAAAATATTAAGCTATAGTTTCTGCATTTTTATTGTTACAAGCTAAATTCTTTCTCCATTGTACCTCTCTAACTCCATCCATTTGGATCATAACTGACAGCTATTATTTTTCAGTATTATCTTAGAATTTTATTTTCAGTTATATCCTTGAAGCTTCTGAGATGCAAGAGCTGTTTGACAGCTCAGGCTACTCCAGAACAGTCAAGGAAATGGCAATGTGTAATTCTTACATAAGGGAAAGAGTGCCACCTGCTGAATTCCTAACTGTGCTCTTGTGAAGACTGTTTCTTGATTTTGTGGGAAGGAGTTGCTTATGCTTTACTCTGAGATAGTTTTCAGCTGAGTATGGCTATTTTTATATTTAGAGAATTATTTATAGTATAACAGTTGATTTGAAACTTTAGAGGTCACAGAGAACTATGTCATTCTGTCAGCATTTTCTTTTGACATTCAGAAATACTTATGTATTTTTCTAGATATTGCCTGTATTTGCCTGAATCTTGTGATATCTGTATTTTTCCTCTGTATTACCTGTAAAATACAACCTCAGCTTCACTTCTTTGGAAAAGTAACAAAAAAACTCTCCAAAAATGGTAACTCTACCATCCTGCGTTAATATTGTAGACTTGAAAGATCTTCCTTTACGTATTAAAATTCACATCTTTACCAGTGAGCAGTCACCCAGGAAAAAACATGAAGGGCATATTGGTCTTTCAGATTCTTCTCTTCAGAAGTATGAAACTTACAATCCAAGAGGAGTTTAGGAAAAGCAATAATTCTTTTTCTTTACACCAACAGTTGCCCCAGAAGATCCTAGCAGAAAGGTAGATGGTGACACCATTATTTTCTCACACGTGCAAGAAAGGTCAAGTGCCGTCTATCAGTGCAATGCTTCTAATGAATATGGATACTTGCTAGCAAATGCATTTGTGAATGTTCTGGGTAAGAAACAGATTTTATATTTTTCAGTTTTCTTAGGTATTTAGTTGTCTCCTGCTACTACACAGACTCTATGTTCAAGCCTTTCTTGAGGTCTTCAGTGAGAATCAATGTATTTTCTAACCCCTGTGAGAAACAAGAGTATACATACCTGTTTTTTTCTAGGATACTCCTGAGTTTTACTTTCACTGTACCTAAGTAAGAAGGATAGTTGTGAAAGCTGGGGAAAACTTGGAAGAAATTTTCTCTCTCTCTGTTTTTTTTTTTTATTTTTATGTAAATCAAGGAAATGGAAGTGTAACAAATAAGCTGGAATTAGTATTCCTTAAGTTAGTATGTTTCAATACAGTTTCATTGAGTGCAGATATTTTGCATCAGTTGAACAGATGAATCTCTGAATTACTGTTGCAAGGGGACATGATTATGCATTTGTCTTGAAGGCCTCCCAAGAATGTGTTTCTGGTTACAAGATGTTGTGGCCTCTCTAAGTCACCCTGAATTTAACAAAGCTAGTAACAAAATTCTCGGCAGAATGGCCTCTAACACCTCTACTGCAGGAAAGGGCAGATCTGTTGATTGAGAGACACTGTCTTTTCAAAGAAACAAAATGTAGATGTTGCACCAAAAATATATCCTAGCTTCTTTCTGCCTGCAGGTTTGTTTGGATTATATAGTTCACTCTGTTCCCAGGAGATTATCTTGAAGTATTTACTGATTTAAATTTTCCAATTGAAATCATTGCCTTTGCTACCCACCATTGTGACTTGTAAACAGGCAAGAAACATTTGTTTTTCACAAGATAATTCCCCTGCATTAACTTCTCTTCAGGCTAGTGTCAATAGAATGTTTTTGGACCTTGACTGAGACCAGAAATCACTTCAGAGCATGTTGTTAACATGTAACTCTTTATGCCAGCCTTGATGTCTTTGGATTTTGTATTTGTATCTTTCTATCTATATCCAGATATCTTTGTCTTTTCAGCTGAGCCACCGAGAATTCTAACTCCTGCTAATAAGCTGTATCAAGTCATCGCAGATAGTCCTGCATTGCTAGACTGTGCTTATTTTGGGTCACCTAAGCCTGAAATTGAATGGTAAGCTGTAGTTGTGCTTGAGATATGGAAAATGAGCTGTTCATATCTATGGCGGCAAACACTTGAAGCTTTAAAACTATTTAAACTCTATTTACAATTTTAAAATAGTGTATTTTAAAATATATGCCAATTACAATTTGCTAATACAATACTACATATACTTAATGTAACAGCAGTTAAGTTATCCCCACAGAGTCAAGCTTAAATTTCTTTATGTGATTCTGTCGGTATTTTCTAATGTGGAAGTCCTAAGTTTGCATTTTCTGATAATAAAATACTACAGAATTTACCTTTGATGCTGGATAATGATATTACTTTTTACATAAAGGTTTAAGGGAGTGAAAGGTAGCATCTTGCGTGGAAATGAATACGTTTTCCATGATAACGGAACCTTGGAAATTCCGGTGGCTCAGAAAGATAGTACTGGTACATACACATGTGTAGCAAGGAATGAATTAGGAAAGATACAAAATGAGGTGCACTTGGAAATTAAAGGTAAGAAATTAATCATTTGTTCGTCACTGATTAGTACAGAATTTCAGATTTTCTGAATATCTAATATTAATTTTAAATTTCAGATCCAACAATGATAATTAAACAGCCAGAATACAAAGTGGTTCAGAGATATGGCCAAGTTTCATTTGAGTGTATAATAAAACATGATTCCACCTTACTACCAATAGTTATATGGTTAAAGGACAATAATGAACTTCCAGATGATGAAAGGTAAGGACCAAATAGATTTCCGTTTTATTTTTTTATTTTCTAGGTCTTTTTATCTGCTTCTTTTCCCGATTTCTGAACAGAACATATTGACCTATTGACATTTTCCAAGGAAGACTGATAAATATCATAACTATTCCCTATTTGGTGACTGAAGGACTTCCCTAGTGTGATGAAAATATTAAGAAAGAATTAAAATAAAATGAGATGTAAACATTTATAAAAATGGTGCACAGTGACCATGTAAGGAGAAGAGAATTGATATAAGAAGTCAAACAGATAATGGAAGACTATTTTGCTCTAGATCACATATATTTAAAAGTTGTTTGAGTATATTTGGAAAGAAAAGCACATTAGGATAGACAGTTATTGTGGGAAAATGGTCAAGAGCAATGCAGAAAATGAAAGCTTACATTGTCCCATAGCTTACCTTGCTGTTTAGGTATGTACTGAAATACACACATATGGGATTAGATAATGTCTTATGCAAGTTTCTTATAACACTGCCAGTTATTGAAAAATCAGTGCCTGAATCTATTGTATTTACAGGTTTCTAGTTGGTAAAGACAACTTGACCATTATGAATGTAACTGATAAAGATGATGGAACATACACTTGCATAGTTAATACTACTCTGGACAGTGTTTCAGCAAGTGCTGTGCTTACTGTTGTTGGTAAGAATACTCTCAAATTTTATGATAGCAGAACTGTGTTTAATTACTGTTAAGTATTAAAACAGCATTAGATTTAAGGTGAAAAGCAGAAACATAGTTTTGTTTTCTAGGACAGGACAAAGGAAATGCCACCTATAAATGTATTCTTACCCTAAAGTTTGCTTTTGAATCAGCTACTTACAAAAAGGTCCAGTAGTTACAGGACACATTTGCTTTTGCACTGTATAGGGTTTTATTTTGACCACATTTAAGCTAGCAGAGTATTTGTTTATAAACATATAAGAATCACAGAATAGTTTGGGTTGGAAGGGACCTTAAAGATCATCAAGTTCCAACCCCCATGCCTTGTGCAGGGACGCCTTCCACAGAACCTCTCTGGACAACCTGTTCCAGTGCCTCACCATGCTCACAGGAAAGAATTGTTACTAATACCTAATCTAAACCCACTCTCCTTCAGCTAGGGCCATTCCCCATCATCCTATCGCCATATGCCCTTGTGCAAAGTCCCTCTTCAGCTCTCTTGTAGCCCCCTTTAGGTACTGGAAGGCTGTCTTCTCTTCTCCAGGCTGAACAGCCCCAACTCTCTCAGCCTGCTTTCATGGGAGAGGTGCTCCAGCCCTGTGATCAACTTAGTGTCTCTACTCTGGACTCATTCTAACAGCTCTATGTCTTCTTCAGTTGGGAGTATGTTATCTCAGGAATCTCTTTCACAACTAAATTACAGTTCAGAAAGGCTGAGCATACTTGGTTGTATGACTTCCCAAGGATTTTATTTTTACCTTAGTTCTCTGTTAAGTTTTTATGATTTCAGATCATTGCAGAATATGTTACTTTGCACATTCTCCAACTTGTAAGAAAGTTTTAAGTAGATGTCCTGAATGATTCTTACCTGAGTTCAAGCTGAGACTCAAAGTCAAGTATATGTTTTAAATTTGTTCTGTGATCTTATGCCCATCCAGGAATGATCTAAGCCAAGCAACTAGTACTTATGTAAAAGTTTTTATAAGATTTCTTTATTTATTTATTTTCTTGATCTATCCATCTTTAAAAAATGAATAAAACATTCAAGAATAGTTTTACAGGTTTTCAGTGAAAAATTATCAATGTATTGTTTTAAATTAACCATTTACTCTAAATAAGGTAACTTTTCTTTGTCTTTAATAACTATAGTCTTTAACTGCCTACAGTATTCTGTTTCTTTGGCTACTAACTGATTAAATCCTTTATATTAATGTTCTTTTCAGCTGCTCCCCCAACTCCAGCTATCATTTACGGTAAACTAATATGAAGTTCTCTATCTACATCATCTGGCAGATATATTTCTGATTTGCCTATTGCAAAGTGCAACATCTTTTTTTTTCCCCTTTTCCTCTGTGTGTGTCTGTGTCTGTTTGTGTGGTTTCATCCCATTTTACCAACTGATTCATTACTGGACTACTGGACTTTGGAATTTTACAGTGCAGACTGCTTTGTATTTTAGGGAATAAGTGATTTTCAGAGATAAATTATTTATTTAATGTTGATTATAGTACGACAATGGTTTTTGTCATTGGTAAATCCACTAATAAGATGCATATGACTGTATTGACTGGTTTGGCTTACAACTGATGAAATCACTAAGATTTTAATGTTGAAATTAAACAAAAAAGTCTGTTAGTCAGATACAGTCTTGAATTTGATGATATAAAGCCTTTAATTTTGTAGCATGTTTTCTGAATTTAGATTTTAAAATGCAAATGCTAAAACACTTAAAGGTATAAGGGTCTTAAGCACTTTTATGGAAATCTTATCACATTCAGTGAAAATGCTTATATATTCTTAAATGAACCTACTCATTAGTCTTGATTTTTATGTAAAAAGTTGTATAATGAATTACCTTTGGGAATTTGGAATGGACAGTTACATCTTTATGCATTAAAAGGATGCATAGTAATAGATTGCATGGACTGATTATATGTCTGGACTTTTTTAAAAGAACAGCAAAAAATAAATGAATCAGTAAATTGCAATTAGTTTCTATTTGAACTATACTTCATTGAATTCACATGAAAATGTTTGTAGTCCTTCTAGAAAAGCTTCTTTGATGTGAATGCTTCATTTTCCATGTTTTATTAGATATTTCTACTACACTAGATAACCACCCATAATCATTCAAACATAAACTAAACATGCATTTTACAATTCCTTGCACCTCATCACGTTTTTATATCAAAGTGCACTCAGACACAGATAAAAATAAATACAGATTCTTGTTAATATATAGAAGTTTCCAGGTTACATCAGTTCTCCCTTTTTCATTTGTTTTGTAACAATTGCATGCTAATGGTCATTAAGTCCCACTTACATAAGCGAGTAGATATGCCCTGCTGTATTTGTGGAATTCTTTTGATTGGAATGTAAGGATTTTTTTAAAATATAAAACTACATATTCTGGTGTGGTTATTTACTTTGTGTCCATTTGATTTATAGCTCGGCCAAATCCACCCTTCGACTTGGAATTGACAGGTCAGCTAGAAAGAAGCATTGAACTTTCATGGATACCAGGAGATGAAAATAACAGTCCCATTACACGTATGTCTGTTTATATCTACTACACTACATTGACAGCATTACCTTAACTGCTTTCAAATTCCAAAGATTTCTGGGAGAAATTTTGGGTGCAGCATGGAAAATTTTAAATGAATTCTCTGCAGCTGCCATTTAATTACAAAAATTCACCTAATGTCCTCTACCATACAGCCAAGCAGAAAGACTTATATACTGCCCAAAAGAGCTGGGCCTTTTTATTCAAAAACCTGTGCCAGATAAGAAGAAATTAATGCACAAATGAGTCTGTCTGACAAGGTCCAGTCTTATGAATATATAGAGAGTAGACTTTTTTTATTGGTTGTATGCCCTTGAAGAAGAGAGTTACTACCATCTTGCATTAACTCCTTTGTAATTCCTGGGAATTTGAAATAGCATCAGTATCACTATCTTTAGGGATTGTCCATCACTACTGATACAGAAGCTTATTCTTCATGAATATATAAGGCAGATAGTTTTTCTGGTTTTCTTTCTTTTCTAGTCTAGACAGTTAAAAGAGTAAAACATGCCCATACAACACAAAAATAAATATCTATAAATTTTTGAAACAGAAATTGATCTTAAATGCTGTTACTCTTCCCAGTAAATCATGATGAAAGACATTCTTGCTTATATTGAGCAGAGGGGATGGAGGGGGAATTTAGGAGGAAGGAACAAAGATAATACTGTTTATTTTCCAAAAAATCATATGATCAGAAAGGTTTGTTGGGGTAACTTTTTCCCAATGAGCAACTTAATGGAATTATTTAATTATTTGTGCAGTGTTTAGATAGTAACTGCCACAAGTTACCAAGACCAGTGTACATGGTGTGTTTAGTATGAGCTTGTTAAGGTGACCTACTGGGTGGTGCTCTCCAATGTCTGATGCTGATCAGTATCAACACAGAACACAAACCATAAGGATCAGGTATCTGTAAAGGAAGTTTTATAAAAAACAGAATTTCACAAATTTCAGAACACACATCAAAGATTTTGACTGCATTTTAATGAAACACCGAGTGATTTGGCTGAAATTTTACACTCTCAGACTTCTCTAAAGTACATCAACTAGTAATATACTTTAAAAAATATATAGAAGATTGATGTAAAGAGTTGAATTTGATTTAAGTTATGGTTTACTCATATGCTCTTTTATTAGTATTTTCATTTTATTTCCAGACCAGAAGACACAAGTTTCGTCTTTCTGTAGGAATAAGATCATGATGTATGAAAAAAGATAATACTTGGCAGTGTTGGCTTATGTAGGTTTTTCTAGAGTGAGATATTGCATGTACTCTAGTATTGGAAACTGAGCTCCTCTGGCTAAATAATGCTGGTTTTAATTATAATGCAATTTATATTGCTGCATGGTCCCCTTAGAGCCTGAAAAGTTAGGCATTTTCTTCCTGAGTAACCTACTTTTCCTGCTGCTGCTATCACTTCAAAGTGCAGATCAGGACTCAAGGATAGCACTTCATTACCAGTGATCCCTTTACACAAGTAATTTGATTGACATACTAGAATCTTTCTGAAAGCTCAGATAGATTTTTTTTCCTTTGAAGTTGCCAAGAAATTGTCCTACTAGAGTTGCAGGCAGAATGCTAGTTACTAGGGAAGCAAAAAAGCAGTAATGAAAACTTTTTTAGTAGGTAATATTCTCACCTTGTCAGGAAAACTTTGGTCCAGAAGGCCTCCCATCCCAAAACCTTTATCACAGAGCACACACCACCAGCAGTAATTTAGACAGTAATCTGAGGTCAGTTCTTTCTCTTTCTTACTACTTAGGCCAGAAGGAAATCTGCTAGCCCTAAGTCCAGAAGGTTATGATTAGTACTAGTTATGTATTTTACATATTAGCTCCTCAAACTCTTGTGCATTATTTCTATGTGGTGCTGTTAAGTATCCTTCTGAAAGAAATTTTAGATTCTAGATGCCCTTCAGAATTTCTTAGTAGTGCAAACAGGATATATTCTGAATCATACTCTTGTCTTCTTGTCCCCACCTATACACGAGAGAGGGAAAAATTCTCTTTACACAATACACAAATATTCAATGCTCATGTAAATTTCATATATCTAAACTTAAAGGTCCATGGAATGTACTCAGACTGTGCATTCTTGTCCTATTTATTTACTACCTAAGCAGTACTTCTGGTATCCACATTTATAGTTCTGTGTTATGGTTTTATGTATTTATTTCAAGTTCCACAATATTTAAAAGCATTGACTGGAGCACTCCCTTCTGATTAGCTCATTCAGAAATGCCTATACTGGCCTAGGAAGGTGTTGCAAGTTTTGACAAAAAGTTGGATTCAATTTCTGTTTGCAGACTTTATAATTGAATATGAAGATGGGCTGCATGAACCAGGAGTATGGCATTACCAGACGGAAGTTCCTGGAACTCAGACAACAGTACAGTTGAAGTTGTCTCCATACGTCAACTACTCATTCCGTGTGATAGCTGTCAATAAGATTGGCAGAAGTCAGCCCAGTGAACCATCTGAGCAGTACCTGACAAAATCTGCAAGTAAATAAGTATTTCTTCCTACCAGTAATTGATTTCTACTATGAATACCATTGAATTTGCTTGGAATCAAACAGCAGTCATTCTTGTTCATGTGTAAATATTTTATTTTTAGGCCCTGATGAAAATCCTGCTAATGTGCAAGGGATAGGCTCAGAACCTGATAACCTGGTAATAACATGGGAGGTAAGTTGGATCACTTTTTGAGGTTTATTTGTTTTTAGGTCGGTTAGTAGCATTTTTTGAGAAATAATGATGAGAATACCCTATACATTGCTTGCTTAAAATATTCTTGAAAAAGAGTTAAATTCAGATATTTATCTGTCTTCTTTTCCAAGAAAAAGCTGAGTGCTTTTTGAGAAAAAGTAAATTAGTTAAAGGGCCATATTTTCCAGAGTGATTTCTCAAAATAAGCCAATAATTAGGTAATACAGGATGCTTTACTGCCAGATTAGGAAAACTTGAAGATGTAAATTGAGGTTTATCTCAAGTAGAGTCTTATTTTTAGAATATTTTTAGTGTGAATCCTACTTGTACTGTCATCTTTTGTGATGAACTAATTCATTATGCACTTTCACAGTAAAAAACTTCCATCAAAGTTTTCTCTATCGTGCTTTTACTGTCATGACAGGAACTCAAGCAGAGCCATGTAAACCCAGTTTCCCATCCTAGGCAAGAAATATTGTCTATAAACACTGTTTATTGGAAGTTGGTGCTTTTTTCTCTTCCACTTCTTAAGAAATGTTTGAAATCAAAATGTGTATACAGAAATCACAGTGTCTTGTGCAAAAATTAACCACCATCACCATTCAGTGTGATTTTTATTAAAGAGTGAAAACCAACTGAACTGACCTCTGGTAAAAGCTAAGTGGGATAACTTGGAAATTTCAGCAGTGCTTCTTTGTCACAGAACACAGCGCTAAATTTGCAGTGAAATTCTAAAGAAGAATCAGTATATTTCCTTTGTGACTTTGGATTTTTCAGATGCTTCAGAATATTTAAAACAATATTTCTTTTCATTTCAGTCTTTAAAAGGTTTTCAGTCTAATGGACCAGGACTTCAGTACAAAGTCAGTTGGCGCCAGAAGGATGTTGATGATGAATGGACATCTGTTATAGTTGCAAATGTATCTAAATATATTGTGTCTGGTACACCAACTTTTGTTCCCTATGAAATAAAAGTACAAGCTTTAAATGACCTGGGATATGCACCAGAGCCATCAGAGGTGATTGGACATTCAGGGGAAGACTGTAAGTTTTGTAGTTTGACTCAGTTATACTAATTTAAAGGAACTAAATTTGTAACCTAAATGGATATTTAAAATACTGAAATATTGATAAGGGAATAGTAGTTATTGTTTTAATTAAAAGGAAGTAATTTGGAGATAATAAAGCTTCATAATACTCTGTATTATTAATCCTGAAAACACAGGAACATTTTAATCTACTCCTTGAGTACATTGCAAAGACTTAGCCTGAAAAAGTATGTTTTGTGGTTTCTCATTCTAACTGGGTGCTCGTTGCATCCTTTCCACGCAGTGCCAATGGTTGCTCCAGGCAATGTGCAGGTTCATGTTATTAACAGCACATTAGCAAAGGTGCATTGGGACCCAGTTCCACTGAAAACTGTCCGAGGACATCTCCAAGGGTACAAAGTAAGTACAGTCAAAATCATTCTCTTTTTTGGTTGTTAAAATAGATCACTCTTCCTATGTGAGATTGTATTCAGATTGAAGTACCTGATATATAAGAAGACTTTTCAGTGAGCTCCAAGATTTGCTGATAAGAGCAACAGCTTTGATACAATTCACTTAGAGTTCAGCAGTGTTCCAGCCTTGTAGCACTAGCTGCCTGTGACATTGTCCTTGAAGGAAAATGGGATGCGTTTGCAATTAAGTTTGCATACATTAAACAGATAAATGATAACTGTTTTGCAGATCTTATTCCTAAATGATATTTAGGGGATGTGAAAAAATAGCTTCTGTAGCAATCTCTTCTAGGTCTAATGCTAAGGTTACTCATCTTCTGCCACGATATGATTAATCACATCTTTAATTCTGACTAACTGGCCACTTCCTAGTGTATGCTGGGTTCTGTGTCTTTTTGGAAGCCAGGAAAAAGTTCAGTTTAAAATCTTAATTTAAGGGCATAGGAAATAGCAGAAGAGTTGAAGTGCTTGTTTAAGTGAAGGAAGCTTGTTGTAAGGTAGTGTTCTCCCCTTGGTGATAACCGAAAAGGCTGTGTGGGACACAAAAGACTGCAATAACAGAGAATTAATATATAATTAGAGAGTGCAACATATTAATAGAGAATGGGAGACAGAAGGACTTCAAAATTAGAAAGTGGGGGAACTGGTATCCCTCTGGGATAAAGACAATCTGATAGCAAAAGTTGCTTCAGAAGTTGCACTAGACGTCCTTCAGAAGAAACACAGGGGTGCAAACTGAAGAAGCAGGGTAGAATGGTCGTGGAGGGAAGAGTGGAATGTGAGGATACACTGAGTCCCTATGCAGCAATAGAAGAAAAAAATATTTTTCTTTGCTCTTTGCTCCTTAGGAAGTATTTTGATAATTATGTTCTAACAAAGCAGACTACTGACATGGCCTGAACTAGGTTAGTTTGTAAGACAAACTAATTTGAACTACTTCTCTTTAAATGAAAGGAGGTAAAAGAAGTATTTGAAAAATTGAGTAAAGAGAATTTGGAAAAGAATAAATGTACAT
The DNA here is from genome assembly GCA_035583135.1 of Lophotriccus pileatus. Taxonomy (NCBI): domain Eukaryota; kingdom Metazoa; phylum Chordata; class Aves; order Passeriformes; family Tyrannidae; genus Lophotriccus; species Lophotriccus pileatus. The sequence goes on from JAWWES010000041.1 coordinate 27,282,592, forward strand.
TATACTTATAAAATGGAGGACTAGCATTCAAAAGCATTGAAACTGAACTTCAGTGCTCTACAGAGTTTACCACATGAATGTGAGTTCCTGGTATGTGAATATCACTTCCCTGGCATAAAATACCACCATCCAGAGAGACTTAAGCTGGTTCTGTATGAGCTGGCATAAGTGTTGCTAGTTAGTGTGGTGCTTTGCACACTAACTCACTAACTCAGCTGAGAAACAGGACTTTATTAACCTCTTAAATGTTTATCTGTTAGACGACAGTTTTATATAAACTTGTTGTTTCACACACAAATGGGCGACCAAAAGAAAACGTTCATTATGTGAGGATTAATGAGTTAGAATTTAGTGAAATTAGTGCTTATTATTAATCCAGTAATTCAAATCACCAAATTTCTATTAAAGATCTATAACATTACAAAAAAAATCTATAGACACATGCATCTGCCCATATATCAGGTGTTAAGTTCTTACCCTTCAACAGCGTGGTTATGATGAGTTGTCATCATCCAAAGTTTAGGCAGAGATTTCTTATGCCTCAGACTTGCAGTATCTGAGAGTTATCTTCTGTCCTGTCATTACTGATGGGTTACCTGGAAATTATCATTTCCAGGTGATCTAAGGGGTTAGTCATGGTATGATTACTTCTCTTTAGTGTGTTATATAGATATATACACATATATACACACACACATATATATATAAACACATATATATATATACATATATATATACTCTATATAGAATATAATTTTTTATTGTGAGGAGGAGAACCACACAATTGCACAAAGCTAAGCAAAACTGAAGTTAAAATAAGTTACTTTGTAATCATGAATAAAACAATCTCAGAACAACAGTATTGACAACAGACCTGACCACTGAGTAGTTTTGCTATTCTGCCTAGGACAAATATGACAGTGGTATATCCTTGAATAAGTTGCAGATGCAGCAAGAGTTTCTTAAACAATTTTTGCAGATACAGATAAATCTACCTAAAATAGGTTAAAAACTAGGCAAGGCATGAGAAGTCCTAAGATCTGGTGGATAGTTATCATTATAAAACTTTCTCTGAGTGCAAAATAAAAACTTTTCATGGATGCCTAGTATGTTTTAAATGTCTCTTTTTATTGTCGTAGCTTACAAAGCACGATTAGCTCTTTTTAAACAAAGGAGCAAAATCCTGCTAGCATACTCAGGCTTTCCTGAGTTCAGTCAGTAGCCCAATATACAGTGTTTCATTAGGGAGAGATTTGTTAATAAAGAGAGGGGTACTTCTCTAAAGAGTCATGTGATGAAGACAAATGTATGAACAAAGCAGGAAGACATCTAAATAAGCAGCAGTCTACAGGATATCATTCGTATTTTTGATCTTGTATTAATCTAGCTATTACTCAATGGTTCTATAAAGCTTTTCAAACCTAAGAAGAAAATAAACAGTTATGTATTTGGAGGTGACAATCCAAGTCTTTGTAGGGGCAACTATTAATATCTTTTGAGTTATCATGGTAGAAAGACTGTGTAGTAAAGGCAGTGCAGTCAAAGTACCTCTGAGGCTCATCTGTAGTTTCTTAGAAACTCAATCAGCAAAATGGACATCAGAATCAGCTTTGAAGTCTGATCACATAGTCACATAAATGGAGGAATAGTCATCAGTCGCTGTGGGGAAATCATTACAATACTGTAACCTCAGAGTCAATTCAGAATTTGTGTGTTTTTTCCAGCCAAATCTTTTGGTTTCTTTCCCATTTAATGACATGTACTTGTGGACATCTTACTGAAAGAATGGATGGTATGGGTGACTTCTGCCTCTCAGATAGACTTGCTAACAGGAGAATCATCACATACCAATGCAGTTGCAGTCTTTGAGCATTAGCAGAACTGGCATGTGGTAGTCTTCACCCAGTTGTGTAGTTGTGTAGACTGTTTCTGGACAAGGTCTGTTTCTGGAGCAGGAAACAGACTATGCTGTGCCTCACCTGAGCTGATTAAAACTGCTGTTATTCCTATCTATAATTCATGAACACTCATGGAAAAGCTTAGAGTTTGTAAAACCAGAACACGTAAGCACTCACTGTAGATTTTTTTTTTGTCTTTAGGTTTACTACTGGAAAGTGCAGAGTCTATCCAGAAGGAGTAGGCGGCATGTAGAAAAAAAGATCTTGACTTTCAGGGGAAACAAGACTTTTGGAATGTTACCAGGGCTGGAGCCTTATAGTTCTTACAAGCTGAATGTTAGAGTTGTTAATGGTAAAGGAGAAGGACCAGCAAGCCCAGACAAAGTATTTATGACCCCTGAAGGAGGTATGAAATGAGAAAGCTAGAGAATAAACTTGGACATCATAAAATCATAATCTGTCTCAATACAGTAATATTAATAATTAATTATTCATGACCTGTTTAATCTACTTTTTATTTATTGTATGTTCTTAAAAGTTCCTAGCTCACCCTCCTTTTTGAAGATTACTAACCCAACGCTGGACTCTCTGACTCTGGAGTGGGGTTCACCTACCCATCCAAATGGTGTTTTGACATCATATATACTGAAGTTTCAACCAAGTAAGTTAATTCCAAATATATTATGGGGGTTGGTCTCGGGTGATCTTTAAGGTCCTTTCCAAACCAAACCATTCTGTGATATAACTGTAACTTGGATGATACATCTACCAAATAGTAATCCATTTATGAAGAAAAAATTATGTTAATATAATAAATTATGCTAATTTATAATGTAAAAAAAGATATGATTACATTGTAGATGTCAAGTTTGAAAAAGATTAATGTATTTTGATAATATAGATTTGGACATGTATTTGGGCAACTTTCCTTGCTCAAGTACAAGGTTAGCATTTTTCTTTTATTTCTTCAAACCATACTTCACAGAAAAATGGAGGTGAAGTCCTACATACAAGTGGCATCCAAGTTAGATGCAAGATACTGCTACTTACAAATTCTGTATTCTAACTTCAGAGAAATTATCATCAGAAACAGATAAAAAGATGTCCAAATACGTTGTCTTCTGTTTTTTTAATTTTCATGGTATTGCAATTTTAAAATGAAAAACTAATAAATGTGCCATTTACTCATATCAGAGTATTAAATCACTTCTCTAGGATTCCAACCGCTTACTTAGCCCAGCAATTTATCATCAGTGACACTGGAAATTTAAGAGTTTGGTGTGCATGGAACAGATTAAGGAAGTTTACTTTCTTCCATTTACCAAATTCCACTATTCTTTGGCGTTTGACACAAGTCACTTCAGTATTTTCTTATCCTAAGGATACTGAATTTAGAGTTTCAGAATTCTTTAATGATCAGCGTTTCAACTCTGTGTAAGTTCAGATGGTCTGATGTGAACTCAGTTGCCTTGGATTCAGATATTTATGAGAATTGAACTTAAAAAACTGGCAGGTGTTTCCTATCTCCCTGTTAATTTCAGCCCCTTGAACAGATCCTTTTTACAGAAAGGAGACTGTTTACATATGCAAACAAAAAAAAGCCTTTTTTAACACAATGGCAATTTACACAACTTTCCTAACTTTTTTTTTTTCTTTTTCTTGTAACAACAGTCAACAACACACATGAATTGGGTCCCTTGATAGAGATAAGAATTCCTGCCAATGAGAGCAGCTTGATATTAAAAAACTTAAATTACAGCACGCGGTACAAGTTTTACTTTAACGCACAAACATCAGTTGGATCAGGAAGTCAGATAACTGAGGAAGCAGTAACAATTATGGATGAAGGTAAGATGGGTATGTATAAGGAAAATCCATTGAGTTTAAAAAAAATTACAGATAAATACTGCTATTACTTCGTTCCACTAAGGAAATAGGCCCTAGCGATTTTTTTCCTAGAGCTTTCTTAACTGTATTATGCACTAATAAAATATTTTAAGTAGTTTTTAAGAAAATACATGCAAAGGTTTTGTACTGAAGTGGAAGCCCCAAAAAAAGTGTAAAGCCCCTCCTTTAGATATAAGCTCACAAGCTCTAAGACGTTCACTTTTCTGGGCTTCAACTTTCATATAACTTTACATTTTTAGTGGTCTTTGTCTATTCACCTATTCTGCTTCATTGACCATCTTTGGTCACAGAGAAAAATACAGAAATGATTCAGCTTTATGACAAGAGGAAGTTTTTTGGTTTTTGAGGTATGCAACAGCTTCTGTGGAGTCTGACAAAAAACCGTAAAGCCGTTGAAATAAATTTGTCCTCTATGGCTCCAAGTAACTGGTGACATTGTATAGTATTTAAAAACTACCAAGTATATTGTTAAATCCTGTCACTGTTGATTTTTATATTTATAGTCATTCCAGAGCTTTGATTTTGGCAGGTTTGTTTAATTAAATATGAAAGCTTAATAAAATAGGAATAATTTAAAGCCACTGGGAAATTTGCAAGTAATTTTTTTATTATTTTGCTCATCTTAATATTAAAAATCTATTTTGGTAACAGCTTTTTAGATACTTTTATGCTTAGTAACGGTATAGTTTGTTGTCATAGATGAGTTGGTATGCAAGGCAATTTCTCTGATACTATGTATTAAGGTTTCATATAAACTGCATTTATTTTAAATATGGAATCTTAAGCATGAGCAATAAAATTTTGTAAATGCATGAATATTAATTTTTGTTGTGTAGCAGTCTGTCAGTGTTCAGCTTCTAATTTGTTTGAATTAATACATTTTATCTAGTCTGCATGCTTTTTTATTATGAAGTTATATATGTATGTTCCCTTTGGTGTTGTATCTAATTATATAGTGTTCCTATTCTTGTTTTCCTCCATTAAAGCTGGTATTCTCCATCCTGCTGTAGGTGCAGGCAAAGGTAAAATGAAACTGCATGATTTATTAATGTGTGGATTTTGCAGTGTTGCAAATGGGGAAATTGCATTGGTAAGGACAGAAAATCTTGGACTACAGATTTTTATACAAAGTATAATTAGTGCTGGAAGAAAACAGTTGTGGGGTTTTTTTGTTTGGGTTTCTTGGGGTTTTTTAAGGAATACAGAATGCTTATAATACCTTTCATCTGTTTATTTTGCCACAGAGTTCCAGGGGAATTCATTAGCTTTGCTTCAGCAAAATCTAATTATTTCTGAACATTAAACAGATATATGTCACTGTCATAAATATTCAGGATCCAGGTGCACTAGCACTGATTAGCTGGAGCAGAAAAAACAGCACTTTTGCAAAGGAGATTCTTTTGCTGCTTGTGCCATATGCATTTTTTTGTTTTAAAAAGTAGGTGCATTTTTGTTGTCACTGCAGATTAATGCTATTATTTGATCACATTTATTTCATTTGCAAGCCAACTCTGCATAAGAGACAGATGACTGACAATACTCTCTCTATACTTCTCAATTCAAGTATCAGATTGAATATACAGACAAATAAACCTGCTGTTTTAGGTTCACAGATCTTGTGAGTGAGTACTTGAGGATATTTCAGTGAGTGGAACCTATTATTATCCTTATTCCTGAATTCAGTAATATTTAGTTCTTTATTATGCAGTTTTGCACACAGTTTTTATGAATTTTGATATCTTTGCTGTCAGAAGCAAAGGTTGTCCTGGGGACTGCAAGGTAGCTCAAAGTCAGACGCATGTCTCTATACATACGTCATTTAATCACAGGTGTCATTAACATTGATGAACATTGTGCTTTAAAGCCTCAGACTATAAACATCCCAAATCAAAATCTGTACATGAAATACCCAACATTTTTGACAAACTTGAAAGAGACAGCATAAATTGTTTTACATATAGTTTCTTTTCACTTGAGTATCAAGTGTTGTGAATAATAGATAATAACAGCCATAAGAAAGAAATTCATTCTCATAGTCTGGTATAAATCAGACTATATATATATATGCGCCACGATTTGTGCATATATAATTAATATATATTTTAATATGTATATATAAGTGTATTCTAATATCAGCTGTGTTTCCAGTAAGTGTGTGGAATTGTGGAATTATTTTAATAACATCTTCCTTGCTATTTTAGTCTAGTTGTAGCTGAGAAATCAGCTCAGATTGGAACAATCAAACTGGCTTTAGTTGTGGACATTCACAGCAGAAATGTAAATTAAATTCTCATTATTTATAGCTGACCAAAAACTCGTCCAAGGAAAAATGGATTCTCTATGTGAAACATGAGATCTAATTATAGTTGTATCACAGTCTTTGGCTAGCAGAAAGCATCTTACTTGTAAGATAAGCTGGAGGAGCTCACATTTCAGAGCTGTCATCTCAGGTCCTCTGAAAACTAAGCAGATGTCTTTGTTTGGTTCCATGTTGTTTATGGTTTCAAAGTTCTCACATATTCCTGTAGCATCTAGCTCTAACAGTTGCAAAGAAAACTTTGGAACTGCAAATAGAACAGAACTAAAGCCATGACATCTGTTAGGACATCTGAGTTGCTGCAGGTCTGAGATTAATGTTCTCAGTGGTTACTTGCATTAACATGTTAACTGTTTCGCTACTGATCAGGGACCTCGAGTAAGAAGAAGGAGGATCATATTATCAAGATCAAGTGTCAAATTATTTAGTCTCATGAGTGGGTGGGTTTGGAAGATAGAAATGCTGAGCCCACTCAAAAAGAAGCTGTACCCAGCAGTGAACTTTTCTTCCTCTGTTAAGTGCAGAAGGGCCTATACATCTATAGAGTTCTTACTAATTTGAACCCAAAGCAAAAGCAAGGAGAAGGTGAAATTTAGATATTCTGAACCTTTTGGGGATCTATCAAAAATATCTCAAGCTTTTGATTTTTTACTAGGAAAATTTAAGTATGCTTTTTATTTCATTTTGAGCACACTTATCTTGGAAGTTAACAAGATAGTAGGTCCCAGCTTCAGCCAGACTAAATTGCACTCAAATTTCTGCACTTGATATTTCTACTGGATAGCTGCCCCTGAAGATGTCCAACTTGGCCAGTCACAAATATTAGGCACAAGGTCCTGGAGGGATTCATTTATATCTGAGTGAGCTCTGCCACTTGGGACATATTTCACTTCTCAGAGTAAAACTATATATTAAAGTGCAGAGGGAAATATTGCTATGGTAAATCTAAGGATCTTAATAGTCTCACTACTTTTTTTGTGACAAGTGCACAAGAGTAAATCATGAGATATGTTATTTAACTAGATGGAAAGCTATCCTGTTTGACTTGCACTGTTATTTTTCCTTTCTGATACTGTAATGTTATTAATTACTTAAATTTGATCAAATTATGGTACTACAAAGGAAAAATAATTGATTTTTTTCTTAATAATATGTATTCTAAATGTATCTGAAAACTTTGTATGTAAAACATAATATATCTAGTTACTACAGTACTAGATATTCAGTGCACATTAGTATTGCTATTTATGTATTGGCAACCAACCACAGGCATGAGGTAACAGAGGTATGAGAAAAATTGGAGAATAACCCAATTACATATAAAATAAGTATAGTAGCAGCTGGAAAGTGACTCAGGTGATCACTGGAGTCAAGTCTTTTCTGCCCTTTTCCATTAGAAGTTTTAAAGGACTCATCTGTAGAGAAAGGAAGGGAATACCAATCTGACCAGTGAGAGAAATGAAAGTTGCTGGTTAAAATAAAGAGTCACAGGGGTGCATGTGTGTTGTAAGATGAAGTGTAGCAGTAATGGCATGGCATGTCAGCTTCATTTCACAGGCCTTCTCAGTTCACTTATTAGTTTCCTTTTGATTTAATCAACATTTTTATTTGAAAGCAAGGTCTTGTAGTCTGCATGCACACAGGCATTAGTAACTGGTAGTCTTGAACTGCAATTACAATAAGTTTGTGAGATCACAGTAACCTTTAATTGTAGCAAGTGCTGTCACTGTGATACTCAGTCTGGTCTTCCTTCTTCATGTGAACTTCACATCTTAAGTATTATTGAAAATAGTCCTCCCTTTTGCTGCAAGGAATTAAAACAAGGAGTCTATCCTCTGGGTTTGAAACCAGTCTTTTGGATTTTTTGGCTGAATCACCAATATGTAACTTCACTGGAGTCTCAACTGAGTTCATATCTCCGATCTCTTTGTAGAAGGCAGGATCGTCTCAGTTTTCTTTGTTCTGTACGAAATGCTGTCTTTAAATCATCTTCTCTGCCCACCATCTGCTTTCCCTCCCTCTTTGAATTTCACATAATGTCTTCAGATTTTTTTCTAACAATTTCAAGCTGCTTTTTCAGTCAAGTTAAGTGCGGTATTTTTGAGCTGCTCCTTCAGCCACTCTCCCCCTGTGGACTTGCCCGTGATGTATCTATGTGATTTCAGTACAGCTTGCTATGCAGAACCACTGTTTTGTCCTCTTTTAAGTTTACTGGGAACAATGCCTATGCTTTGCATGCTAGACTAGAGAAAATTATTATCACAGTGCAAAAATTACTCAAATACCTTTTGCTTTGTAGATGTCATGCAAAATCCATGCCATGCTAAATGCTTATCAGTGAAATGATTTCTAGTGTTTTTTCTTTGGCTTCTCTATTTCTTAGACTACTCTTGCAATTGGCCTAAATAATCTCAGATGTGACTAATGCCTATCTCTCACTACCAGAAATGAAATTCACTCCTACCATTATTCTAAGGCTTGAATGTTACAGGTTAAAAAAGCAAACAATACGAAAACCCCTCTCTGTGTCTGACAGACTCTGGCAGAATCTATTACGTTTTTTCTTCATCTTTTCTTGTGTGTGGGTGTGGGTTTTTTCCTTTAAATTTATTTTTCACTTTATATATGCATTTTAATCAGTTATCTATGTTATACTGATTGGTGGGCTTTTTTCCATTTGACACCAGTCTTCAAATTTGTGCTTGTCACTTACCTAAACTTTTCCTGGATATCGGGTGAATTCCATGAAAATTCCTAAAGTTAGTCACCTTGGAGATTATTTCATTTGTTGTTCTTCTGGACTAAATCTTGAGAAAGAGTACCTATTCCATTGTTAAAAATAACTTCAGATCTCATGTCCTGTCTTATTAAATTCTGTTGATTCTGCAGCCCAAGTCTAACTGTTATTTGTACGAACTGTGTTGCTGAAAGGCTGAAAAATTACACTAAATTCTACAAAAAAATCCACAAAAAACTACAGTAAAAAAGCACTGGAATTAATTTGAAAAGAAAGGGAAATTTTAGTTGGAGCTTAGGCCTCTTTCTCAACAATTGGCAAATGCTTCTATACTGTATCTCACTACAGGAATGAAACCATACTAAGCAGCACTGGCTAAATTTTGCTGTGTATCGAGGTGGGAATAAAAATAGCTTAATTTGCTGGAGGTAGCCAAATAAGAATCATTCTGTATAAAAACTGTAACTTATTGGCAGTCCATTCCCATAGTTTTTAGAGTGATGCTTTTGCCAGCACTGCTGCAGAGTGTTGTACATGGTGCATGGTACACATGAGAGCACAGTGTTCTGCTACCAAGAGCCGCTCCCCGAAACAAAGCTTCCTCCCCTCCTCCCCTTGTCACCAACTGGCGCTCACACACACTGAGTTTCTGCCAACTGATAATGACACATTTTGCATTTGTGAACAGTGCTGGGAAACATATTGAAGAACTCAGAGGTTAATTACAATTAGAGGTGTGGTGATTGAAAAGACAAGTCTGGGTGGATTAGAGACAAGCTTTAAATGTTGTAACCACTTCAGCTCTAGGCTTTCATCACCTAACGATCCATCAGCCATCTTTTATCTAATTATGTGTGTAGTCACGTAAAACTTTGCAGGCCTGTTGGAAAATTAGATCAAGCAATAGTGCAAAAGAGGAGAATTAAAAAAATAATAATTTTGAAAAGAAATGCGCCTCTGAAAAAATATCTTGGTGCACTGTATTCAGAGGGAAAAAACAAGAGAGTTCAAATCTGACCAAATACTGCATGTGGATAAATCTATACATGTAGCTATTGATAAAAATGTGATCAGAGTACATCTGATAAATATAAGCGGCGCTGTCACCGCCGAGGCCCAGGTTCGATTCCTGGTCAGGGACCTCCCCGGGCAGATGGAGCTCGTTAGCCCTTAA
>JAWWES010000041.1:27292725-27332042 GCA_035583135.1 Lophotriccus pileatus
GCAGGCTCGAAGGCCTTATCTGCATATGCGGGTAAGGACCTTCCCCGGCTCTTCGTTCGCGAAGACGGGCCATTTACCATTTTACCATTTACCGATTGTTACATGCAATCATATGAACAGAAAGAATTTTACCAGATACTTTAACCTAGCAGGCAACTCTTTAGTCAGAGTAGAAACTGGAAATTGGACATGGAAAAAACCCTATAAGATAAGATAGAGTGATTATTGAATTTCCTTAGTGTTACATAAGCTCTCTGTCATCTGGAGTCTTTCACTCATGATGAGACAGTTTCCTTCATCCCAAAGGTGCTCAGGCATGAGAAGGGAGAAGTTAGGGATAATGTTGTGCCTATATGTATGTGCAGGCATACAAAACAGATTATTGCTAACAGTTTTTTCTGTCTTTAACATTGGTGACAGATATCAGTCATGTAGTTATGCTGCTAATTAGACAACTTCTGGAAAGACCAAAATCCAGGAAAATATGGCTTTGAGAAAATACAATTTGATGAAACAAAACAAAGTCATATTTAGAATACAAGCCAGTTGTTTTCTTGGCACAGTAAAAATTCTTAGATGCTGATTGTTACAAACACCTGTTCCTATGTGCAAATCAAGAAGGAAGTTTATATATCCTGTCTGCAATCTCAGACTCTGCACCCTCCTAAATTTAGAGATGGCTATTCTTTCCTCTTGCTGCCTTCAAGTGGCAAAGAGAAACAGAATCTAATCCCTTTGCATAGTGTATATGGTTACATGCTAGATTTCCTGTAGACAGCTCTGGCTTTGGTATTTCTTAGGGTTAGTGTCTTAGTAACCTAGATGGCTTTTTATCTTTTTAATCTAGTGCTTTCTATTTTATTTTATTCAGCTGATTTTAGCCAAGAAATAAATATATTCTTTATTATTTAAATAATATATTCCTTATTGTTTTCGTTGGTGAAAGACATCATATATAAACACAACTTACCTACAAAGACATCAGATGGGGGAGTAATCAACAAGTAATTGAATTGTTGAATGAGTACTACTGGAATAGGGTTAAGAAGAAAAATTTGATGCAAATATGGGGATAAAAAAATCTCATATTGTAAGAATTTTTAGTAATCAGAATACAGCCTCAAGAGATTAGATGGAATTTGGTGCCTTTTTTTTTTTTTTTTTTTTTTTTAAATACTCAAAAACTATAGTTTTCTAGACGTGGCACTCATATTACTTAGTCTGTGCCAGGGACCAAAGTAAGCCATTTCCTCTTTGGCTATAACTTGAAACTTCTTCCAGTTGGCCATATGGACAAAGCCGTCCTGTTTGAAGGAGAAAATAATTTATAGATAAATTCTGTGCAGCCCTCTTCTTGTGTAGATGAAACCATTGGAATTCTGCCATTGATCTTTACTGAAACTAGGTTTTTACCTCTGTTTCATGGTCCTTTGGGAAGCATTTTCAATGTTATTTCTAACAGAAAAGATATTTTGAGCAGTACAGAAAAGTCAGTGACAAACCAAGTAAGGCATTTTCCTTTAAAACAAATTTCATGCCTTAGTGGAGCATCCTCTTTGTATCTTCACTATTACATCATTAGAACTATTAAAATCTATTTTTTCATTAATATTAGGCAAGCAGAGATACTGAGATATATGTCAATTGTAACAAGCGTAAGTGGAGCTAAGGTATGAGCAGAGAACCAAGATATGAGCAAAGAAGTGGCTAATTGCAGAATGCTGAAGAAAGAAGCTCTTCTTTTCACAGATGTGGGCATTATGCACATCTGTGAAAAGTGCTGTCATCTAACCACAATGTCAGCAGTAAGACACAGTACCTTACAATGAGCAGCCTCTTGCATTCCAGTGATTTGTGTCCTTCACACCAGAGTATTTTGATATTGGCTTTCCAGTATCTGATGTCTAGTGTTCCAGTGTCTGAAGGTGCCATGAATCCATAACGTTAACAAAGCTGATTTCGGAAATGTCCTGTGAAAGTAAAGCTGTCAGTACACGTATACTTCAGTTTGTTTACAAATACATGTGTATCATTGAGCTGTTCCATATTTAACAAGCAAAACTAATTGAATCTTGCATGATCTTAGAGTGTGCATGTATTATTTATTTTACAGGTAAGGTTTTACAGTATTATTTAAATGTTACTTTTTGATGTAAAGTGTTTTTCCTCTTTATTTTTTCTTTCCTACTATCTCTGATGGTGAAGGATATTCAGAAATCCTTTTTGCAACCTCCCCAGTCATGCACACTGTCCGTCCAACATTCTATAAGGGTATTGTCTTCCTTTTTTATCATTATCAATGCAATAGAGCCAAAATCCTAGAGAGGCTTGCAGTTGGGGCATTTGCAGTCCATTCAGTGCCACGTGCCATAAAGGGAGAAGTGTACCACCTTCATACCTCCCTTCTGTCCTGCCATTTCCCATTACCCTGACAATGTTCTCACTTTCCAGCTGTCTGCATTTTACTTCCAGATGAATAGAAATAATGTTTTGCAGAATTTTGGCGCTTTTTAAAAGTATTTAAGCAGGTATTTTTTAAGAATTTGGCAGTTTTTGTGGTACAAGGCATTCTCAGTAGATTTTACTTTATAATTTCATAGTATAGTAATTGCCTGGGATTCAATTACGAGATACACTACTTCAGTCACTAATTTCCAGTAATGGAAACAAGGACAAATGTACTATACTTTCCCTGTGTGTGGTCTAAATTAACATAGAAACTTCTTTGAATATTTTTTTAAATGCATGAAGTCACAATTGCATATTCTTTGTTTTTCTATTATGTATTCAGTTCAACCACTTTATCCAAGGATCAGAAATATTTCAACAGCTGCCGCTGAGACCTATGCCAATATCAGTTGGGAGTATGAGGGACCAGATCATGCGAACTTTTATGTTGAATATGGTGTAGCAGGCAGTAAGAAGTCATTTCATTAAATTTACTGAAGTGTTCAGATGTATTTTCGAAGATCTTTATAGTAAATGTGGTCTTAAATTTACCCAGTGTTAATGATAGCTCTTAAATGTCTAGAAAAATTACTTTTTAAATTTGATCGAGGAGATCAAATAATTTTCATTTTAATAAACATCAATGTGTAGCAGGTGTTTGATGCTTAGATAGAATATGAACCTTTGTTCCTTTGTATTATTTCATAAATTCTTTTGAATGTGAACTTCTAAAAATGCCATTAGGTTGTTTGTCATGCAATGATTATATAAGTAAATCTATTACATTACAGGTACAGTAATATACCTGCATTAAAATAGGACATAACAGTTTTCCTAAATTATGCCCGATTCAGGAAAAAAAAAAAAAAGAATTAAATAAGATATTCTTTGTTAAATTAGAACTTAAAATAAGATACCAACCAACTGCTGTACATTTTTTGGCATAAAACTAAGTTTATATCTTTGCTAATGCCAGTAATAATTAAAACACAGTTAGATAATAAAAGCAAGATACTTCTTTTCAAATACCCAATCCTTGTAAAGTTATCAGTAAAGGTGAATAATCTGAAAACTGGGATATAAATGCATTTTTCTGGATATCAGTCAGAGAAATAGATGAGACTGTACTAGAAAAAAGATATGAGAGAGATAGATTCAGATTTTGAAATAGAATTTTTTGACCAAAGTAAATATTGACTGAAACAGCAAAAGTTTTATTTAATTAGAGATTAAAATCTATTTTAATGTATTTTATAATTATAAGTTCAATAAGCATTTAAAAATAAATTAAGTTAGTATTTCTCTAGTACAATGGAACAAATGTTTAAAATAGTTTCGTAATTACTGTACAATGTCTTCTTCAATATATTGCATGCAATCTATTAGTTATAACTTTATATAATTTTATTATTTTTTGAGAGAATAGTTATTTTTCTCAGATGACCCACAGTTTAGTCAAGTAACTGTCAATAGTATTCTGTCTAGAAACGTTCAGTAATACAGAGAAAATTAAAATTCCAATATGTTGTTTTCCTAAAATTTTTGTAGGCAAAGAAGATTGGAAAAAGGAAATTGTAAATGGTTCTCGAAGCTTCTTTGTGTTAAAGGGTTTAACACCAGGAACAGCATATAAAGTCCGGGTTGGTGCTGAGGGCCTGTCTGGTTTTAGGAGTTCAGAGGATGTGTTTGAGACAGGTCCAGGTGAGGCACACCGTACCAATTCTGTATAATAGTCAGAATTGTGATAGACCAAGTGCTGAAATGCTGAACTGCTTTTAGCTAAGAGATGTTGTAGATGGCATCTTTGCATGTTCCTTTTATAGAGCAATGTTATTTTATAAACTCCTAAATAATGCCAGATTATGAATGTGTCCATCCTTCCAATTCACTCTGCTTGACTGATGTTTATACTTAGGGGCAAGATATGCACTGCTCATAGTCCATCTGTGTGCTGTGCACTGGAAATGACCTATTTTTTGTATTTCTAATTAGTATAATTAGATGACTGTATTTAAATAATGTCTCATTTAATAGAGCTAAAATATTTGCATAATCAGTGCAGATTCATTTTGATGTCTCATGTGATCTATTTATACCAGTGTTAAGAGATTCCTACTTGTAAATTTTTCTTTTCCTGCCATAAACTGTTTTTATATAGATTTTGATTTGCATCTATATCCTAGGAATCAGTAAGTCCGTTTAAGTTCCTTATGTACATATTACAGTCCTATTTCTTCGTAAGCAAATCAATGATGGTTGTCCATTGCACTCAAAGAAAGGGCTTTATTGGAAGTTTTTTGATGTTATGCTAAATACGTTGTTGCCATCACAGCATGTTCTTGGTTCAGCTGTTACTATTATTTGTGTCTTTGCTAGCCACTTCTGCTCATTCCAGGCATTTAGGTCTCTGCATAATTGTATAGCAGTAGTCTCACCAACTCCAGAATGTTATAACAAAGTAATTTAAATACGAAAATACGCTTGAACGTTATGTAATGATTATCAGGCAACAAAATAGATAATGGATATGCCAGTTTGAAAGTGAGCACTTTCTAAAATCATCATTTTGTTGGTTTGTTTTGTTCCATTTCTGTTCACAGTTTATCATGTTGCGGAAAAGCTTTGAAAATACGGTGCTGAATAACAGTGCCAAGCAAATATGTACTAACTAAAAGCAGAGCCAGAAATAGCTAGTGGTACAAAAGCATATCTGTAAAATTTTATGCAAATACACATCCAAAGCCTAAAGCAGTAGTAAAGAAGGATCAAGACTATAATATAATTCTAAACAACCTGAATAGAAACCTTCCCAAAAGCATCTTTCTGCATAAAAAATACTGAGGCAGTAGCAAGGAATCCTGTACTTACCCAGTCATGTTGACTCATGCCCTTGAATAGTTAAGGGAAAAGTGAATTTAAACACACTCTCTTCTGTTTCTTGATAATGGAAAGTTTCAGTGTCCAGCATGAAATTATACACATAGTCTATTTCGTGCAGAAAAATGTTGTGTCACAGTCTTCAGCCTAAGTCAAAGCTTTTAAACACTGCAAAAATGGAGTGGACAAAGAGGAAAGTACTGGAATATGGAATATGTTCTTAATTAGAAATGAAACTGCAACGTTTCGAGTGTGAGGCTTTTGCCACATTTTTTTCTTTGACAAGCATTCCTATAGAGCATTTTCCCAGTGTGCGGATTTATCTTTTTGGGCATTCCCAGTGTAGAGTACTGATTGACTCCTGCATTAGTGGTTCGCCAACAGTCAAAGTTTTTTCTGCCTGAAGCAGATAATTTACTTAGTGTAAGCAAGAAATGTGCCATTTAAAAAGTTGCACAGAGATCTAGAAACCCTTTCCTACTTGATATGCAATAAGTTAATACAGAAATCTGCATAAGTAAGTTTTCGTCTTTACTCTTTCCCATCTATCTTGCATATTTTTATACGTGAGTTGTTTTGCTTGATGCTATTTCTTACTACATTTGAATGTGAATTGTGCTTTTGCATTTTGTCACAGTATGTATTATACAACCTTTAATGCCTTATTATGAATGCATATATACAAAACTCAAAATAATTTTAACACTAATGTGATCACAAAGTTTTATTTTGACTTATAGTTAAGAGGAAGATTGCCTTTGTGATTTTGTTTTTTTAACATTGCTACATATGTTCTATATATATTTATATGTGGCATATAAAGTATAAATATATATGTATATAAGGGATGTATTTATATAACCTGCAGAGATTTTTATGCAAAAGTAGTTTAAATAATTGTGCATTTAAGAAGGAGTTTCCAAAATATCGGCAAACATTTGCTTAAACAAGGGCTGAGAAGCCTCCTGACTGTACCTCCAGAATTGTTGTTCTTTTTTATGGAATGGATAGGAGGTAATATATCCAGACATCAGAAATACTTTGAGTTTTCACAAAGCCCTTGGAAAACCCTCAGGAATGTGGGCCCATTGAAAGCTGCTTTTCCAAGCTAGCTGTGTCAGCCTCTATCTTAACTAGGAAACAGCACTGAGACATGGGCCTGAACTCTGTCTAGTGTGCAGCTCTTCACAGAGTTTCATACTCAGGGTTTGGGGTTGGAGGAGAAGGTGAAGAATGAACACAATAGGTTTGAATGAATGTCCATCTTCCTCCACTTCATCTCTTCTTCTCTCTGTAGCATCCCAAACACCTCTCACCCTTCCCACTTACTCCAGACAGCAAATCCTAAGTCCAGTTGCCTGTGGTGTGTTTCTGAACAGCAGAGTAGAAAATAGGCTTCAACAGAAAAATCCTCCTACAGTATTGGAGACCAGTAGGAGAGATCCAACCCCAAGACTACACAGATCTTATTAGTCACTGTAGTATTTCTTGTGCAGTTTGCTTATCATTTACATTATCTTCCAGCTAGACTCAGCATTTGGAGAGAAACAGTGCCAAGGAAAGGCTTCCCGATTGCACCACGCTGAGCCCTCACTAAGCCTAAATCATGGCAATCATGATAAATTGTAGGAAGAGGTAGGATGAGGTTTGACGAAAGGCAGAAAACATGATGTTTAATAAGGTCTTAAAGGAGGCTTCATTGTAAAATTTTTTTTGAAATTGAATGTTATGGCCTTGAATGACCCATCTGTTTCCCCATTTCACACTGATGGGAATGCATTAGCTAATGAGTATTGGCTTTTTATTCATTTTGAGAATGCAATTGACATATTTATGTGAATTATAATTTGATATTTCATTTCAGTAGTTTAATTAATGTAAAATGGCTCAGAATAGTTTTGAAGTTTGTAAAAAAAGCAGTGTAGTGTGTGTACAGATTTCAAAAAGAAGTTGCTAAGCTTAAATGTTGGCAGAGTTCTTATATACTCAAAAGTAAGTTCTGTGTACTTGGAAACATTTTGAATAATGAAAATACAAAATACTCCCTGTCTTCCTTAATACTATTTTTTTTCACAGTGAATGCTATTCCCTAATGAACAATATATACTGGCTTTTATTTATCTGAATTAGCATAGCATTTAAATGCAGCAAAACATCTAATTTTTCTTCTTTTGTCCTCCAGCAATGGCGAGCCGGCAGGTAGACATCGCTACTCAAGGATGGTTCATTGGTCTTATGTGCGCTGTTGCCCTTCTGATCTTGATTTTACTGATTGTTTGCTTCATAAGGAGGAATAAGGGTGGCAAATATCCAGGTATGCTGTTTAACAATGAGAGTAAAATTCATTTGTTGGTAACCCATTAAGACAGATCTCAGGTTTACTGAAAAATTACGTTTGCTGCAGGGTTACGTTCCCACTGTGTATATGGCAAATCAGTCATCGTGTGGTGGGCTTGGCAGGGGCAATCTGCATAATAGTAGAAAACCTCAATCTATTTAAGCATAAGAGAAGTACCTCCTTCATTCCTAGAGTCATATTACTGCATGACCTCTCTAGAGAGGTTTGAAATACCACCACTCCTGCATATTCCACTTTCAGAAGTAGAGTGCAGATGGGTTCAATCCACTAAAACGAGCTGAGTTGCAATTTATTTATTTGGTCAGAAAGTGTGGAAACATACACCTGATCTCAGCCACTGCGTTACTTTAAAGTACGGGGAATGTATTTCATAAGATGGTTCTCTTCATATGTTATTTTGTCTCAAGTACAAAATACCTTCAATTCCTTCCCAGAACCTGTGTTGTCTTCAGCCTCTGCATTTTTGCAGCTAAGTCTGAAGGTACCATCCTTCAGTAAGGCTTTTTATTGTTCTATAATTTTTTTCTTTATAAGAAAGGGAGGGTGGTTTTTTTTAGTATTAGGTCTATGAATGGCCAAGTATATTTTATAATTTTTAATTTAAAAGTATACAATGTATGTCTCCTATCAAAACTCTCATTCCTTCTGGTGTACATGTTATTGAAGGCATATAGGTGTATGTACGTATTTATGCATATATGTATCATACATATCTTTCTCTGGTCTTACATTTCTGTTATGTAGTAGGTCCATAGACTAAAGCTCTCTTGAAAAGGGTAGTGGGAACCAGTTTGCATAGTATTGCCAGAGAGGATCTCAGAGCAGCTGTTGAGGGATGAGTGTCTATGAACGAACTTCAGGTGAGCACCTGTAGGGACAGAAAGTTAAACGTGGAAGATTTATCCAGGAAGAAAAAAGAGTTTTGCTCAAGCAGCTTTTCACTGCTGGGAAAAACAGGCCTAGGAAAAATCCAGTGTGTGAGAAAACTCTTTCCCATGAATAGCGCTACCTATTTTTCTGCCTGTCTGTTTTGAGAAGTTAACTCCCTGGCTGCAAGAAGAGGCAAAACTTCTTACAGACATGCTTGAGGTCCCTGCTGGGAAAGTGAGAGATCATAAAGCACAGGGGAGAACACAGCCTTGAAGTTATGTGCAAGCAAAAGCTGTTTATATAAAAGCACTGGAATGTATTTTCTGGGCTGCTCTTTTGCCCATTGCTTGATTTAGCAGTGTATTTAGGGTTTACAGCTTTGGAATAAACTTTTCCTTAATACCCTAGCTATGATTTGGTCATCTGGGTTTACCTGTGTGTGTATCAATTCTTACAGCATCAAATCATAATTTGTTTTTTTATTTTCCTCTCCTAGCTACAGTAAAAAGTACAATTGTTAAGTTTCATGTAAAATCTTGATTTCCTGAAAAAAATCTGTTCTAAATTACAGATGACAAAGGTTTGGAAATTAGATAAATATTCAGACTCTAGAATGCTTATCTGAAGTCACCTCAAACTTCTTGAAGCTGATACTGTTAATGTGGGCATGAAAAAGATGGATGCACTTACAAAAGAACAAAAAAAAAAAAATTCAATAATTTGTTTTAATTTCTCCTGCTTGTTTTGACCAGTGCACTTCTGAAAACTAGTGTCAGTGAACATTAAGAACTTTACCTCTTCACAGCGGAATCTTCTAGAGCTGAACATAGCATAGCAGATTATTTTTATAAGAGAATCACCTCATTAAATACAAGAACGCTACTCTGCCCAATCTAACTGTTAAATTGTTTTATAAAGCAAAGATTTGTAGTAACAGCAAGAAATAAGCAAGAGAAGCTTCTGTTCCAACTGCCTATGTCCATGAAGAAAAGACAGATGATTAAGGAACAGTGTTATGTAAAGTTATATGACAGGTTGAAGACATCATCTTAGGTTTTTTCCCTTATATTTGGATTCTTTAAAAAGAAAATGAGATTATTGAGGATATAGGAAAAGTAACTTCCAGTGGAGAGAACTGAGAAAAGAAAACAAAAATTCGAGGATTGAAACAAGCGAAGTGATAAAACTGAAAAGAGTAGGGAGGACTTGAAATAAGCCACCATCAAGAAGAAGGTGAAACAGAGTTTTTGAGTAAAAATGTAGAAGGCAGTTGGATGTTAAGGCTGGCATTACTTTGTGAATCCCTGATATGCCATTCTTTTCTCAGCTTCTGCAGAATTGTTAGTTTTAAGGTATTAATTTTTTTATGTACCATTACATATGCATATACGTGCACATATATAAAGGTAGACCTTGAATGTTTACAAGATTTCCAGATTCAGTATGGACTGGTGTTTATAGCAGTGACTTTATAGCTAATTGTATTTCTTGTCTCATTGCAAATGTACTGTTCCACAGGTAGTAACAAATGGGAAGCACAGAGTTATGAAAATCTATAAAAATCAAAGTTATGAACTCTTTTCCATAATAATTTTAGCATATCATCTTGATATTTTCTATGGTTTGTAGAAAGTAGTCAATTACTTCAGTATGAAATTACAGCAGCCAAATACATCCCCAGGTGTTACGCATTCCTGCAATTATACACTTAATAAATACTATCAGGAATGATTCATATCCTCTTAAGTAACATATAGATTAATGATGTAAAAATTAAGTGTAGAAATTACCAGATTAAAAGATAATATATTGTATATTGGTTTATATAACTGTATCTGCTAAACAAGGGAAAGATTTGAGTAGTTGCCAGAGAAACAGAAATGAAAAGGCAAAGGAAAGAACCATAAAGATAATGCTTCAAGTCAGTATAGTATTTTACTCCGTGACCAATCATTATTTAGATGAATATGTGTCATCTGTAAACATCTGACCCCTCAGGTGCTAGGGGGTTTCTGTGTCAAAGTTTCTGTGCTACATATATTTTTGTATAGGGACAAGTTACATGCCTGGATTTATTCTCACCAGGGAACGATGGCTAAACATAAAACAAGGATGTGCAAGAGATACAATAGTGTTAAATTTAGGTTCCACTGTAGGTGATTTTGCTTTGCTTTTGATCATGTTATAGAAAAGAAGAAACTAACAGACCATGCCTGTTTTTTTCCAATATTAATAACTCTCAAAATACTGTTTAAAATTCCCTGGAGTCTCACAGCGTGAAATGGAAGCAGAAAACGTACAAATTGACAGTGAACACAAGTGAATCTGATTCAATTTTATCAATCAGTATGAGAGGAATATCAAGAGGAAACACACATCATGGTTAAGTAAAACTAAATTATTCAGATATCAATAAATAATAGCTCTAATAATAATATGAATAAATTATTTTAGTAGGATTTTGAACAAAACTTTAGTGCTAGAAATAAAAGGAAGAAAACGTTCTACAAATGCAAAATGACATACAGTATTTTATACTTGAAAATAAATTCTATAACTAATTAACAGATCTTTTTCTTCAAGAGAAAAAATGTAACACCCCAAGGCCCTGTTTAAAAAAATTATTCAAACCACATTCCTGCCAAGTGTGATCAGTTTGAGAAATTAAGGACTTAGGGTTTCTCATCTTGCAGTTTCATGATAAACATTACCATTTCAAATATTTTAGTGAAGGAAAAGGAGGATGCACATGCTGATCCAGAAATACAACCTATGAAAGAAGATGATGGAACATTTGGTGAATACAGGTGAGCAACAGATGTGATTTGTCATGTTCACTGTTATGTCACACATGTACTGTGTATAGTATCACACTTATTAATTCAAAACTAACTTTTTTTCTGTGTCAGAGATTCTGTATCCAGTATTACATAGAACTATAGATAGCATTTCAAGCACAGAATTTGAAAAAAAAATTATCCAAGCTTAGTATAAGCCATTTGCTAGTGCAAGGTGAAATCCAGATTCACGCACAATTGTCTCATAGTGTGGAACCGTTATTTATAAAGCCAGCTTTCAGATAGTTCAAATACAAATACAGTGTCCTTTCAGTTAGGGCACATTTAGCATTATGGTGTTTTGAAAATAAATTTCCAATTGAAGCCTAGTAAAGACAATCTGCTGTTAACTTGACTGGAAAACAAACGCATTTAAAATGGGTGCCAGTACTAACATCTAATCCAATAACAAGGAAGTGATGTTATACACAGGGGTGAAGGCATGTCCTACAAGAAAAAACAAATCTCCCTTTCAGTTTTTCAGTATAAGATACATAGCAAGCAGCTTCAAAGCATGCAACACAGCTCCTATTCCTAACTCTCTTCCTGTATCGTAAATGCAACCTAGCCAAATCTCCTGGAATTACCAAAAGCATGCCTTGACCAGTCTGTTCATATAACAATTATGAGTATAGCTTATTTAATAAAAGCAGCATTTTATTTGTTGTTTTTTGATTAGTGCAGAAAATAATGTTATTATTTTCTAAATAGGTCAATATCATTATCTCCTACATGGGTGATATAATAGATTTTGTAGTGTATTCCTGTGTCATAAGCATTATAGAAGCCCTTCATTATTTTTAAGATTTGACATTTACAAATATACATTGAAAAAAAAAGGTTTTTTTTCAAGAAGGATCCACATTGTTGCCATAGATTTTTCATAGAACGGAAATTTACATCTTGATCTAACAGGAAAAGATGTACCATTCTGAATGCCAAAGAGCAGTTTCTGTTTATTTTTCCTTGATTAAAAAAAGAATACAATACCCTGTTCCTACATTAATGAGTTCAGAATGGTATTTTATTACAGTACATTAGTACATATGAATTAATTAAATTCAGCTGATAAAAAGAGAAGTGTGAAGCAATGTTGGGAAGCAGAGGTAAATAAGTACTGTCTAAGTTTTCCTGGGCATTCCAGTTTGCATTCTCCTTTATTGCTCCACTGGTTTTTGATACTTGGAACTTCCAGCAGCATAAATTGACTTTTGTGCAGAATTGTACAAATGATATGACCTTGATACATCTTTTCTCAGGCTTGGAATAAGTGTTGAAGTCTTTGTGGGACCTGTAGCAAGATTTGAATTTATGCCTCCATATTTAACTGGCTTGAGTTAATCTATCGAATAATGTAGAGCTTTATAAATTATTTTATAATGCATTTATCCAACTCATGTCTGGTGAATATGGGTAGATGCATGCCAAGCTTTCAGACTTGTTAACATAAAAGAGCTCGTCCTATGTACCATGCAAAAAATCCTTCTAAAATGTATTTATGTGTAATTAGTCTATATTGGGCTTTCCTCTTTCTTCCTTAGAGACAGGGCAGCAGCAGCAACCAGTCAGATTACGGAAGATATCTTGCCACCCTCTCTGCAGCCCAGCATCACTGCAGTCACTCAGTTCCCAGTTTGTCTGTCTCACATGATGCAGTGCTTCTTTAAAGAAAAAGGGTATAGGGTTTCCCTTGAAAAAAAATGTAATTTTTGAAAGGAATTCGAGTATTTTGAACTTTTTTCATCACTTCAGGTCCATGTCTGCTTGGACAGGAAAGAAACTGGACAAGGAACAGAAAAGAAAAGGTAGCTGTGCCAATTCACCTGAAGCAGACCCTGTCTGTACCAAAGCAAAGTCTGTGAGATCTGACAGATCCAACTTCTTCAGAAGGTCAGGGGATCAATACTCCAGCACCAGATCAGAGACCTCCTACACCAGGAGGAGGGCTAGGCAGTCTTCAGAGCTGACAAGGGTTAGTTGTATCTCTGCTTCCCTCTGCCGAGAGGAAAAGAGGTCAGACGAATGGAAGTACAGGCATGGCTGTAGACATCATGCTTCTGAGCAAGAGGTAATGGGGTCGGAGAAGGGCTCAGATTCTCAGGCAGGACAGCCATTCCCTTTCCAGCAACCCCTCAGCTGCAACTCAGTTGGTGGCTCACTGGCAAGGCAGCATTCTTCTCTCCAGCACTGGTGCAGCCAGACCCCAGACTGCAGCTCAGATTCAGAAGACACTGAGAGCTCCTGCCACAGGAAGGTAAGACCTTCTACTGCTCCTCACTTCTCTGAATCTGAAAAGAATTCACTAATGAAATCTGTAATTGTGCCTGAGCTAGCTACTGTCTTAAAGGATGCTTTGACAGCAGCCAGACAAAGTATAACGTCTGTGGCACAGGTTAGGTCTCGTTCAGTAAAGCATCCCAGGGTACCAATTACAGAAGTTCCAGTGGTTCCTTTAGAAGCATCTGGGAGCAGTTCCCAGACTTTTGAGTCTGACCATATGGACAGCATAAAAGATCAAACAGCTTTTGGGAAGGAGAAACCTGAGCCTGACAAGGCCTCCTTGGAGGTTGAGTCAGCCCCTGAAGATGGAGAGGTGGCATCTGAGTCCCCTACAGAAGATCAAGAAGGACCAGATCCTCTGCGTAAATTTGACATGGAGAATCAGAATTATCTGTTCAAACACATAAAGAGGGTGTTAATGCTAAAATCTTCAAAATCTGAATGTGCTTCAGAAGAACTGCTTATCCCCCCTGAAGAAGGCAAGGTAGATAATGCACTTCCTATCCATTCAGCTGTGGAAGATCTTGTCTGCAGGATTTGGAGTAATCCTGAGGCTAAGCATGAAGCCCCAGCAGTACTACGTAAGCTCTATCCTTTTCCAGTGGATAAGGCTGCTTTGTGGGGGACCTTGCCTGAGGTAGACAGAGCATTGGTTACTGGTGATTCTGTACTGTCAGTGCCTGATAATAGAGATGCTCTCCCTAAAGATCCTACTGACAAAAAGATTGAGGAAGCAATTAAAAGATCCTTCAAGCTGGTTGCAGCTCAGCTTGGAGTATCTATCTACTGCACTTATGCTTCTAAGGCTTTACTAATATGGTTGGAGGAAGAACGAGCCAGATTCAAAAAGGGATGGGTCCCATCTGCTACCATGCAAAGGAAACGCAGGCTATGTAAAATTGCAGCTAATTTTATCCATGATGCAGCTGAGGATTCTCTTAGACTCACTGTTAAAAATATGGCATGCCTCACTGTAGCCTGGAGAGCTATATGGTTGCGTCCTTGGACCTCACTGCTAGATCTAAAATGTAAACTGCTGTCTTTGCCATACACAGGGGGCAAGCTATTTGGTGAATCCTTAGTCCAGATCATGAAGGATTTCTCAGAACACAAACACTCTTTAAATCAGATGAAAAAAAAGAGCTCTCTTGGAAGCTGTTCCTTTTCTTATCCTCACAAATGTCTGAGCTCCTTGCGTTCCCCTCCAAAGTTCAAAGGAGGGAAGGGAAAGTATAAGGTCTCACAATCATTTCATGCCAAGTACAAAAAGACATCTCACTCTCAGAGAGACACCAGACCATCAAGAGGAACTTTCTAAGAATATAGACTTGCTTCCGACTTTCTCAGGAACTGAGAAGTGTGAAAGATGGAAATGTTTCAATATTTCTGGACAAGTAAGCCCCATCCTCAGAAAATTAGTTGTTTCAAAATAAAATTTAAATTATTAAGTTACTTAGATCTTAATGACTAAGTAATATATTCTAGAGAAATGACAGCTCTCAGTCTTAGGGGAGGTTTTTTCACATTCCATTTATAGGCTTCCCAGTGCTCTTGGGATGGCTTGGATTTGTTTGAAGTTTTGCATTCCTCAACATCATCTAAGAGTGTACCTTCTGCAGGACCAGCCAACAACAGATTTTTCTGCCATATCAACCTAAATAAGGAAATAATGCCTTAGGAAATGCAGATGTTTCAAGAAGCATGGGATGATTGTATACACTGGATTTCTTCACTTTTATGTAATATGGGAAAACAGTGCCTCTGTAGCAAACTGCAATAAAGTAGTAAATTGTGGACAGTCAATGCTTACACCAAGAAACTGCAAGAAACAGAATAAATAAAACAGATGTATATTTATTTAAATTAAAATAAAAGAGTATCTAGAGCTCCTTTTCAGGGGTATACATCAGCCCAATTTCCCTCTTGGTCCCTAAACTGAAAGAAATTAAGAAGTTATGACAGCTACAGACCTGTGGGTTCACAGGCAGGGAGAGACTGGAAGCTTGCACTATTTTGTTAACTACAAGGAGAGGACAAAATTCCAGCAATCTGCAGAATGTTCTTAGGAAGATGAAACAGGACAAGGCAACTCCAGTAGTAGGACTGCTAGTGTGGTAACAAAGGATGTTTGCACATTTTGTTGAATTATTTTGCCTCTTCAACATTTTGACACACATGATATTTTTCCTAGAAATTCTTGGATATGCTATGAGAGACTTTCTGGCAGAGAATTTTGAGATTGCTAGATAATATATAACTCTTCCTTCTTGTTCTGGGTTGATTAACAATGAGAACATGGTTTGCAACTACAACTATTTTTTTCTCTCGTAGTTAAGTTTTAGTGCAGCTTGGGTGTGTTTCCAAGGGGACCTAGCCGTGATTTGTGCCTTAGCACTGTAATTCTAAGCTTGGTCCCTTCTAGCACAAGAGATTACCTCAGTGGACTGCCTGAAGAACTTAATAGCCCAATTGGATTTGGCACTGGTCTTGCTGTGCTAAATTACACACATTACTTTTTTTGAAAATTCTTATTTTAATTATTGAATATCTGTGTGATTGCTTTTTAAATCAGGACTTGATTTCCCTTCATATAATTTTCTACCAGAAATAGAAAGGGTAGAAAACTGGCTGAATTTCTCTCAAGCAGATTTTTCTTTAAAATTTTCACAAGGAGCAAGTCAGGTTCTTTGACTAACAACTTTTTTTTCAACACATTGCCATTTAAACCAGAGCTTAATCTCCCAGTTTTTCCAGTTTCTACCAGGATTGAAGAGTGAGTGTTACAGAGATGATAAAGAAAAACTACTCAGAAAACTAATACAGATGTGCTTAAGTCTTAGCTAACAAAAAATTAGTAAAATGGGTTGATGTCTGGATTGATACATGGGCATATATGTATAGGGCAAGCATTTGTCACCTGCACAGTCCTAACAAGTTAGAAGTGTGAGGAGAAACCTGTTAGGTGTTAGGGCAGAGATTGCCCTGGAGGGTGCAGGGAAGCCCTAGTGAAAGGTACTTTTTCATGGTTTTTCATGACTGCTTAAACTGAAATATTTCTGGGGTATTGACCTGAGGGCACAGAAAAAGGAATTTACTGCCAACAGTTTTCATCTTCTGCATCCTCTTCCTGCGTCCCATAGCTCAGGATGTTTTACCCATTTTGTTTGGTTTATGTTGCCTTTCATCTGACAGTTATGTTATAAGGAAAAGTAGTATATTGCTAACTGTATATTGAGTCTTTTTGCATGTCCATGAATGTGGCAAAGTTTAGTGGGAACTAGTTGCCTGCTGGACTGCAGAGGCATCGTAAAACTGTCTTCCCCATTCTGACTGGTTGCTGCATGTACCCATATCTAAGGAAGAAAAATTGAAAAGTTGAAAGAAGAAAGGAGATTTCAAGGTACATATTTCTTTCAATAACTGATGAGCTTGTGAAATGGAAGTACTTTTTAAAAAAAAATAAATTTGTACTTTGCACTTATTGTTACCTTTGTACTTCTTATCTCTTTTAACAATTAACTGCAAGTTTGATATGTTTCACTACACTAAGAAAAAGAAGCATGTATTCATATATTAGCAATGATTCATGAATAATATTTAAGTCATGCCTTTAGAGTATGCTTTAACATTAAATACTGTTCTTACTAAAAGGGCAAGAAGTGGTATATGTCAGTACTTATCAAAATGACTGGTACATACGAGTCTTCACTGAGAAACTTTCATCCTTAAAAAGCTACTAGTATGGAATTTATTTATTTATACAACAGAAAATAGTGAAAGTATCACTACACTTAACTTCCATGACTGTCTGATCTAAATATGGAATTCATACCCATTCTCACGTCTTGTTTGTTTGATTCCCTTCCAGTCTTGTTTTCTCACTACTAATTTTATGCGCTGTATACGGGATACTTTTCAAAAACTTCTTCAGTTTCCCACTGTAATTTTAGTCAACCTAATTTGCACTTTATTTTTTATATCACAATATTACACTAGGTAAGTATAAAAATCAGCAAGAAAAACCACAAACAAAAACTAAAAGAAATTCTTTTTTATCCTGATTGCATAGTTTTATGAACAGCTGTAAGCAAGACTGGCAAATCTTGCAGGTACCATATCAAAATGTATTGCTTTAACATGTTTTTGCAAAATAACATTATATATTCTACAGCCTAAATTGTTCTATAGCTCTGCGGGCACCCATATTCACAATGAATTGAGCAGTTTTTGCAGTTTGTTTCTTGGCAGCAAACAGGCAATACATTCATTTCCACAGAGCAGCAGAGCCCGTTCTCTGTTTGCAAAAGTAACAAAAGTACTATCGAAAAGATTGATGTCTTCACTTTTTTCTCCCTCTCCTGTTTACTAGGTTTTTTCCTCTTTCTTCCTCAATTTATTTCTTTTCCACCCAAAACACTGTATTCATCTAATACAAGAGTCATAATCCAGTTTGATAAAGAATAAAAGGTATCATGGCATATGTTTCCTTTTCCTGAACGTGGAGTGGAAAGCACCCTGATAATTCCACTTGGTTTTCTGCCAGAGTCTGGGCAGAACCTCTCTCTGGACTTGTGTAGTGCAACAAGGGAAAGGAATCCCCAGGTTCGCATTTGTTTTTTGCATCTGCTGTGAGTGTGGTCTCTGACCAATGCCCACCTCTATGCAGATACACTCCTGGGTAAATCTGCAGTTTTGTTTAATTATAGAGACGGTAGATTCTGCATCCTTATTAAAATATAGAAAAATCACAGGCACAATGCAAACAACTCTGTGAGTATTTCTTAATTTTTTGCCTTATAAATAAACTTTATTTGCAAAAGTATAAACACGAAAACCATAAGAGCAACACAAAGCAGAAGTTCCTATACTCAGATTTATCTAAATTATAAAGGAAAACCGAGCTTTTTAATGGATTAAACACAAAAATGTGGGTACTTTTAATACAGTAATGGTGTATTAATTTAATATCTATTCCAGCCTACTGAATTACACTGGCTGGCGTCATACTGGCTAGGGTGATACTTTAGAATATTTGCACACCAATTGGAATATGGTACAAATGCAGTTTTAATTTATTTTCGTTCCTGCATATTATGGTATAATAATTATAAACTTTTTGACCTAAAATTAAACAAATCATATGTCAATGTTTTTTCTTTAACAGTCCTACCCAGAAAGCAGGTTTTCTTTGGGAGCAGGACTGGCTACTATTTCAAAGTGAGGGTCTAGTCTTCATTTGACTTGTATAGCCTGCTTTAATAACTCTTAATGTCTCTATAATCTGCTTGTGTTTACAGTGTTATAAACATTTTCACTTTGGTGCTGGATTCTTGGTATTTTGGAGTACAGTCATTTAGATGTTGCTGACCTGTATGTTTGCAGCACCAGTGAGCACAGAAGATCAATCATACAACATTTTTCCTTGTGGCTTGTACACAGCAATAGCTAAAATGTCAAGCCTGATACTGTCAAGTTCAGACATTTTGTCTTTGTGAGTGCTTTGAGCATGAAGGTTTTCTTACATGTATATAAAAGAGATATTTCTACCACTTCTGGTGTATACACAGAATGATAAAATCTCTGGTATGCTTTTTCTGTAAGTATACACATATTAGAGGCATCCTTCTTTTAGAATGTGATCTTCCAAAGCCAAAAAAAGGTGATAAGATGAGGAGAAGCAGCTTGATGGAAAATTAATGTAATGGTTTTCTAGCAATAGTTTCTCAACAGGGCTTTTGTTAGACAACAATATGCTCTGTGTGACCTTGTACATACAATGTAATATATATATATATATTTTTATATATATATATATATATATATGTATATATATATAATGGTTTCTCTGGGTGTTCAAAGATATTAATTTGGAAAAAAAAGAAAATGCCATATTTGAAGAACTAAGGTTTTTAGTTTTAGGAAATAGAGGGTTAAAATATTGGTTTTATGAATCAGAGGATTAAAAGAATTTGTTGAGTATATATTCAGTCTAATATTCTGGAAATTGTAAAATTTAATTTCATTGCTTTGATATTTAATACATTTTTCTTCATATTTCTGTAAGTTGTGAGTCTAAATAAAACCCCCAAACTACTTAACTTTTTTTTGGACTATATGCAAATAAAATCACATATTCTGTTTAAGACAAGGTAAATAATGGCACCCAAAAGTGCAACTGGCAATAGAGTTTTTTAATTCAAAATGCTTTGGAGCTGCTGCTGAAATCTTCATCTGGAAACTGAAGTGCAATGTGAAGGATTCTGAAAACACCCCAACTATATCTATTTCATGAAATACAAACCCACCACAGCTGCAAATTTATTTGAGGATGCTAATGGTGCTGCAGCTTTTCCACTGACAAGGAAAGACCACATTACATTGCTACAAAAATCTCTTCTCCCTACCTTTCTTTCCTTTTTCTGTTGTTGTCCAAATCACTGTCATCATTGTCAGAATGTTGTCAGTTATGGAGTAGGGTAGGGAGGTGGATCTGATAAGAAGTGAAAAAGAATAAACATGCACTCAACTCCTCAATTCTAGCTACTGTAAGCTAAATCGTTGCTTTACCTGTAATACTGTAAATATTTTATCAATTATAATAGCAACTTACTATTGATAAAATACTGATCACTATCAGGATATGGACTTTGCTTTTCTTCTTAGGCTATTTTCATTTGTTTCTTCTGCACCCTTTTAATGGAATATGTAGGTCTCTTGAAAGGTAAGGTTGAAAATTGCAAGTCTGGCCTGCATTATGTAACAAATTATTTCAAAATGCAGCACTTTTATTTTCTTTATACTATAAAGAAAATCAGTATATTTCATTTAACCAAATTCATTCTCCATTCATGTTCAAGGAGTCAAAGAAATTAAGAAGTTTAACAGACTAACTTCACGGCACATCATAAGCTTGCTACGTTGAAGAACAAACAAATTATTTTTTTTATAACTTTACAACCCACTTTTTAATGCTTGCAGTTGCATCTAAGTGGCTTCCAAGCCAAGGGTCCAGGTCTTATCATTGAAAAGTCATGCACGATGGGGAGACAAAAAAAAAAACAAAACCACAACCCCCCCTCCCTCCACTGAAGACATTCTCTGTTTAAACCATTCCTAAGCCATGTTTTCATGTGAACTGCATCATATTGATTTTTCTCTACAATGTGATGTGGGTTTACTAAAGGATTATAGGGCTGCACACATGCTTTTCATAAACTCGGCATGCATGGCTGATTTTGTCTTAATAAATAATACATCCATTAATTCCATGTTTGTTTGTTTGTGTCTCCAGTGATGCAGAGGACCATAAACCTCTAAAAAAAGGAAGCCGGACACCTTCAGACAGAACTGTGAAAAAAGAAGACAGTGATGATAGTTTAGTTGACTATGGAGAAGGTGTAAATGGTCAGTTCAATGAGGATGGCTCCTTTATTGGACAATATAGTGGTAAAAAAGAGAAAGAACCTGCAGAAGGAAATGAAAGCTCTGAGGCTCCTTCTCCTGTAAATGCCATGAATTCATTTGTGTAACCACAGAACTCGATCCTCTTGTATCTTCAGTTTGTTTAAAGCACTTGCACATCTTCCTTCTCATACAATGAACACGCAGGTAATGGAGCTCCTCACCACCAGGTGTTAATGCTATGAGAATATGCAGGTCAATAACAGCGTAATGACACAGGAAGTGGTACGTTAGAATGAATCAAAATATGAAATTCAAATTTTGTTCAAAACTTGGGTATTTTTACTTTTTTTTTTTTTCCAAAGGAACTGACACAAACAATAATATCAACTTGTAATTTTGTTTCCTGTTAAAAATACAGTATAATGCATGGGAAAAAAAAAAAAAAGGCTACACAATTCACAGGTAATCTTGTCTACACTATAAAAACATGGTTTGACAATTTGTTACGCAGTCCTCAGCTGAATCCCTGGATATGAATTCCGTTCTCATTGTCAGAGTGTTATAGTAGTATTTTATAGAACTTCAATGTCTTTGTGGACATTGTTGTGAAATTGGTGACTTAATGTCTAGCTATCATATGTCTTTTTGCAAGACAGTTAGGAACAGTATGTACAGTATATAATTGCTAAATGATTTAAGTATGACACTTGCATTTGCTGATGCTTAATGAGACCCTATTATCTGCTCTTTGCTCCTATTACTTTATAGCCTTTTTAATCTATCAAGTA
This sequence comes from Lophotriccus pileatus, assembly GCA_035583135.1. NCBI lineage: Eukaryota > Metazoa > Chordata > Aves > Passeriformes > Tyrannidae > Lophotriccus > Lophotriccus pileatus. The sequence continues at coordinate 27,314,589 of JAWWES010000041.1, forward strand.
TTACAGCAGTACAGTGTTCTATTTTTACATCAAAACATGTTGAATTGATTTTAGGGCATAAAAGATACGCATTGCAATGCATTTTGGAATTTGTACAGTCACTGAAAGTAAAACTTTAAAAATGAGAGAAAATATTCCAGAAGACACAGGGCAGAGTACATTCAGTGCCTTTATACAATATGCATTCCGTAATGCACTGCACTAATCAATCAGTTGGTGCAGTAAACTGTGATTAGCAGACTACTGTCATTGCCAAATAAAGGAAAAATGTAAAGAAAAATAATATGTAATGAAATTGTTGTGCTAAAAATGGAAAGTTTAAAATATTTTAAATTGCACAAAGAAGAGTATGTGGTTTTTCCCCCTTTAAAATAAAATAAATGCTTTCAACACAGTTACAGCACAACATGGCCTTAGAATATTTACAATAGAAACAAAAACAACAAAAAAAAAACCACCAAAACACAACCAGAGTTAAATTATTTACTAACACAGCAAGGTATAAGCTCCTGTAAAATAAATTGTTAAAAACCCAAACCAGCTGACTGCACCGGCAAGAGTGCATTTCCCTCTGTGTCCCAGCCTGATCAGCGTGGCAGCTTTGCAATTATCTACACCCTGAAGCAGTGTGGGGGTTACCACTCGGAACCACGGGATTCAATCTGACAAGTGCAAATATGGTTTATTTGTAAAGGATTACCCTTATTGGTTAAAAAATTATTTTCTCGCATACTATATCAATCAAATGTTTACCTCCAAATATAAATTTTTATAACAACCTATGGTTGAAGGAATGCTCAGTTTCATTTGCCAATAAATTGGTTTTTCATAACTTGCATCAAGTTTAATTTTAAGTAAGCTTTTTATATGTAGATATTTTGTTGAATTTGTAAATACACTTAAAGCGTAGATGCTATATGCTTCTAGGTGTTACAGACAAATAAACCAAGAAAGCTTATGTTGTACTGTGTAAGAAGTACTATAGCCAATGGTGTGCATGGTATTTTAAAGCATCTACTTTTTTTTTTTTTTTTTTTTTTTGCTGTGAAAACAGAATAGTGAACTCTTCTGCTCATTTACTGCAGATTCCTAATTGAACCATTCAGAGCTTTTGCCAGTGCATTACATTAGCCTGTAAGACACCTCACAGCTTTCATCTGTATATTGTAGGTAAAGCACCACTGAAGTAATCCCAAATGTAAGCCAGCTGTAATAAGCTTCTTCCACACCTTTGAGCTTTCCACTGATCAGTTTTCTTAATGGGAACTGAAATATGAAATTAGTTATATGAACATTGATTACAAAGCACAAAGAGAACATTTCTTAACAGGATTTGCCAACAGTTTTGGAAAAAGAGAAATATAATTTTGCTCTTATTTAATTGTAGATGCTGAATTATCTGTGCATGTGGGGGTAAACATACAGGCTCACTTCTGTAATAGTGCAACAGATTTTGTATTAAAAATAAATGTGGTTTTAAAATTTCACTGTTTGTTCTGTCTACACGACCAGTAAAAATCACAGCGGATTCATCCTGTAATTAAGAATTCAAAGTGGAAAAACAGCATGAAACAAGTCTGGCAGAAGTTGTTCCTTTGATGTTACAGAACTTCCTCTAATGCAACCAAATTATTTACAGAAAGTTGCATAACTTTAATCGCTACTGTTTGAAAAAATACAAATTTGTCTGACCATTTCCTGTTGAAATATCCTGCTATTTATATTTAACTTCCATAGATGCCTTTGTTATTTATTTAGTCATATTTCTGCAAAGAAAAACAATTAAACAGTCATGTTCCATACCTGCAAGAGTGAATAAGAGAAAGTAAGAACACTGATTTGAAATTAAGAGCCCTCAGATAGAATCCTAAATAAGGATTTTGTGTCCTAAAGGAATTGTCTGACATACAAATTTCTGGGCATCTGTTTTTAAACAGTATACTAAGTGAGGAATTTTTAAATATTATATTTTACAGTACACAAAATCCATTGCAATGCTCTTTTCATATCTTGTCTATTCTGTGTATGAATGGAAACAGACTGAGCAGGAGGGCAGCTGTTCTGCATAGAAGACTGCAGGAGAGCCATGGATTCCAAGAGATACAGGTGCTTCAGGAGATGAATCCAAAAGTTGATGTTTGCCCTTGATGCTTGAAGGAGGGATCTTATCACTGAATCAGAAGCCATGCTGTCAGCCCTTTCATGTGATATTGGAAACTCCTGGATATTCCAGCTCCTGTCATCTGCACAGTCTCAGATCTGGCACTTCTATCTTCAGATACTGGGCTTTCTGTTTTTTTGTACAGGTATCTGTTGATTTTTCCAGCAATGTGCATTGACTGGGAAATATGAAATACAGGTGTTTATGTTTCAGTTAAAGAATAATTCCTGAAAAGAAGGGTCTGAGTTCCCTAGGGTCAGCTGGGAAAAAAAGATTTCATATGGTAACAATTTTTGGAGACACACATTATTTGTGCATGTTCCCCAAAGTGTACTAATACATATAGTTCCTACATTTTCCTTTTAGTGACACACATTTGCTTTTGGTTTTATTCTCACTGAAGTGATTGTATGAATCTGGAGGGAATTAAAGAGGATACCCCAATGGTAATTTTTCTTGTAATCTATTCATGCATTGTTCCTAGGAAAATACAATTTCCTCATGTAGCAGAGGCAAGTGGCAAAATATTTGGGAACCAAATGGTCTTTGTATGTTGTCTGGCCCATTTTAAAACAGAACCTGTAGAAATTATATATAAAGAAATATTGTCTACAGTATGCAAGTATTTTCTTCTCTGAAAGAAGAACTGGGGAGAAAAGCAGAAAGAGGATGAGATTCAAATAATTTCTGAAAAGCAATTGTCCTTTGCTATGTTTCTGTCCTACTCCCTCTCTCAGTCTTCCCCCTTCTACCTTAGGAAAGAACATTTCAGAGTTGGCAGAAGCAGCAACTGGTTCCATGGGAAGATGGAAATAACTACTGGAATGTGCTACTTGTAGGAATCTACCTCCAAGTGATGCCCCTGGGCTGGAAATAAATCCAACTGGCCATAATGTTTTAATCTTTGAAGGGATCCCTGGCTGCTCTTTGTACATGAGAAGTGGAAACTTTAGACCAAACTGTCAGGATAAATACATATTAGCAGAACTTTGACAGACAGTAGATGTGATCCATTGTGACTGTAAACAAGGAGGAAAATGGTGATCCTTGTGATCTCATGATTTTGGCAGCAAAAATATACACAAAGTTCCTGTGCTCACATGAAGATGAGCTGATGATAAATTCAGATCGCGTTTAATATCTGAAGGATGGATTCTTTATTTGGGGTTGGAGAAGTTTGCCCAACTGCGAGTGTGGCAGCACTGGCTTTGTCTCCCTGTGGGATAAAATTGAAGCCATCTGACAAGTAATGGGCTTGCATATGTTTAGGTTGGAGAGGGGCAGGGCAAGAGACAGCTGCTATAATCAGGACCTGGCCAGCCTTTTGACCTGTTTTCCCTTGCCCTTAGGTGCTCAAGTAAAATACAGTCTAGAAGGTAGTATGGTTTCCCTGTCAGCTGAAAAACCTCATGGTATCATGTCAAAAATCTAAGCCACTGCTGTAAATTTGATTTAATTCTGCCTGGCTTTCTACCACATTTTGGATATAAGTGATAAGGAGCAAAAGTACCTGGTCCCCATCCTGCCTTGCTGTTTGAATATGCATGCCCAGGGTTCCAGTCATGAACCTTCAAACAGGGAAAATTCAGTCAGTCCAATTCTGGTGCTGAACTTCTTAAACATTTCCAGGTTTCATGCTGCATTAAGAAATTAACTGCATTTACCTTCAGTTATAAATTGCACTTGGTATGTATCTTCCAGAGGTGCTGCATTTCCCAGTCCAAGGTCTTCCAAAGAGGTATGATTTCACCTGAAAACTTTTCTGACAGAAGATACTAGCCCACTCCATACCTTGTGTTTGCAAAGATCTAAGGGGCTTCAGGACTTCATAGAATTAAGGGGACAAATTCAGTTTTCTAAATGGCAGCATTCAGGATGTACTCCAAGTAGATGGTCTGCACTACATGTACCGTAGTGAGAGAGAGCTTACAGGTGTCCTGGCATGAAAAGTTTGCCTGTCTGGCGTGGTAAGAAGTGAAAAACTGTTAGGACAGAGAAAATAAAAAAACAAAGGTAATTTGAGGTTTCTTGGAAAGATTGAGAAACAGCCAGTAGGGTACCTGGCCTGAAGGGAGAAAAGAGAAAAGCAGCCATTTTACCCACATGGCAGAGGCAGCAGGAGCCCTTGCTAGCCTGGAGGAGCACAGCTCGCCGGGTGCAGGCCAGACTATCTATTGTTCACAAACAGCTTATAATAGATAAACAGCACATCATTCTCCTTCCAGAGAATTGTTTTCTATTTATCCAGTTGTTGGTTCAAGAGACTTAAAAAGACTTACCAATGTTAGAAACATCTGTCAAACTTCATTGGAAATTGCCAGGTTTGGGGTAGTGGAAGTACTTTGGCAGCTGGACAAACTAACAAATGAAACAGTTGCTTTAATTTCCTTACTTTTTGAAGCAAGCTAAAACGAACTCCACGAAAGCACCTGCTTTCTGCAAGTATAGGGCAAGGCCAGATGAAAAGACCTTTTTCCCTTTGTTTGGGAATTTTGACTATTGGTGTTCCAGCAATATAATGAAAAGTGGGCATTTTCCAAGATTTTATATTGTGATAAGGAAGATACAAGGGAGCCATACAAACTGTTTAGCAGGTGAAGAACCTACACGATGAGGACTCCAAACATGGAATACCAAAATCAGTGTTTCTAAAGAGCTTCAGGAATAAAACTGAGGAGAGGAAGAAATTAAAAAGCAGATAATTGCAGCAGTTTCTGGACAAGTCAGAGGACAGATGAATGTAAAAATAAGCTGACATGCAATAGGAATAGTGTGATTTCTAGAAAGGAGAGGGCAAATGTCCTTTGCTAGGCCATGTGATAGCCTGTAGACACAAACACCACTGTGAGAAAGCACAAAAAATTGGTTACACTGTATACAGGGGAATACTACAGCTTATTTTCTAGTGGTCCACAACCACAATTTTTAGGTATTACATAACTTGAACAATTAGCCAGCAAGAATTGAGATTATTTTTCCTTCCAGTCTTTTTCCCAACAGGTGCTAAAATAAGAAAACAGCCTCTGCTGTTCTATTATAATTAGGCAATGACCATACACTTTATCAAAAGGGAAGCTCATATATTTTTATATAACAAGCTGATTTATCTTTTTTAAAGTGAGAGGCAGACAAGACTTTAATCACTAGTGTTTAAAAATAACGATTGGCCACTAGAGGGAAGCCACAGTTGTTGATTACCACAAGCCTGGGGAAAACTGCGGCCCAAAAGCAGGGCATCTAAAATTCACATCCCATGTGAATGCATATATTTGTGTGTGTGTATACACATAACCACTATATTATAGTGGTTAGAAAGACAAAATTCATAATGATTTGCTTGTTTTGCATAAAATAATAATGGTTTTTGTGTATGAAATAACGACCTTATTCTAATACATCCATTATGATTGTAAATTGCAGGGACATTTTGGGCAGAATTGCTGTTTGAAAAGTAAATTGGCAAAAAAACTATGGGACAGAGATGCTTGGTCTGAAATTCAGCAGCTAGCCCTGTCCCAAAGATGCACGGAAACAGCACTTTTTGAGGCCAGAATCAGAAACCAGATGAATGCCTTGCCAGGCTGTTCAGTTCCCAGATACGTGTCTGTAGGTATGTGTGATTGGCAGCTGTACAGTAATAACGGTTTAAAAAATGGTGTTGACCTGGTTGGTGTGTAGCCAATTAGCTCAGCTTTTGTGATTCATGTGAAGCCTCCACTGCCAGAATGCGTTCAGGAAAGGGAGATGTGCTGCCTGTTGCCGCTGAACCTGCAGAACTGGAGGGGACAGGTTCCCACAAGCAGCCCAGGAGTCCAGCCTGGCTGCGTAATTTGTAGGGCAGTGGTTCATCTCACTGAAGTACTGCACTTGATCTGTTTTTGAATATGTCAGGATTGCCCTTAATCTCTGTGTCAAAGAAGAGAGGCTTAAGGTCTTGACGCATGAAGAGGGGAACATCCCGCCAGGCAGCAGATTGCACTCCAGCGGGCGGTGCTGGTTTTGGAGCAGGGCTCAAAGCCTGCTCCACACCCGCGGCTCGCACACTCATAGATTGCTCCTGTTAAAGCGTGTCCAGGACAGTGACCACCATTAAGTGTTTTGATCTGGATGGGTAACACACGGCGTGTTTCCAGTGTCACAGCCCCAGGAGCCCTGCTGCTCTGAAATGAGATCAAGAAACGCTGAATTGATCTGTGTTGTCAGACAGCATCATCTTCAGAGGGACGCTGCCTGGGGGAACCATCTCAGCACGTCAGGGTCCATTCATGTGAGGAGGGCAGAGGCTCTGCCCTTCGGGATTGGCAGCACATCATGCCTGTGGTGGCAGTGAGGGTGGAAGGGGGAGGCATCTGCAGGGTGCGCATGGCTTTGTAGCAGGAGACTTGTTGCACAGACCCAGGTGGTAGAGTAAAATAAGAGAGCCTGAGGTGTTAAGAAAATAACATAAGCTTTCAAAACACTACTATAGAAAAATCATCATGTATCAGCATCATACAAAATGCATAGGTACATGCTATTTTAGAGATGGGAATAGAGCCACAGGTTAACAATTAACATCAAAGAAAAAGGGCAATTTTTTAATTTTTGCTGGTGGTGAGAGCAGAGATACTGAAAAGTGGAATCAGGGACAAATGTTTCAAATGGAGCAGACAGTCTCCACCCGCTAGAGCCACTGAAGCTGCATTCATTTACACCAGCTGAGACTTCTGCTTGTGGCGTTTTAGGCAGGTCTTTGAGCAGAGGTTTGAATAATGAATATTTTTTAGTGAATAACTGTCTGATAGAATGTCAGGGTTTCTCCACTAATAACAGCAGCCTCAGCCTCCAGCAGGGACATCACAGCCACAGCCAGTTCATGTGCTGGAGACAGTCATATGTCAGAACCTTGATCTTTCTTTTTTAAATCATGTATGACTGCCACTGAAGAGCATTCTAATACAAATATTAAAAAAGCAAAACATGTTACTTATATATCTAACCTTAGTGAGATTATTGCTCATCAGTTGTCCACTTAGAATTTGGTATAGTAAAAATAATGTAACAGGTCCATTGCAGAGGCATAGGCTGTTTTTAAGAGGCTCACTCTCAGAGTGTACATTTTAATTCTACACACAAAAGCTTGGAGAGAATCACTACAATATCCTTCTTAGTTGTAGATAAAATTTTCTATTTTAATGGCTGGAATTTAATGTTCTGGGTAAATGATAACAGAAGAAACAGGATGAACTTCCCTCACTCACCTCAAGCTTCTCTGAAGGTTTAGTTTTGCTTTTGGTTGCCAGGCTTTTTTTTTTAATACATCTAGTAGGATAGGTTCCAAGAGTGATTTACATCCATCACTGGATGATGAGGTTTTCAGTAAGATGTTCAGAGAAAGATTGCTACATACCATAAGACTATGCCTGTCAAAAATCAGGTGTGACTACCAGTACAGCCTACTCCTGCATTTAGCAATAGTCTTTCCTGTAACTTAGAATTTAATGTCAAATAAGTTTTCCATGTGAGACTTGAATTGATATAAAAATACACAGATATTGAATCTGAAATGTTCAGCTACTTCAGGTGACAGAATAAAAGCTAACATATGAAACATATGGATTGCTCTAGTTCAAGAGTAATAAAAAAACAGTAAACTGTGGGGGTTGATTTCTATTGAAGATAATGTAAAGTGAAGCCAATAGGAACAGAAATTATAACCTTACTAAAAGTCTTGTCATTATTTTATTTCCCAGCCTCACATCAAGAGCTACATCTCTCTGTCCCAAGCACTGCCTCGAGCCAGCTCCACTTTGAGGTAGGGCTCTCACCCAGGGCCAAATCCTAACACCACTTGGAAGAGAAAGAGTTATGGAGGGGAAAGATCACTAAAGAAAGGTTAGTCCTTGAAGGACATTTGGTTTTCCACTCCTTTAAAGTGCTAGGTGACCTTCTCACACCCTACCTGGGTACACACTGGAAACAGTTCCTGCAAACAGGGTGGCTGTGGACACTTGATTTAACTTTGTCTTAACAAGCATTTCATTATGCATTTTGAATAACTGCTGTGCACAGGGCAGAGATTGGCACTGACTCCAAGATGAACCTTTACCATGGTTAGAAGAGACCAGCCTGCCCACTGCCATGAGGCTCCTCAACACAGGAACAGACCCTCACAGCCGCCTTCGCACACTCAAAAAAATGTGCAAGAGGCATTTTTGCAAATGCATTAGTTGATGTGTTTCCTTTGTCATCGTGGGAAAAGCCTGCCTGATCAGAAAAAAGAGGGACCCAGCAGCACCCAGTGTCCAGGTCCTTCTGAGCCAGTGCGATGCTGGGGCTGGCAGTCAAGCTGTCACCACAGCAAGCGTCCACTAACCCTGGTGCAGGACAAAAAAAAGAGTCAGCCAAAGCAGGACTTACCTAGAGCTATGTGTCTGAACCCCTCCTGAATTACTCTTTGCCTGGATTGACTGATCACAAGTGAAGTGTGCTCATGCCAAAATAGGGCCCCATGGCTGCCTAGGCAGGATGTGCTTTAGTGTAGAGAGCCATGTGTCCTTCTCCTGTTCTCTTTTGTCTCGCCATAGTGAGTTGGCCCCTCAAATAAACTCTGACTTATGTAAAAGTCATGACTAGATACTCTGATTTTCTGTTAATTCACATTGCTTTGTGTAATAAGTGCTGATATAGTACCTGTAGGTAGAACAGTCAAATAAAGTATTTAAAATGAACCCCTGAATATATTGTGCCACCACCCATTAATGCTCCTTACTGACCTCATGATAAACAGATGATTTTATAGCATGTTACATCATTGTGCTCTTACCTCACATGCTGGTCAACAGCACACTTAGATCTATTTTGTTCACTTTTGTGTTTTTAGTTCTGATAAAGACACTTGAGACATACATGAAGGAGCAGGAATTTAGACATCAGCATGGATTTCCTAAACACATTAACTTTACATCTCCAAAACACCCTTCAGAAATGAGTATGCACACACACACAAAACTTTGTTATATGAAATAAAGAAGCATGTGGGATTATTTTGTCCTCACTGCATATAACACTTGTAGAGCTAAATCCTGTTAAAGCTTGTGTTATACTAAATGAGTATATTCCTGAGATACTGCAGATTAGCCACAGCCATGTGCTGTGAATCACACAGAGCAGCTCAGTGATCTGTAAATCTCTCAGTGTTTCATTGCTCCTAGAAACAACAGGTAACAAGCTGAAAACAGATTGGTGAAATTTTTTTTAAACTAAGTGGTTTTGGTTTAACGACAGCTGGTAACTAAGTACAAAGCAGCCAGTCACTCAAGACGGTTTTTACATAGTTTGGCTGGATAAAAATGTTCACTGAAAGGTTATTGTCCAGATTGAATAGGCCCAGGCATTCTGCTTCAGTTGTGGCATGAGTCCATGCATCACCCTTGCAGGAGGGGTTGTCAGCTTCATTAATCTATACACTATTTTGTTTTTTCACCTTCTAATATCCTTGTAAGATGCACACTGTCCGACTTTGAAGTGATAGCTCAAATCATATCTGAGGAGATGTGTTCTGGAATTGACTCACAGATAAAATTGAAATATGTACTGATTAAAATAAATGACATATAACGGAGCTGTGTATGGCTAAGTGCTACTAATGTGATATTGTAATTGCCAACTGCAACCACCTACCTTTTCAACAGTGTACTCAAACCATATCTAGAATGTACACATATTTCTACTGAAATACATATACCCAGTATTTTCAGTCATAATTTCTTAGAAAGCTCAAAGAAGTGCTGAATTCTCTCCATCATTCCTATCTAAGGCCCTGTTTAATTTGAGGATGTACATATAGCTGCACTACCCTGGTCCTGTGACAATTGTGCCACCCTGAAAAGAGAATGGGGGAACAGAGAGCAGGGACCCTTCAAACAATAGTTACACTAAAGAAAATAGCCAAAAATCACCCAGTCATATTTTTTGAGAAAATAGTTGGTTTAGAAAATGCAACTCTGCACGTTTCTTTTTCAAGCAGAGCAGGGGCCATGCCCACCAGAAAGTGAGATTAGACAGAATTCACCCTAATGTGAAATTAAATCACAAGTGGTGACCAGGGAGAATATTCCACTTACCTATGACATGTTGAAGACTCTCCCCAACTACTGACAGGATACGAGGAGGTCCTAATGGCATTAATTGATCTCATGTAGCTGGCATGTCCTATTGCAGTGCTCAGCTTTTGCTGTGTGGTCACAGATGAGTTCTACCAGAGGTTAGTTGTCAGAGCATGCTTTCTTCTCTCTCTTGTATGATATGATATATCTCTTAAGATAATGTGCAATTAAATTCCATTCTTTGCTTGAGACACAAGAAATCATCACTACTAAAGTCATATATATACTGAGGTTTTAAAGAGTTCATGAACACCTGTGAAATGATGCTGAGAATGAATATTCCAGGTAAACAAAATATTTCACTTTTTCAGGATGTGAACAGGAAAAAGTGCACAGGTCAGAGAACATGCATACGTCAAATACATAGGGTGGCCAGTATATATGAGGTAAGTGTACCAATTGTATAGTATGTTTCACATACATACTCCTTCCAGCATTAAAACCCCAAGGCAATTCAGGGGTAAGTGCCAAAGAATAGGGCACAGGAGGAGTGAGGATGGTGAGGAAATATGTTAGCTATGGATTGGGTATAAAAGGCAGGGATAAGGAAAGCATACGAGTTTTCTGCCACAGATGTATTGACTTTGGAAGCTTTGAAAGAAGTGAATCTGTAAGATCTTCACACTGGGTTTCTATGAATAGGCAAGAATAAAGCCACCTAGAAGAATCTTATTGCCACTAAAACATGATGGAGGAAGGATTAACCTTCCCCCCCAAAAAGCTGACTGCCCAAACCTAAAAGGAGACTGCCTGCCAACTGCTGCATGTACACTTATGTGATGCCTTTAAAATGTTTTTGTTGGAGGGAAAGAAACAATTTCAGAACCAAGTAATTGCCACCCTTTTACTGAATAGTAGTTAATAAGACATCCGAGGAGAATTGGGTTGATTTAAATACTTTATTCTAAAGGGTATTCAGCAATCATGTTCCCACTAAATGGATAATCAAATAAGTCACAGTCTCCATTTGAAAATGAAGTCATTGTTAATGTACCTAATATGTGAGCGCATAGTTTTGTCCCTGAATCCAGATATAGTTGCAGTGAAAAGCACAATCCCTTCGGGGGCTCAAACTGCTCTGAAATCAGCTCTGAGCTTCAAAGCAGCTGAGAAAACTCTGCTTTTGTTTTGGATAGTCAAGCTACAGGTGGTAGACTACAGACACGTATACTATCAACTTCAAAATGAGTAACTTCCTGTGGTTAATAACCTTAATAGTAAATTGAAATTTATATGGCAGTGAAGTTAATGGAAAAAAAGATCAGATTTCCCCTGTTCATACCATATACTTTGCTAATGTTTTTTTCCATGGGTTCAGCTTGCTGTTGTGGTGCGCTGACCACTATATACCCTTCCAGTATGAAAAAGAACAGATCTGTTCTTCAGCTAGTCCATATCAACCTGCTCCCGCTAAGTTGAATAGGACTGAACAGGTTGGAAATAGACAGGTCTAAGCCCTTTACAAAAATGAGAAACCTGGACTGTCAGAATCCAGGCAACTTGAAAAAGAGATCTCAAAATAATTAAATAGGTTTCTTTTTCCTACTCTTTTACATCTGTGATTTTATTCCTTGAGATCAGATCCATTACTAGATGGAATGAGTTGTGGTTGTTACTATTTATGTTACAACAGCACAAGGCTTTTGGAGATCCCAGTGTGTTTGATTCTAAAAATGTAATAGGGCCCATCTCACCTAATTTGCTTAAAAAAACAACTTAGCTATTGACTTTAAGTTCATTTTTATCCTCTCACGAGAAGACACTGATAAGCTGCTCCCCTACTTTTATCAATTCTCTTGTGTAGCAGCCAACCATTAGTCTCAGGCCCATGTCTTAAATCCTTCTGCTATGAGTAAAAAGGCACATTGTGGACTGGGAGAGGAAATGGAGACACAGCAGAACCTGTGGGACTTGCCGTTATCCACTTACTTGTCTGAGATGTTTACTTGCATCAGTCCCTCATAGCAGGAGGAACCAGCTTTACTGTTCTTTCCCAAGGTCTGAAAGGATGTTTTTTTCAAGGGACAGACTTTTATATAAAAAATACTTGCCATCAGCTAAAAGCAGAAGTTAAGGTACATAAATTTCTTTGGTAACACTGTGTATAGATCCCTGAGCAACCTGACATAAATGTAATTGTCACTGCAGGACCTGTCTCAGAGCTGGCAGAGAAAGGGAATTATGGGCAGGGGGATGGCTTTTGGTGTTCATGGGAAAGGTTCCCACTTTCTTCTTCTGCCACCACCCTCAGACCTCTTCTCCTTGCCCAGCCCCTGGAGATCCCTGTCATAGGCATTGTATTCAACAGGAAAGCTGAAAGCGTTTTAAATAGTAGTTAAGTGCTGCAATTTTACTGCTTAATCTCAGGGGAATTTAATTTGTTAGTTTATAAATGGGAACATCCTTTCAGTATATTTTAAGGATACAGCCACAGTATTGGTGAAGGCTTGATGAAGGCTGGGTACAGTATGGTTTTGTCCTGTGACTGCTGATAATCTCTTGGCCTTAGAAGACCATACTTTTTTGTACATGAATAAAGTTCAGGAATCTGAACATTAGGCTTAAAAGCAACCATATGATTTAGCTGTTCAGGTTAGCAAACTAAAAAGTTACAGAAATTTAATGCAGGAAAGCAGGAATTTAACAACAAATTCTGCGTAGTTTACATTTTGAATAAAACAGAAATCATGGTATTTACAGGTTGTAAACCTTTATAGAGTCTGGCTGTAGGTACCATTAATTATCAGTTTGGCATCAGGAAACTCAAAATGTGGGCAAGTTCATTAAAATAGGAGGATAAATGGGAAGCTGTGCAAAAAACAACTTGTTCTTAAATCACAGATTCTGTAGGAAATCAAATCTCTGCCCTTGAAGAAAATGAGAGAGAGATTTCAGTCCGTTAAATCCTGACAAGGGCGATTTGAATCCGTCGTGTCAGAAGTATACTCATCCTGCTGGAAGAACTCCAGAAATGAGATTAGCGGTTCTTCAAGCAGGAAGTAATAAAAGCAATTCAGCCTCCTCTAGGAAAAGGTAATACCACAACAACATGATCTTCCTGGGATAATGGAGCATTAGGCTGGGGAGTTGATGTCATTGATAAAAGATAGACTGGAAACCGTGATTACTCCAGTGAAATAAGTTTCACTCTAACAGAAGGAGCATAAATCATGATATGTACCTGAAAAATAGCCTGACAGTATGCCCAAGATGATATAATGGCTACAAACACACATGGGCATAATAAACAAATGTTAAAGATTACATTGATAGCAATATTCCACCACCTAATATTTTAGTTATCAAATGTGAAACTCTAGGTCCCCTCCAAAAATCAATGAATTATGGACAAAAAAATAATATTTCTTAAAATTTCTAGTTTTGCCCACATGACTGCAGACCAAAAGCTGAACCCTGATCTTTTGGCTCCCTGTGAGCCCAATTCCATCGTGCACTGACATTGCAAAGAGTTGAGGTCCCATAGCCCTCTCCCATAGCGGGTCCATAGCTATCAGGGATTTGTCTTGTACTGTGATGAAAGGCTGTAAGATACGTGCAAGTCAGCACTCCCACCTGCAGCTGGATGTGCCACTGAGGAAAGGTACTATTTCAAACAAATACATGATATCTTTTTTAATTATCTTTCTTAAAAGAACACAGAACACAAAAATAACCTGAGCTAGTGGGATAGGAAGATAAAAACAAACTAAGGGTAAAAGCACTGGTGGCAATTTGGCAGCCTAAGGAGTGCTGGAGAGACTGAGGAGAGATGATAATGAATAGGAACTGTTTTTTCAGGCACTGAATGCAGCTACTGTGATTCAGATTTGGGAGCTGTATAAAGGTCTGTGAAGAGTAGGAAAAAAAACATTATTGAAGCTCCAGTTCTGAGCAGATCCTACATAAACCCAGGGGTCAGAGTTTGGTGCTGTGATAACATGTCTGATTGCTTAACTGGAACATTTTCATAGCTATACATAAAATGATTATTAGGAAGATGGACCTGCAGCTGAGCCATTTATCACTGTTTATGGGCTGGCTGTGTTCAGACCACGTCTCATGGGCAGGGGTGCATCCTGTGGCTCTAACTTAAGCATAAATATTAGCATAAGTATCCTTTACTCCACAATTGGCACTCCTTTTCTCTGCACTGGAAACTAAACAAATATGCACTCTGCAGCGGCAAAGGAGTTCTTAATGCCTTTGCTGGTCCAAAATAGTCCCCTTTCAATTTCATGGGCTGTACATTGCCCTGTGCAGGAAATATATGAGCACAACATCTTAAAGAACTCAATTTCTTCTGTAATGAAGACAGTTTTCTTTTTTCAAGAGACAGAAATAGACACAGACAGACAAAGATTTGAGAGAACTATTAATATTTGGAGACAGAAAAAAATATGAAGGAGGCAGAGTTTGTAGGTACAAACTGTAGGTTTGTAAGTGTAACTCAGATTCAGGCAAGGGAGAGACAGGCTTAGACCCAAGTCTGGACAGAGAGAGGCAACAAGCAAAGGGTTAGATCTGAAAAGTGTCAGCCTGGAAGCTCATACTGATTCCACCTAACTAGATAAACTAAGTAGGCACAGAAAGAAAAGAGAGTTGAAACAAAGAGAAAGGCAGATGAGTCACACAGGAGGAGACCTTAAAGAGGGGTCAGATGGGATGGGATGCCAAGAAAAAAATATATTGGCTTCTGTGCTGAAAGCAGAAGAGAAACTGAGTTGGAAGACACAACATTTCTTCATCCAAAAATGCTGTAAAAGCTCTGCACAGAGAAGTTTCACAAAGAAACCTGAGTCAATCCCAGTGGAAGCAAGGAAAGAGCTGGGCAGAGGAGCTTTTAGCAGCAGTCACAGACAGCTTATTTGGTAGAAATATAAAGGTAAGGATGAAAAGGGGAGATACATGGAGCAGGCTGAGATCTGCTCTTTTGGAATGAAGAAATTAGATATCAAAATGGTATGTATACCTTGCTATTTCTATTGCATACATACACAATGAAAATTCTTTATGAGTTTATATGATAAGATTGGAAAACCTTCCACATTTATTTCTGATTTACTCACTTAATAGGAGCTTCTGCATTTTGCCAATAGGAAGACTGCAATGTAATTAAATGAGTGTATAAACTGAGTAGATATCATGGTCAAACAGACATAACCTATTGCAGGGAAATTCCATTGAACTTGCCCCACATAATTAACAACCAATCATCAGCTTTCTCAGCCCCTGCAGAGATATGCTTTCATTAGCCTGAGCTGGCTATTGATAGCTTCCCACATTTCCATCACCCCCTAGAGCACAAGTCAGCCCTTCATTACTGCATGTATTCAGGACTGGTTGGTCAGACATGGGGAAAGTCTGCTAGGGGCCAGCTGGGATAATGATTTTTAACAGCTGAACCACAGAATCCAAGGCAATTTTATAAAATTAATTCAGTTTGTAAATCCAATTAAAAATAAATTTTAACACCATGAGAAAGCAAAGCTTTTTACTGCAATTACAGAAATATGCTTATGCTAATTATTTTTCTCACCAGCACTCAAAACAATGTTTGATGAATACAGTTCTGTACTATCAGCAGTTTAGAAATATCACAGAAGTTGTGCAGGTTTGAAAGCTCATCCCTGGTCAGTTGAGAAATGAAGCAAGTCTGAGCAAGTTCCCACACCGGGTCAGGAATTGTATCAGGCTTTTGATCTAGTAGCACCAGGAGTTACAGAAGGTCTGTAGCCAGAGAGGTTCTCACAACCGAAGAAGCACCTCCTTGTTTAATAATTTTAGTCTGGCCATGTACACTGGCTCATAGCCACAAGTTTGAAAGTAAATGAGTGCAGCTTTTGTGGGAGTGCAGGAGTAGCTCTCAGTAACTGTGTGATTACTGGATTTTGGCATTCATCTGATATACGTGATCAGATATTCTAATCTAGCGTGTTCATGTTATAAGAATAAGATGAAATCAGCCTTTAGTAGGCCACCAGTGTAATAATTGTTTCTGTTGTTATTATATGTGATGTTCATGTTACCAGCATGGCACCACAAAGAAAAAAAATCAAAAACCTTTAAAATAATAACATGAAAAATTACCATGAAACATCCCATTTCCTGAATTCTATAGGAATGAATTTATCATCCAAATCCACAAACAGTCTTGGAAATTTCGATTTACATGTCTTTCAGTTCAAGTG
Source organism: Lophotriccus pileatus (assembly GCA_035583135.1). Taxonomy (NCBI): domain Eukaryota; kingdom Metazoa; phylum Chordata; class Aves; order Passeriformes; family Tyrannidae; genus Lophotriccus; species Lophotriccus pileatus. The sequence continues at coordinate 27,331,085 of JAWWES010000041.1, forward strand.
TAAGAATAAGAGTTTCAGAATGAGGGATTCTCCAGAAACAGGGTATCTTTTATTTTGAGGTAGCATGAGCAAATACACTGGCAATGACCTGCTTTTCTTGAGGTGAAGGGGTGTCTACTCTAGGTAGGTAGAAAACATATAATAAATAAAGTACAGTTGTCCATATTTCAGTGGTTGGACTAATCAGATGACTAAAGTACATCTGAAAAGATCCAGGTACTCTCTCTTGCCCTTAATTAACAATCTTTATTCATCTGCTGAGATTTCTGGCTCTTGCTGCCTGGCTCACCACAGTCACAGTTGCTATACACCAGATACCGATCAGGTATCACAAAGCTGTGACTACTCATCTTCATTGACCTCTTCTCTTCTTCCAGATATCTCTTTCACACTGGCCTTTCCATAATCACTCATTCCAAGTCTTTTTCATGGAGTCTTCACAGTCCTTACCAACTTTGACAGCCTTTTCCCAGTACTTAACCTACAAGACTCAAACTGCTTCCATCCAAAGAAATACAGAAAATGTTTGACGGAGTGTTGCCAAAGGAATGGTAGCTGGAAATTGTAAGGACCCATAGGAAGGCTTCAGGAACATGACACTTCCTTGGGAGGTTCACTGCATGGGTTATGTGCTAATTCTTAAAACTGAAGTAGTCAAACCCCTGATATTTGTTCTTTTTATGTAGCTGTCTAAGATGGAACTTTATGTGAGCAGAAGGACTTACTTTTCTCTTGAGTGTTTTCAGAGTGTGTTGTGCCCTCCTGTGCGCAGGAGCCATTAGGGAGTTCTGTCTCTGGAACTCCTGGAGGAGCAGAGCTGATGGAAGGACCCTGTGTGTGGGCTGCCTTCAGCTCTGTCATCATGGCTGGGCTTCGTGAACGAAGATTTGGGAAGGGCTCTACCCACGCTTGCTACAAGCGCGCTGATGGCTAAAAAGGCCAGTGCGAGACAGACAAG
>JAWWES010000041.1:27332142-27361146 GCA_035583135.1 Lophotriccus pileatus
CTCTCTTGCGGCAGCCAGTGGCAAGTTCACCACAGAGCACAATCTTTGGGAGTCGGTGGTCCTTCATCCTGGAGACGCGCCCTGCCCAACATTCAGCTGTGTAGGACTTGTTGCAAAGGGTGGTGGCAGCTCAACCCTTCTATGCTTTTTCTGTGTGGTGCAGTAAATCTCAAATGATGCGAAACTCTCCGGAGCCTGTCTCCCCTGGCAGCAAGGCTCCAGGCTTCAGACGAGTCTTGGCTGTCTCCCACTGCAGGGCTGTGAGCCCAAACACAGATGAATGATCCTCTTCTGCTGTATGGACAAAGAACACGTGCTTCTTATGAAGGAAACTGCTGTGAGGTGAGATCTTAAGGTGTTCTTGCATTTAGTATTCTAAGATAAGGTCCACATTTTAAGGAGGATGTGCTACAGACTTAGTTGATTTGTAAAAGATGAGTGTTTCTTTAAAGCAGAGGGGAATTCTGGGAGCTCAAGGAAAGCAGAGCTGTGTATCTGGTGTCTAAAGTTGAGCTGATAAAAACCTCAAAACCGACAGTTATTTCACTTTCCTACCTGTTTACTGCCTATCAAAAGCATTTGGCAGCCCCTTGGCAAGCGTTGTGCCAATGAGAACAAGGGGTCTACGGGATGTAAGAGGTACCCAAGTAGTGCCTAAATATTTCCTTCCAAATAATGGACAACATTCCTCCTATTCCATTCATTTAAATGACACAGAACTCACAATAGAGGCAACACAGGGAGGGATAAATGTATGCAAAGGAATCATTGGCTTGGTTTACACTTCCTCACCCTTTTTCCTCTATATGGAAATACATATGTATATGGATATATGTGTGGAATATCAAACATACAGCCATCTATGGTATTTACTTTGGCTGAAGATGGTGAAAGTGCCAATTGTTTTGAATCCTGATATGGAGCCTTCCTCATATTTGGATAGTACTTTCGGGCACCCAATACAGCCAGTTCTGACTCCGGATCCTGCCCTCTGATCACTTTAGCTCTGCTTAAAACCATGTCCTCCTCTGACTTTATTAAGTGGAAGGCTAAGACCATGTCAGCCTGCTGAGATAAGGGAATACCTAGTTATAAGTGTCACTGGCTAAGAAGCTCATTTCCGTAATACAGCCTACACATTTCAGTGCGCTCCAAGGGGAGACACCGGCTGCAAAGCACTGCCAAAAATATATGCTTAAAAAATTAGTAGCTTTGGGGGATAAAAATTGGACTTGAGCAGCTATAAAGATAATTAGCTCCTTAAATCTCTTCTGTGAATCCCATTAAATTCATTTTCTACTGCCTGAAGAGCTTCTGTCCTCTCCCCCTGCCAGCTCCCTAGAAAAAGGGAATGTATAATGCTGGAAAAAATATTACTCTAATAGAAGTCTTTCTTCATAAAAAAAAAAAAAAGGAAAAACACTCATCACTTCTCAAATTACATGGGATTCAGCTCTATGTACAGATAGATTTCTTGACAGTGGTTGATTGTTGTCTCTTTCTGTGGAACCGAAGTAAAACTGAGCCTAAAATTATTCCCTTTTTTGGACTTGAAGATGTTGCAGTAATGTACAATGGTTCAGATGGCAAGAGAAAGGGCCTGTTGCTGAGAATATCTGCTCCCTTTCATAAAAGCTGAGAATTCATTGTGACCCCATCATCCTGCCCATGTTTAGCTGAGCTATCTGGACCCAAGAAGAGCCTGGAGTCTGCACTGTCTCAGAGATACTCCCATGCATTCTCAGCTTCTCCTTGTAGCCAACCTGAAATCAGAGATGCAGTTTCTTCCCACCCTCATACAACCCAGAACATGCAGTGCATATTAACCCTCTGACTTCTTGTCAATTGGCACCTGCATAGACTTTCCACATTCATTTTGATAAAAAGAACAGACATCTAATCACTTAGGACCCAGATTTTAAGAGGCATGGAAGTGCTTAGCAAGGCACATAGATAGCTGTGTATAGCTGGGGCCCCACAGAAGATGACATAAGGAGTTTGGACAGGAAGGTGGTGAGCAGCAATCTGAATAAGGGTCTTGTGGAGTTGAAAAATCAATCTTCTCCTGGAAGAAAAGAACAGACATCTCAGAGAAAAGAATTCTCTGCTTTTCATGTGGGACAGACACTTTTAAAAGAAATCTTTTTAATGTAATAATTCAAATGATTATCAGTTGAAATACTAATCTCTGATATTTACTGGAAGCATTTTGCACAAATACAGTCATGCAAAAACATGGAGATTGTCTAACTAATCTCTCCATGAGCATGTGCTCCCAGTTCATTTTGAATTTTAATCTTAACTGTGGCCATTTTTTTCCCATCCTTGAATCAAGCATATTTCCCCAAGCCTCGTACTTGAAGTGCATGAACACAAGCAACACATGCTGTTTGACTGCCAGCCAAATCCTCGTTATCCCACTGACAATTCCAATCACATACTAACCGACATGTCCGAAAGGTTCAAGGGAAATAAAGGTCAGGAGAGGGTGGTGGCAATTGCTGGTTATGTAAATCTGTGTCCTCACAGTAGCACTGTGATTTCATCACTGCATCTGACTCCAAAACACAGAAATGGGTATATGGAGTTGTAGGGAACCTACAGAGTGTTCTTGGGAGATAAGGGAACATTTTTTAATATGAGGGGGGTGTCTGGGTTTATCTCATGATACATGCACGGATAATCCATTTCTTATGGAAGTGGTTGCTTGCATTTTAAGACACTGAAATAATCACCAAATGCCAGATGTGACAAAAAATGTAATCATCCTGATTTTGACCCCATTTTTAATCTTGTGTTAGCTTTTTATTTACACACTTGCAACTGAGGCCAAACAATAGGGGGTTTTATACTTTTATGACAGAATGAGTACATACTGTGCCTCCAAATCTCATAAATGCAATAAGGGATCTGATGAATAAATAAAATTTAATGTAAGCTCTGTATTAAAAGGTTGCCTCCTTTTAAGTCTCCTTGTCTGACCTATTATCGGTTAATATCTCATATGCTCCTACCGCAAAGCAAAGACTTGATTATGTTAATTAGTTTATAGTCCATCTGATATAATTAATATTTAAAAGAGGTCCAAACCTCATTTGTATTTTCTGAGGTCATCACTTGTATTTCCAAGTCTAAAACTTCGTGAAATTTTGAATTAAACTGGAACAGTTTCCCTACCAGAAAAACAGGAACGGCTGTTGGAGGATGGTGTCCTTTGCAGATAAAACCAACACTGAACTTCTCAGGTTTGATTTTGCACAGATGCTGATACAACACAAGAGTTCAAGCAACTTCTCTGAAGGCAATTCATCAGAATTCTTAGCACCCATAAAGCCAATGAGTCCTTAACTGTACCATCAGACAGTCTGTTTGTCAAACTCCTCTACTACTGAAAGGAACAAGCAAAAATGCTCAAACTATTTAACTGCAAATATTGTTAGCTAAATTTTTAATTTATAAACTGCATTTCCTAGAGTGTTTTGGCTCAGCCACAGTACCAGGATGTTCATGACATCCATGTACAGAGAAATGTTAAATATATATTCATGCATTTTATCTTAAATGACAAGTCAGAAAATCCAGTTTTAAAACTACATTATTGATGTTGGAAAGACAAATATTAAAATGTTACAAGGCGCTAAAATCAGACTTCTCTGCTCAAGCTTATTTTGCTCTTTTTAACCTGGATTTTTGAAAAAGTTAGCAAAGACTGTTTTCTCCACCGAGATGGCGTCTCAGTGAACATATGAAAAGTAGCATGCAGAGTAGCATCATGGAGCTACTCTGGAAATTGGATGACACTATTAAATAGGAAATACTGCTCACAGAGCCTCAACCAGTTGTGTATACCTGATGATGCTTTCCCTGCCTAGGCATTCCCAGTCTCTCCAGTAGCTATAAATGACAGCTCTCGAATCTCTCCCTTTGCTCTGTCAGGTCGAGTACTCCCTCAGTCAGCATACCAAACCTAGCAGGTATCGAGTCAGGCTGCTTCTAGAACAATGCCAGGACCCCAAAATGAGGAAAAGGGTTTCCTAAGGTTAAGCAAAAAAAGCAGTTTCAAGGAAAGACTGGCTTGCCCAAGGTAATTCTGGGCAAAAACAGATGTTCTCTATGTTGCTTACGCAAACCAAGCTTGTAATGGAACAGGGGAAGCGTGTTTGTATGCTAGAATAACACATGGGATCGGGAGCTAAAAGATCAAAGCTGTACTAGTAAATTAAACAGTCTTGGGGCACTGACACTCACCTGTGTGCATTCTGAAGTGATGGCACAGTTTTGATCTGGGCCAACAAGCACTCTGACAAACAGTTCACTGGCACCATTCGGAAACTAGCACAGCCGGGGACCCTTCCCAGCAGGCAGTGGCAATGAGGCCTCCCTGCTGTACAGAGAGATTATAATGATGCCACAGGCAATGTCAGGCCAGCTGGTCTCTGTACCAGACATCAGGCACATTTAATTTTTTTTTGCCTGAATATATTCTGACTCAGTCATGCTTATTGTGCCCTGACTTATTATACTTTTAATCTGTAAAACAGCGGCAGTCTTTACTCACTTGGGCAGTAATTTATTTGAGTTTGAGATAAAATTACAGAAGTAACAGTACAAAAACTACCTCCCTGCCTAATGACAAGACCTTTTCCAAAGGATAAAATCCTAGGGTTTTCTAAAAAAAAATCAGCATTTTAGAAATTTGCTAAAGGCTGTATTTGGGCATGGAAAAAGTCAAGCCATATGTCGAAAAAAATCCCTAGTTTTGGAACACTATGTAAGTTGAACAGAATGTCCTAATGCAAGTATAAGTTACATTGATAGTACAGTCACTGCATTAATGACACCTGTAGACAGCTCCTTTGCAGTAGGACCAGTAAGGCTGCAGAGATTAGAATTACTTTTAGTTCCACCAGCAGAGCAGCAGAGAGCTCATCAGCCTCAGTGGTGTTTAACCTGGTGCGAGCAGTCCCTCTGTTCCCTCCAGCAAACAGCTGGCTAGTAATTTATATTTGAGATATACTAAAATCTTAATTTTTAGTGGCTTTACATTCGTCTTGGTCAGGCAAAAAACACTTCGTTCCTTCTCTAGGATCTCTCTTAAAGGTCAGCTCACCAAGGCGGGGGGGATTGGGGTGGACTTTGGAAAGCTGCAGGAGTAGCATGTGGGCTGCCACATAAGGTGCGTGCAGCTGGTGTTCAGCAGCTGTGAGCTGAAAATCAGTATACAGCTCCAAAAAGACTGCTGCCAGTCTGCTAGCTTGTTGGATTTGGGGTTTTTAATTTTTTAATTTTATTTTTTTTTTACGTAACAGTGGCTCTCTCTAGTTTGGGGTTTTTGCTTTCTTTAGATATGGCTTTAAATTCGTCATTTGCTATGCAGTTATTATGGACAATTCCATCTTTTATGCTTTACTGAAGTCAAGTCTGTACATAGAAGAAGCCTTTCTGGTGTGCAGATGCAGCATTTTGCAGAGATGACTGGGTCTGTCGGAAAGTATCACCTAACAATATGACAGTGTCACTGATGATGCCTGAAATGTATCCTCAAACGTTTAGAAGTCCTTAATGCAATTGGACTTTACTGATTTTCAGTAGCTGATTTTCAGATTCTGTTTGAAAACAAAAACTGAAAGGAAAAATAACACACGATCTCACTTGTCACATGTGACCCTGGTCTGTGGGTGCTTTGGGGCCATTTGCATGGTACCTCAGCATTCTCCACCACTGGAACTGTAGCCAAAGGCCAGACCAGGAATTGTCTAGCCCCAGCCAGAAGTGTCTGTCAGCATCTGCTTCTGAAGCAGTCCTTCCTTAGAACTATTTTTAGGTTGCTCAAACACAAGCCAGACACTGGGGGAATAAGCAGTGCTTTTTGTACTCCCTTCTAATTTGCACTCCTCTGTTCCCTGATATTTTGTTTGGTTTTTATTTCTACTGTGTTATGGAATATCTCACAGGTATCTGGGTTCTCTCACTTGCAGTACCTGCTTCTTTTGAGAAGACAATTTAAATCATAGTAAGAAGATACATTGTTATTCTGAATGTTAACTGCCCAGAGTAATAACACTTTGGCATTCTGGAATCTGCTTATTTACCCTCCTGTGCATGTCACTTTTCGTGTCTATATTGTTTATTTAAAATGCAATTCCAATGACTGCAGTCTGGAACATACTAGCTATCTGGAGGTGACTGGAAAATAAGTAAATATGCACATTAAATATTGAGAAATCATTTTTTCTATGGTATTTAAAGTGCTAAGACGGAAATTAGGAATTTGATCCAGCAAACTTAACCACATAGGTAGTTTCATTGACATCATCAGCAGTGACAGGCCTTTGTATTTGAGGGGCTTTTCAATCTTTGCGTGTGATAGTGACACAAAAGTGATTTAGAAATTAATAAATTTCTCTAGAAATATCTGAATTTCAGTGCTTAGCAGTTTATTTTAGGGGAAAACAACAGCTTTATTTGTGATGCATTTCAGCGAGAACATAGTCAGTGTATTATCTTTTAAAATAATCTGTTGATATTTAGATAATACAGGCATGTACTGGCTGAGTCACAATGCAGTAGTGTTACATGCCAAAATTACAAACATTCCAAATACAAAATTTAAATTTTTTACAAGGTATAGTAGCTTTTTTTTTCCCCCTCCTTGAGCAAGATTTTGGGTTCTACCTTGGAAGACCCATGGAAACTTGTTGGGGATTCAAAATTTCATTGCAAAGAACAGGAAAGTATTGTAGCTGTTACAAAAGGAGTGGAATAACGAATATCTCCTTCTCCACACAGTCTTTTTCCACCTCAACAAGAGTCCCAAGGAGCTATCTAAAAACATATTTATAATGAAGATCTGGGGACTTTCCCTGTTGTTCAGAGAAAGGTTCTTCAGTCTGATATTTCAGGGCTCCAATGTATCCAAGTAACATACATTGAACTCTCGGTGATCTTCTTGTTATTTCATCAGAGCACTTACTCTGTTTTATATACAAAGTATTTCCTGCAAAACTTGTTGGGTTTTTTTTAGATTGCTAAAAGAAATACAGTCCAATGCTGTGTGTATTTTCAGGGTTCTGTCTGTAGGGCAAATTTCCAGAGGGTGGTCTTTGTTCATCTAGTTGGCTTCTGTATTCTGCATCCTCAAGCAATAAAAAAAACAATTCATAGTTTATGCACTTAAGAAAACATTGTCTCTAGTGACCCCAGAGCTAGAATTTTTCTTCACTTTTTCTCCTGCAAGTGACTGATTGAGAGTGACTCCAGTACCATGCAAAACAGTTTTCAGAATGGAACTTGGCAATTAAATGCTTCTGCTAACAGGGCACATATAATGTGACCATTAGCATGGGATTGGACTGTCATAGGCAACCCCAGAACAGAACACTGTAGTAAAGAGAGAGAAATATACTGGGGGAAAATGCTGAAGAGGAAGAAGGTGAGAAGAGTGAAGAAGGGCAAGTGGGAACAGCCAGGGAGCAGGGAAACAGTCAGGATGCCTGGCCTTTCAAGGGAAGTACTGGTAAAAACCTGTATATTTGGTAAGATTTCAATGTTATATTATTTAATTTAATACAGTTGTTGAGTCCAAAGGAAAAGAAAACTATGTGATCTTGTACAAAGAAAACTATATGATTTTGTAGAGGAAGGCAGGATTAAAAACTCAAACACTGAGGCTAAAGAATGCATTCTGCTATTTTCTCAGTTATAAAATAGTGTTTTACTGAAAAACCTGAGACAGGAAAGGGAGTAATTTTCCAGTAAAAAAGTCTTAGGACAAGAAGTGAAGTGTCCTTCCTTTTAAATGACTTTTTTTAATGACTAAAACCACAATAATCTGATAATGAATATATAACTACAGACATAGCATGAACCTAACATTAACACTTCATCTGGAGAGCCCAAGGGAAGCAATACTATGCTTTTCAATCTAAGTGGTCTTTCTGATTCAAAATAAACACCAGTCATGAATATAGCGGTTTCAATCAATAGACCCTTAAGCTGAAAGATATTTGCCCTGATTTCACATATTAATTCACTGGGTTTTACATAATTTGCACGATCATACTTCCTTTTTCCAGGGTCAGTCATTTCAACTTTATTTATAATCTCTACCTCTTAGCTTTATCTGCTGCTGACAGCTGGAGGAGTCAATTGAGAGATGGAGTGAGGTCTTCCTATTACCTTCTCTGCTAGTCATTACAGCTATACTGCACTGTTGTGTATCTAATACGGTTATGTGGATACTGTTGGACTCTGAAATCAACACAACAGATAAAATTTATCTTAGAGAATGAGGATACTTGTCATGCAGAAAAATAAGCAGTTCTGTTCATCTCACCCTGATATGGACATCTAAAATAAGTAAAACGAATTGCATCTTAAAGTTGTGTAGTTTCTCTGTTCCCCTTGAATGGAGATCAGCATGAGTTTTGCAGTTGTAGACATTTATACTGTAGACATAGGAAGGCAGGTGAGATTAATCCAGCCACTGCCTTGGCATTTTCAGCAGTTCTCTCTGTTTCATAATTGACAGGTTATGCTATGGCTGAGCAGGTCCCATGTAGAGCAATAAATGAAGAAACCACTGTCTGTGTTGCAGTGTCTTGTTATGGAAAGCAGAAGGTGTTTCCATCATCATTCAGTTAATGCAAAGAAATATGGGAAAAATAATATTTTACAGTTTCAGAATACAATATTGCTTTGGTCTGGATAACCTAAAAACAGTACTCAAGACGTTCAGGACTCAATTTTGCTATTGCTTTGGCTTTTGAGACAGGAAAACAGTCTAGCTGAGATTTAGACATCCTTAAGGCAATCAATCACAGGGCTGAAGGAGCTTTAAAGAGATCACCTAGTACACACAAATTCCCAAGGCAAGATCATCTTTAGTGAGATTACTCTTGCTTCTACAAACCTGCCAAGTTGGAGATTGCAAACCACTGATGCTTTCTAGTTGTAATTTACAGCCACTACTTCTTGTCTTCTCTATTATGAGCTTGAACATCAGGCAAACCTCCTTCTCTTCAGTCTTTTCCAGAGTACACTGCTGTCCTGTGACCACCTAGTCCCCTGTTCTCTAGGCTAAACAATCTCATTTTGTCTGATTTTTTCATATTACACAGTGAGTCTTTTTAGCATACCTCAGCTCTGACCGACTGCTCCACATCCATTTGCTGTTATTTTCGAACCCATACGTGGTACTGTAATAAGGTCTTGTCTAGAGTGGAAAGACTGGTTCACACATTCTCCATGTTGCTGAGTCCCTGTACAGTATTTGATTTTCTTGCAGTACTAAGACACATTTTGCCTGCGCTCAGGAATCATCTTGGACAACCCACAGATCCTTTCCTATAGTGCACTATTTTTTCCAGATCAAATCTCCACTTCTTCGTCCTCTGGCAGGCTACCTCACTGCCATCTAGACTCTTTGAATTTAGTAAGTGTGATGGGGAAACAAAAGAAAGTTGGGTGTTTGTATGCATCCTCCCCTCACCGTCCCCCCTCCTTTTGCCATCTCTGATGGGCAGTGTAGTTTGTCCTATGATGAGAACACCAGGTGGGTATTGCAGGAAAAACTGTCTGGATGCTTGCATAATTAATTTGTTCCGGGGATAGGGAGCTGAGATGTTTGAATTTACTTTGGTGCACATCAGCCTGCATAAGGGGTATAAAATGCTGCTGGAGACTAGGCCAGCGGGGCAAACTGGTCCCCTGGGGTTGCAAACACCTTCTTTGGGGATTCCTCACCACACACATACACACCCTGGCAGGGACTCCTGCAGGGTATGTTCAGCCCAAAGATGGGGAGCGCTCACTTTTGGATGAGTGATTTGAAAGCACTAAGATCCAGTCAGAGATAAAGCCCTAAAGTAGCTATATTTAGTTGTGTTCTTTGCAATTGTGAATTCCACAAGGCCAAAGACTATAAACCTGTATGTTTCTAGCTGAACCAGCTTATATTAATATCCTTTAGACATAAACTGTTGACCAAATCTGAGACTAAGTGGACTGAGAAGCACCTAGAAGTTTAGAAGGCAAGGGGCTCTCGCTGAAGTTCATAACTCAGAAGGAGAGACCACAACCTGACTATAAAATAATCCATTGTAATAGATGGTAGAGTTGTTATTTAGATACTGCATTGGTAATATTTAGATACTGTATTAGCAATAAATCTAATTATAATCATCCACATAATCACTATGTCCTACTTCTTGTGCCTGGCTGGGAGCCCTCTCCACTACTCTCCCACAGTAAGCCCGGCAGTATTTTCTATCACTCCTTTCAACAACACAAATATCAAATAACACCATGCCAGGGCAGGCCCTTGACACATCTCTCAGTGCATAACCCCATTTTGACTCTGACTCAATGTTAATTACCCCGAGTATGCTTTTGTAGGCAGACAATAGTATTTTTAAATAAATCATCTTCCCCAATTTTCTCAGAACCTGTTATGAGGAACCTTAAAAAATTTCCAGTATTTGACATCTACTGCCTTTTATCAGTCCACAAGATAGGTTAGGCTGTTGTATGAGAAAATCAGACTGGTCTGTTACAATTTGGTCTTGACATATCTGTAGAGAAGCAGACAGACTAACAGAAGGACTTAAGTGCCACCTAACTGTCATTTCAGATATCTAAGACACATATCCTCCAAACACAGAGCTTCTAATAACCCGAATTCCCTGCATTTTATATTTCTTCTAGGAAGTGTGCATTTTCCCAAATGCAGCCTGCACCCACTAAAATTTAGCTCCTAATCCCAGTATGATTAAGAGTCTCTAACTGAAACTATGTGAAAAATAAATGAAGAGTTAAATAGGAGAGATATGAAGAAGAAGACATTAACTCATTCATCCAGGACAGAGACCTTCAAGTTCTGATTGCTGTTCAGAGCAGTTTCTGCATTTTCCATTAGAATGTCACTGGACAAAAAAAACCACAACAGATGGATAATAGGCTGATAATAATTTTTTCTTTCTAAGCTACTCTTTTAACAGAAGAAATGTGTGCATTGCACTGTCATGATGCAGCTTGTTGTGATAAATCACAAAAAATGGTAGGAACTACAGAGGCATTAATTGCTAACTGTAATTGTTGGGGTTTTTTTCCCCCCAAGGTATAGCTAAACACAAAAAGCAGCAAACCACCAGGAAAAAAATCCTGACTTCACTGGAGCTGTAATTTCTTACTTCACTTATTTTTATAGTCTTGTTGACATTAAATGAAATGTTATATGGATAATAGTGCATTTCTCTTTGAAATTTTATTTCCCTTTTTGGCCTTCTGAATTGCATTTCAGACTTTCAAAGAAGCCACAATATAGTTTTTTTTTCACAGAATATGCCAATTTGGAAGGAACCAACAAGAATCATTGAGTCCGACTCCTGTCCCTGCACAGGACCATCCCCAAGAGTCACACCAAGTGCCTGAGAGGATCGCCCAAATGCTTCCTGAACTCCGAACAAATGCAAATTTGTATTCATTGTACTTCAAAAGTTGGAATTTTCTGCATAAGAACATGAATGGGACAATACCCTGATTACAGAATCACAGAACCTTTGAGATTGGATAGGACTTCTCCAAATCAACTGGTCCAACTGCCATGCTTAAGTAGGGTCAGTTAGGAAAGGTTGCTGAGGAGCATGTCCTGGGAGATTTTAAGCATCTCCAAGGATGGAGCCTCCACAGCCTCTGGACAGCCTGTCACATTGTTTGACCACCCCCACAGTAGAAATGTTTTCTATTGCTTAATAAAATTACTTGTATTTTAATATGTGCCGCTTGCTTCTCATCCTGTCACTGGGCACCACTGAGAAGAGCCTGGCTCTGTCTTAGCCCCCATCAGATATGTTTCCACATTTGTAAGACCCACCTGAGCCCTCTCTTCTCCAGACTAAACCAGAGCCAGAGAAGGTGAACCCTCTCTTAGGTCAGATTGTTTGGTCTCTGAATCAGCTTTGTGATCCTTCACTAGACGTGCTCCAGTAGGTTAATTTCTCACTTGTACTGGAGCACCCCACACTGTGCTCAGCATTCCAGACGTATCTGCTCAGCATTGAGGAAAGGGGCAGGTTCACCTCCCTCAACCTGCTGGCAATGGTCTTTTGCTGCTATTGGTCCTCTTTGCTGCAAGCCCGTACTGCTAGCTGCTGATACTTGTGTCAACTTTCCTGATGGAAATCCTGACAGCTGGAAACGGGAAAATATCTTAAGACATTTCCTAATATTTGAAACTTGAAAACTTGGAACACATTAGGCAAAACACACCACAATAGTTATGACTGTAGATTTGCAAAGAACTTAATGAATGTCCATTTAACTTTCACATAGTCACAGGTTTAGGACTTTGAGGTTTTTTTGCTAATCTCTTCTAATCCATAGTTGGCATTCAATAAAATAAATTCAGAAATATTAATGGCAAAACGTATTAAAATACTGCTTTAAAGTATGCATTTTGTTACCACTCCCTTTATTTCTTTGCTTTTGTCCTTGCTCTTAGAAGGAAAACACCTTGCTTAGTAAAAACACAAGTGAAAAAAGTATAATCTTTTGAAGTGGAAGTTTCTGGTCTAGTTTAAACATTAGCCTCTTATTAGATGATCTCAACTACTGAGTAAAAAATTTGCATCAGTCTCATGAGAATTCTTTATATTAAGTTTAGTCGCACACTGCTGAAAGGATTAAAGAGTTTTTGGAGCTCTAAAAAGAAAGACAGTATTGGGTGAAAATTAGGACATAGTCCTTTTTATTACTTTCTTCCTGATGAAACCTGTTCTAAATTAATTTGTACGTAGGGACACACATACATGTATCTATCTATCTATATCTGTATCAGCAATATCTGTTTCTATTTATACCTCTCTCATCTATCTATATCTATCTATTACCTCTTTATACCTCTCTCAACTATCTATATAATCTATGTTTATTTCTATCTATATGCACACACAGTCAAGGCAAGGTGAACAAACAGATTTCAGATATGGAGGTTTCAGGGGTTTAGCCTTGTCATTAGCACTCGCAGGTATGTGACAAACTTCCATGCCTCTCATGATGCAGTTGTAGAGCTTTGGGGTATCTACATTGTCACATAAAAGCTTGTCATGGCATTCACACAGTGTACATTCCTATCAGGAAAGAAGGAAACAAAAACTGTGCTAGAAGTAGTACAACTGATGAACTGATAAAGCTGGGTTTAGAGCACCTAAGACAGGACATTAAGAAAACAAAGATACCGAGAGAATGTGATGTTTCAGCAGGGTTGTTCTGCTAATGAAATAAGAATTAAAACTAGGTGAAGATGATGACAGTCTTTGGAGATGTATTTTGATGCTGTTCCAGATTACCTACAACCAGTACATCTTTTTAATACACCTCATCTCCTGTACTGATGATCATCAGTGTTGGCAAGCAGTAAACTTCGCCTTGCCTTTGGCACCAAGCTGACACTGCAGTTGTTTTGTTTAAGAAATTTGAATGGTAAGATCTTCTCAGAGCAGCTTTGCAAGCACTGCAGCATCCCAGCCTCAACACAGACATGTCAACATTCCCCAGCTGAAGACAAGAGCAGTAACAAGGAAGCCACTCACTACTGACTTTAATGGCAACTAACAGCACAGATAACAGCAGCCATACCATTTTTAGCACTAATCTCTTTCTCCCATCTCCTCCCACAATCAGAACAGGGGCTGTATCAGTTTCTGTACCTTATCTGAAACCAGTCTGGTTTAGATAAGATTTAAGAAACAACCTAGGTTAAATAACACACTGCTAATAACTAGCAGGCCAGTGAGTGTAAAAATAAACATCCAAGGCATCTGTCACGCCTCAGAGACAAGCATTCAATACTAATGCTAAGCAGTACACAAACACCTACCGTGACTGAGAGTCCTCCAACAGAAATGCTCCTTCTAAAAGAGCTTCTGAAAATATCATCAAAGAACAGTTCAGAAAACTGGAGCATATACTGAACCCTACTGCACAGAAATTCTTCTCCTTTGAAGTAAATTAATTCTTTCTTTTTGCATCTCTGATGAATATTTAATTTTAAAAAGCAAATAAAAAGTGACATAGAAATATGCATTATATATTTCCCTCCAAAAATAATGCTGAAAGAACACCAAAATCCAAAGACCAAAGTAAAGATTATGTCTGCATTATTACTGAGGTTTGAATGAAGTGACTTTCTTTGAAATCTATGTATTTTCTTGTGAGAGCCTTAAACCGAATGATTTCAAAGAGCAGAAAGGGCTTAAAGCAAGTTATCAAGACAGGAGAACTAAGCTCCGTATCTTTCACAGACTACACGTTACTCTGCAAGCCACTTCAGTAAGTTTTAGTTTCAATGACAGAAGATATATTCTTTATTCTCCATTCAACCAGCCTGAAGTGCCAGTCTGAGGCCTGATTTTAGGGAATCTTTTCTACCTTACCCTTCCCTATAAAGGAAAAAGTTTAGCTTTTCTGAAAAAAACAGGGTATCAATATTTTGAGTTGAACATGTAGTTGCTGAGGTATCTGCAATTTATTTAGTCATTTCCATGTGTCGTTTTGTATGTCAGATGCATATACTGAAATGAAGATACTAAAATCTTTTCATACCTGTATTTTTGGAAGATTTTGAAGCCAGGAACCTTGGAGAGCCCTTGGGAACTACACTCACGGTCACAATGAAAAAAGAACAGGAATTTTTATTTAGCTACATTTAGATGTAAATTATGCCTGAATCAATTCACTGTTTAGAATACAAAGAAATATTGCAGAGATGCTCTGTCACATATATTCACCTTTTATACTGAACGAGACAAGAATGCAAAAGGAAAAAAACACTGGGCTGATGTAAAGGTTCATATAATACATAAGAGTAGAGTTAAAAACTAAGGTAACACAATAATTCTTACATCTAACGACTTGCAACAGGAGTAAGTACTAGTACCCTTTTTGCATAGTGTTTATGTAGATTTTCACATATACTTAAGGAAAACTGAAACATCTCCCTAAAGGATAAAAATGTCAGTAAATTGTGTAATTTTGTGTCCATGACAGGATGATCTCTCACCTGGGCTAAATGAGTAACTGTGGCCATCAACAGAATCAGTATCATGTGTGAGAAATAGAATCATAGAATACAGGGACTTGGAAGGCTCCTCGAGTCCAACTCCTGGCCCTGCACAGGACAGTTCCAAGACTCACACCATCTGCTTGAGAGTGTTATCCAAATAATACAGGGCCACACAATCTGCTTTCTAAAAATGTTTGGTTTTTTTTCCTTTGTGTTGCTATGAGAAGGCTGTGTCTATGCATCTGGCTATATGTGTCCATGGACTGAACTGGTGAGAGATTGTATTTTTGGCTCTAGAGAGAATCTGAGCAACTTCTGCTTCTCTGAAGCTGCACGAGTCACCTGTCTTGTGGTACAAACTTGATATCCTTGTAATAGCTTACAGAGAAATCAATTTCATGAGAGAGTTAAACATTGTGTGACTAGATTCATGGGCAAGTTGAGATCTGCTTCCTGAGAAGAAAAGCTAATTTTATTTTCACCCAACTCATGATCTGATGTGATTGCTTCTTGAACAAAACCGAGTGCAATTTAGAGCAATCTAATGTCCAAAGTTACAAGCTCTGGACTGGTATCCAGAGCATATAGTAAGAGTCAGTGATCAACAGAATGTAAACATATTGTCATGTGATCCTCTTAATTTGTCTCCTGTTCCAGTTCTTTGCCAGATAATAGTATTTTTGTTTTTACAGAAAAACCTGTCTGAGCGCCAAGCTACTTTTTTTGCCAGATCTCTAGTTCCTAATCCATTTTGAGGTGGGAAATAGGGACAGTATTCCCGTTAAAAAATTGGTTATAAAAGTTGTTCTTCATTAGAAGTATCTAATTTTGTCCTTTAGCATCCTAAAAAAAAATGTCTGAATCACTTTCTAGAAACATTCGAGTCATGAAAGAGATCAAGCATAGGAAATAATAGCCTCAATGATTAAACTGCAAGCTATTGAAAATAGACTTGTAAAATACAGAATCTAATTTCAATACTAGGTCTTCCTGTATGCTCTATTTTAAGCTCTATGATTAAAATTACCTTTCTGATGTATTTCATTCATTTTGAAGATTTTGGAATTCAACAAGAGTAGTGTTCAGCTCAGTTAAGTCTGACTCTAAAACTCTTACTTCCATCTGAAAATGTTTAATATGATGGGAAATATTTTGCATCATTTGAGAGTAATGAAAAGGAACTTGTGTGCGTCAATTTCATGGATGATAGGCTTGGATATAGCCAGAGTGCAAACTATCTCTGCAAATATACATCTGGAATTCAAATAACAATGGATTGTTAGCATTGTTAACCTTCTTACAGCAGCATAAGCTGTAGCAAGATTTTTCAAAGAAAGAGTACTCTTCAGCTATTTTAATGCACTACACTCAAACAGGTAAGACTTCACAGCAGCAGAGTTGAAGGGAGAATGAATTGCTTTTGTAAAATTTGCATTTGGAACATAATATTTTTTCTCTGCTCTTAGTAGTATTCCAAGGCAGCAGTGGAGTAACATATGGTCATTTCTGTATGTTTACAAGAAAAGCCATTTTTCAAATAAACAGCCATTAACAAAACAATAGGGGCTTCTAATCTCATTAATCCTCTAAAAGATTGCTGAGACTGGACAGGGGTCTATAAAGCTCATGCTAGTGTGTGTCTCCATTTTATTATAATAACAGAAAGCTGTTCTCCCTGCTTCATATTCCCCACCCCCCATTCCTCTGATGGTGGATGAGTATTGTAAAAATACAAAGTAAGGTCAGTGGTTGCCGTTCCTCCGCAAGTGCTGGAGGCTGCAGCTTTGTCTCTTTCATCCTTATGGTCAGATCCCAAATGAGACTTGTGTCTCTTTCCAGGGAGCAAAGTCCTCACAGGAATCAATTACCCTGGGAGTTATGAGGAGTATGAAGTAAGATATAAATTGATCATAGGGAGAGTGTTACAGAATAATGAGCAGCTGATGATTAAAAACGCACAGGATGCTGAAGGCACTCCCTTTTTGCATGTTTTCTGTTCCTGTTTTGCTTTGCTGACTCCCTGGCTCTACTGAAGGATGTTTGAATCAAGCAAAGGCAGAGACAGAGATTTTCTGTGCAGTGCAGAGACACCCACTGGTATATTTAAGTAAAAAAATTACCCTGCCTCAAAATGTGTAAGACAGCCATCTTAACTTCTGGCAACGAAATCAGAAACTGAAATTACTGAACATTAGAGAGTAACATTCTTCAGAGAGTATCCTAAATGTTAAATAGCTTATAGCATATAGCTACACGTGGCAGCATATAGCAGCCTCTGCTGTACATCTGGGGGGACATGCTGAGTAGGCCAGCATCCCTACAGCAAATCATCCTAGAGCTGACTTCGTGTTTTAGAGCTTCTAAATGTAGCCTGAGGCAGTTTTGGAACCAAACGCCATTCAGAGCAGTCCAAAGACTGCTCTAAATCCAGGCAAGGGCTGAAACAGTTTTATGGTCCTCACTGTAAGAAAGCAGTAAAGGTGTCTAAAAACTACAGCTCATGAGATGTCTGTGCCAAAGATTCAAAGCTCACTAATATTTCAAATGCCTCCTATTCCATTACTATGTATTGTGCCAATATGCATAATCCAACCCATTTACCCTAATATACCCTGCTATTTGGTCTTTTATTTCCCATTTTTTCTGCACCTTTGGTACCACACAGCTTTAGAGTGCCCCCATGGTGACAGCTCTTCTCCTCTTCTGCATGTTTGTGTACACATACAATGCTCAGTGTTGGATTAAGACACAGGAATTAAATACCCAAGACTAAATCTCCAACTCTGGAATGATTAAATGAGAATCTATTAGGGTTTATTTTTTATGAACGATCTTTTTTTATCCTTGAACAAGCTTCTGATCCATATGGTTGTGAGAATATGATCTCCCTGAACTTGACATGATGGTATTTGGTGCAATCTGCAGACAGTAAAGCTGTAAGGTCAGTGCTATCTTGTGTTTTAGAGGAGTCCAAATCCTTCCAGACATGCAAGAACTACCCAAGATGATAGCTAAAAATGAAGCAGTCCTCCCCCTTCTTCCCTCAAGTTGCTGGAAAAAAAAGGACTTCAGATGTCTCTCTACTGCAGGGATCTGATTTTTCATCAGGGGAAATGTATGTGCTTTGGTGTTACTCCCAACATCAATTGGGAGTAAAGGATTGATCATGAAGACACAGGGGGCCTAAGGCTGTCAGTCTGAGGGTCTTGGAATAGCTACAGCTTTCCACTCTCTGGTCCTTATTGCCATGAAGGTAGTATAACCCAGACAAGTGTTATTTGTATTGTGCCTGCTAGTGTGTTATCTGTCACTCTCTGTAAACATTAAGCGTTACAGTTGCAGCTCTCCAAAAGTTGTGTTTCCTACACAGTGGGAACTCATGTCTCAAAGTTTTGCATGTTCTGTCCTCCATCCCTCATGAGCCCTTCCTGGAGCAGCCATCACAAATTTGGCAGCTTGTGACTCTTCAGTGGATCATATGTCTACTGTGGCCCTGTTTACTTCCTCCAAGAGGGTATGCAGCAAGCCCCATATTAGCCTTTTTTTTTTTCCCTCGGGGAGTTTTGATTTCTGCAGCAATTTACAACGTGGAAAATACCACAGGACTTGAGCTCAAGGGACAGGTAGAGGCCTTAAAAATAAATATTTAGCCTTTGCGGTAAAGAAAAAGAATGAAGAAATATGGTCCTGCATAGAAGATGAAAAATCCAGAAAATAAATTGAGGCTGAAGAAAAATCTGTCATTTCAAAATCATTTTCCTAATTTGGAAGGAGGGTATTAATGACAAGTTTTAACCTGGCGTTGCCGGGCACTTCCCGAGAGAGTCCCGAGCATCACGCCTCTTGTCCGCTGCACCCTTGTCCGTCCCGTCTCCTGCCTCTTTTTCCTGCAGTCCCTGGATGCGGGTGCGGTTGAGGGCCAGGTATGGAAAGCAGCTTAACCTGGGTTTCTCCCGCTCTTTGGGCTCATGCAGCGCGCACGCCTGTGCCCGTGTGCCTGTGACTGTCACTGTGCCTGCGTCTGTGACTGTCTGTGTGCCCGCGTCTGTGTTGTGTGTTTGCGTGATTGTGACTGTGTGCCTGTGCCTGTGTGAGAGCGGCAGCCGGTGCCGCACACGCTCCCTGGACAGCGCAGGGTGCTGTTCCACCTGCAGCCATGCGCACAGCAAGCGGGACGGGCGCGACGGAGGGATGCTGAGACTCCCGGGCCCCCGGCCCTGATCACCTTCACCCCTCCCGCTCTGCGGCGGCGCTTCGCAGCCCGCTCCTCCGCCCACCGCAGCCGCCGCTGGGGGCCGGTGCGCGCCTCCGCCCCACGGCTCTCCTGATTCTCCTTTCACCACACTCCTCCCGCTCCTCGGGAATAGGAGAGAGGATCCTCTATCCCCTCTCCCTCCCTCGATCCCGCCTCACCTCTCCCCTCTCTCCATCACCGCCGCGCTCGGGCGCGCGCGCTCCCGCTCGCTCGCGCACGAGTGACATCACCCCCGTCCAATCAGCCGCCGCCGCTCCCCGCGCCCCGCTCGGCCCCGCACGGCCCCGGCGGCCCCGCGCGCGGGCGGGGCGGGGGCGCGCGGGCGGCTGTCAGCCCAGCCCAGCCCAGCCCAGCCCAGCCGGGCAAGGACGCGCCGAGCCCAGCCAGCCGCGCCGAGCTGCAGGGCCGGGCAGGGCAGGCGAGGGCTCTCTGAGCCGTCGCCGGTGCGCAGCGGAGGCGGGGACGCCGCGGGGTGACAGCCCGGCCGTGCGGCGGCAGTGCGCAGGTAGGGCACGGCTCGCTCGGCGGCGGGCGCGGCGGTGTCGCCCCCCGCCCGCGCTGCGCAGCGGGGTCCGCGTTAGAGCCGGAGGGACGGGGCAGCGCAGCCCCCGGCACCGCGCGGTCCCGGGGAGGGGGCGCCGCCCCGGTGGGTTCCCCCAGCGGCGGGGAGTCACAACTTCAGCGGTGCGGGCGGCGGGACCCGCGGAGCGGGGGCAGATGCGGGGCGCGAGGGAGCCCCGACCCCCACACGGCCCGCGGGCCGTACCGGAGCCCGGTTACTGTGCGGCGGCCCTTTCCCGGCACGGGTGCTCGCTGGGCACGGCAGCGCTCGGCCCCCGGGCTGCCGAAAGCGGGGCCGCCAGCCCCGGGTAACCCCCGGCGGGTGCTGTCCCCCCGATCGTGGGCTGGCGGGAGGCCGGGATGCTGCCGCAGGGAAAGCCTCGTGCGCCGTTTCCTCTCCGGTTCCTACGGCGCACGTATGGATTTTGGCAGCGCGTAAAAAAACGCGTCCGTATCGGGGTCTTGCAGAGCATCATTTCAGCACCGCGGTCTGTGCCGGAGCAGCCGCAGCCTTGCGCCGTCCGCTGACTTGTTTGCGTTTTGGGTGTGTTTAATGGAGACTGGCTAAAAAGGGTTGTTTTTTTTTTGGTTACTGCACCTTCTTGCAGTAAAAATAATAGCGTTTCACGCTGTTTTCCCCTTGTAAAATGCTAATTATGCCGTTTTTCAGTGTCGCTTTTTTGTAAATGTAAGCAATTCAGACCGACGGTCGTAACACCTGCTGGTGAGGGCAAAGATGCCATTGCTTGAGTCCGCTAAAGGCACCTGAAGGGGCTGAGCCTGCCCGAGGTGCCGCGTCTGAGCCACACCCGAATGAGGGGCTCTTTAGGAATTGCATCTGCTCTATGAAGCGCTTTTTAATTCTGCTTATAAAGCCTACCAGAGATTATCTATGCAGTTAATCAACTATGCTCCATTTAGTAATGAAAGTAAACTATGACCTCTGAGCTGCGAATGCTTTCATTATTTCATATCCTAGCATAGTTATATAACAATATTATAATGTAGTTATATTAAAGCACATAAAATATTTAAAGGTTTCCTAGGGGTTTAAAAATAAACCATTATGTAATTACTGGTCTGTACAACTTCGGCAAAAACATGCCTTAAAAATGCAGCCCCCTTTGCAGAGGTGACTGTATCAAAGGAGGTGTTAACAAATATACTTTATTTAGCAAAATTTTTTGTATAAAATTATTTGTAAACCAGTAAAAATAACGAACGCAGGACTTGAAATTGCATAAGAACAGGGGAAAGCTGTCTGAAAGAACCTGAAGTTACAAAAATTTTCAGTTTTTCTCTTATATCATTAGTAACTTCTAAGTGTCCTTGTTGCATTGCACATACACTGTACAAATCCTTTTTCAAGGATGATCTTCAGCCCATATTGTATAGGTAATAATACTCAACCAAAATTTCTTTAGTAAGAACTTTACTTAATCTTTCCGGAAACTGTTGGTAGTATGAACCTTTTGTTTGGTAGTTCACATTCAAATGTGTGTCATCACCATCATTTGGTTAGTTTTTGTAGTTGGCATGATAACAAAATATCCTATTTCCATCCCTAAATTCTGCAAAAAGTGAAAATAACTTAAGCAAAGCACTTCTGTCCTTGTTCATGTTTGTATTAACCACAGTGCTGTTCAAAACCAACAAGAGATTTCTAGTTTTACTTCTGAGAGATGCTAATAAGTAATGCAGCCTCAGCATAGCTTCATAATTTAAGAATGTTAATTGATTTCATAGAATCTTAAACTGAGTGTCTTAAACACCTTCTGTAGAAGAAATCCCACATTATTAAGGTTATGAAACAAAAAGATTTTAAGTGCCTTTTTGAGCATGTCCTTCTGATACAGTTTTAACTACGTGATTACATATTATCTTTTTTTTTGAACTCTCATTCACTGCATGGGATAGATGGAGCTCACTTAATTCAGTATTTTTCATTGATCACTGGGTAAGCCTATGATTTATTTATTCCATGTTACTTGGCTCTGCTTTGAAGACAGAACTGATAACATCTGTATGAGCTTTGCTAAAATGCTTATCATTATGTGATCAGAATGCCTCACAAAGAATTATTAGTTTATCTAAATCTACCTAAATCTAACTAAGATGAGACAAAGCTTTTACAGATGGTGAACACAGGCACAAAGAGAGTTAGGTGCAAAGTATTTACTCATTTTTGGTGTCCAATTTGAAATATCTAAAATTCTTATAAATATGCTTGCTCGAGTTATACCTGACACTGTTTTTTGTAGCAGTCCTGGGTGTTCCACATATCTGAGAGTGGATGGGGAAAAAGAGGAATTCACAGTCAATTACAAACTATGGAAATTTTGGGTTAAATGGTGTGCTTGTGTGAGAGTAGGAGGGAGGGATGGGGAGAGCTACGAAAGGGAGGACTTAAGTCATTAAAGCCTTTGTGGCATATTACAGAGCCCCTGTCACTTTTTCTTTCTGCAAGCCCTCCCTCAGTCACTACACGTATTCCTGTTCTTCAGTAGATAAGACAAGAGTCCTACCTGCATTAGGTTGTGTGTCATCTTCATGTGCATATGTGTCCCCTATACTTTCTTCAAATGTAGAAGATTAAGGGAATTAAAAAAAAAAACAAACCCAAACCAAAACAAAATGACAACAAACAATAAACCAAGAAAATGCAGAAGAAGTTAAATTTTCAAAGTAAATTCCTTCTTGTCTTACTGTATTGGACCTAGAGTGGTTATCAGCAGGATTGGAAAAGTTGAATCCTTTGCTAAAGCTCTTGAACTTTCTCCATGAAGACTGACAGCATTAAGAGAGTGCAGTCCCTTTCATGTACAACAGTAGTAAAGCAGGACAACATAACCTGTAGTGCATTTCCTCAGTTAGGGGAAAAGTAGTTGCAGACTGTAGTCCTTTCTTTCCTAGGATTTAGAGAATGTATCATGGTGGAAGAGGGCTCTGTTGACAGTCTTCTGCAAGCGCAGTCCATTTCACATCACTGTTTCTATGTATCCTGATGACAGTCTCTTATCCTGTAGTCACTCTCAATCTGAATTTTTTAGGTGTTCCTGGTATTGACCATTCCAAATTTCAGTTTCTTGTCTCAGCCAGTCCTGTCTCTCCTTGTTTTTTGCCTGTCAGCATTCCTTCCACTTACTTTTTTCTATTCTTTGGAGCTTCCTCTTCTTGATTTGTTACATCAGTCCATTGTCCAGTCACTTTTTCTGTGCTTTTATTTTTGGCATTTTTTGAAGTAAAAGACCCTTGCTGAAAGAAATAAAAAAAAAAGTGTTGTGTTTTCCCTCCATTGTTTCTTTTCAGAATTGAACTCTTGAAGATATTTTTCCATGTGGCATGTAGTTTGTTTATATGTACTGGCAGAAAGCAAGCACAGAAAGTACACTGTCAAAGTTCTAGGTAGTTGTAAACATTAGAAATACTGAGCAACCTAAATAGTCCTAATTATGAAGAGAAATTAGCAATTCTGACTGTAGAATGTACTGTATTTTTGCTTAGCTAAGTTTCATGGGTTTCTGTGCTGGCAAATTAAATATCTGATTATTTGGGTTTTGTTTGGATTCATCCTAAGTTTTTCATTTTATATTAAGGTTTTGTTGTAGATACTTTAGAGAAATATTTACAAGGTTATATAAGTCTCTCACTGAATTGAGACCTGAATAAAACTGGTGGAGTTACCACTACACCGTAGTGGTTTGTTTACATAAGATAGTCTTTTTGATGTGATAGAATAGTATTTACAGTAACTTCGTAGCTTGTGTCTGAAATGAGGGGCATGGTTGAGCTATAGCTTGCACTACAGACTGAACATTTAATGTGAGATGGTATGTTAAAATAAAGAAATATAAATATACATATTTGACAAGTTCTTTGCATGTATTTATGTAGTACTTTTATAATTGACACGTAGTGGCCAGATTATACACTGTTACCATGCAAACCAATTATCTTGAACATAGAGATCATGATTTAGTCATGGGATGAGTGATCTCTTTATAGCTTTATCAGAAACATCCTGCTTTACCACAGACATTTCAATTTTCTCCAGTTTAGCAAGAGCTGAACACAAGCGTAGCTGTAAGTTGCTGTTGATTCCTGGTCAAGCCAGTGTTCAAAGTTGTTATGCATGGACTTGAATTTACTGCTGTATTAGTTTCTGCATGATTTTGTTTTTCCCATAAGATATGAGTAATGGACTTCAGCTTAATGACTGCTACATTTAATTTGTTTGTGAAAATTAAGGAAAGGTATTTATATGATCAGTGTAGCATTTGAACAGGTTACTCAGAGAAGTTGTGCAGTTTCCCTCCTAGAAAGTTTTAAAAACAAATAGATAAAGCCTCCAGCAACGAGATCAACGAGTCTTAACTGACCCTACTTTGAGCAGGAGGTTTGTCTGGAAATCTCCTAACGTCCCTTACAATGTGAATTATCCTATGACATTTGAACATCCCTTACAGCCTGAAATATCCTATGATGTTATTCTGTCATTCTCTGTGAGGGGGAAACACCAATATACAGTCTGAACAGTACTTTCTGAAAGGAGAAGGGCAACTGTGCCAGAGACCAAATATTCAATGCGTGAATGAAATATTTGATGTTACAGACTGAATTATCTTTATAGTTTATCTTGGTAATTGTATTTAAATGCAGTGCTAGATTTTCTGTATTCGTGAGGTAGGCTGGATGTTATAGATCTGTTTTAAGGGAGATTCACTAGCTTTGTTAACAATGTTAACATTGGTATTTTGTAGCAAGTGGTAGTGCTTAATCTTCAGCTTCATTGGAAGAAAGGATCCCTGTAATTAATACAGCTGTTTTATATTAAGAAACTTGTATTTTTAATACAAAATCTCATACTCTGTAAATATTTAAAACAAACACTGAATGATGCTACATGGAACAGTCTGTTTATGTTGTCTCAATGTTGTTCCTGTTAAGGGTGCTAATCTTCCTGGGAATGATCAGTGCTTGCTTATTGAGGTAGATAACTAATTGCTTTGTCTTAAGCAGAGGGATGGGACAACAGAAATTGACTGGTTCTAACACATCAGCTGCAAGGAGATGGGAAATTTTGGATTTACCATAATTGGGATAGAAGTCCATTTTAAACTTCTGCGTTCTGTAAAACCAATGATTTTTTGCAGTGCCTCCTTATGATTCAAGTAATATGTGATGCAGTGATGAAAATGTAATTTCCTGAAAGCTGTCTTGATTTTATGTATACCATAAATTCATACTTCACATATAGTTTTGTTTTTTACAAGTTTTCTTCAGGCTTTTCATATTCTAGACTAATCGCAGTTTAGGAGAAATAAACCAATTTATTTTATTTGTTCTGTGACAAACGAGAAGCAGCCATATACCTTAAATATTTCTGAATGAAGACTTCCTACAGATAACTGTATTTTCAACTAGAATGCTTTCTTTGGAACTGGAAATAAAGCTGACTTTGTTTTGATAAAGGCAATCAGTTGTCTTGCCAACTACTCACTTAAGAACTTAAAGTTGAAAGTAAATTAAATGTCTCTATGTTGTAGAGCAAGCCTGCATTTTCCTTTACCAAGTATTATTAGCAAATGTGTAAAAGTGTCTGCTAGGATAACTTACCTGTTGATAAGGTGTGGTGTTTCTAGAAGTGTGAAGACTCACTGCTGTGAATGCTACTGCTGCTACTAGTAGCACTTTTAGATAAAGCATTGCATTTTTTCACTAGGAACATTTTTGAGCAGAGCAAAAAAAAATAACTAAGATAAATGAGAAAGAGCAGCTAGAAATACACATTTTTGTTTTCTAAATTTCTTCTTCTGAAGAATAAGGCCATCTCTCTTTGGTAGTATTACCAAAAGCTCAGCTCCCCTTTCATCAGCAGTCTACAGTTTACTTCTTTTATAAAAATCAACTTTGGAATATTGAACAATTTCCACTTCTGATTTTCATTATAAAAGAGCTCCAAGGGACACCAGCCGCTGCTGAAACAGATCTTGGGAAGCCAGGCATTCTGAAACGCTCTTCCCCGCCTCCCCCCGCCCCCCCCCCCCTTGTTGCCACTCTGTGAACTCAATCTTTGCTCTGATTTTTTATTATACCTTTTCCCTCTGACTTTTCCTGACCTTTCATTATTTTCAAAAAATCTTTAATATATTTTGAAAAAGTACCCGATTCTTCCTCCTGAACTAAGTGTAGCCGTGATAGCCCTGGAAAACACATAAACAAGCCATCACAATGGCAAAAATTAGTCTACAACTTGACTGTAATGGCTTGTTTTTAAAAGCCACAAACTAAAGACTAAAAACCACTGTGAAAGTTCAGCATTAACTAATCTTTAAATATTATGTATAATTTTGGTTTTGATTGCTTTAATTTCTTTCTTGACCTTTTATATAACACATAAGAACTCTGCCAGCTATTGTAAAATAAGCAAATAAAAACCAAACAAAGCCATTAAAGGATAACTACTGGAAGAGTGCCAACGCTGACTTAAATTCTAAACAACTGGGGTGATAGTTATACTTTGTTTGAACATCTTCCATGTCAGTTTTGCATTAAGTCTTGTCAGATGGATACTTTGGTTGTGGGTTCTGGTTTTAGGTTTGTGGGGTTTTTTTAATTTTAGTCACTGTAGGAGAAAGAGTTATGAAGGGAATGCGGAAGAAGGTCTTAATTTCTTTGGCTCATCTAATAGTTCATTGCCTCTTTCATTTCTTGGTGTTGATCTGCCCCGTTCAAAAGTATATTTTTGCAAAATTTACTGATGCATTAAATTGTGGTAGGTGGTGAATAATTCCTATCACAACCAATTTAACTCATAATTCTTGTCTTTCTGTAAAGAGTTTATCTGTGTAAGCATAGCAGTAGCAGTTTAGATGAAGAATTAATTTCCTTTTAAGTAGCTGATATTTACAAAATAAAAATCTGGAAAGCATCGGCAAAACCTAATTAAAATAATTTTAAAAATTACTTAATGGAAAAAATACTCAAGTGTCTTATCTGACATATTGACCTCATCCAGTCACTATTACACTAACTTATGTCTGTATGCTCAAACATATCTGTATGCAAGGGCTTCCCCCCTCCATGCACTCCTATTTGTTTGAAGATAGTAAACTGAAGAAGAAAGTTATCTCTATTAAAAATACTCCAAAAATAGCAAAAGGGAAGAGAAGCAGATAATCTCCAGTAGGATGATTTTGAAGAAATGAGTTTAGAAGTTACTAATTGCATAATTAAAATGTCAGTATAAAAACTACTTTGAGTTATTTGCATTGAATTACTGAAATTAACAAGAAAAAAAGTGTACTTACTTGGTAGTGGATGCTTTTTATTCCATTTCTTTTTTTTTATTTTATTCTTTTTTATTCTGTATTCATTATGTCGTTGGGGATCTTCTGCCAATATGTGCAAAAAATGAGTCATTACTGGAGGAATTTTCTTGAACTGAAATATTTCTCCCCATTTCTTCTTGGAAAAATTATTTTGAGTATGAATCAGGAGTAAGACCAATGTAAATTCTCCCTCTCGGATAGTGGAGTGGATAATTGTTTTAAAAATATTAAATAGCTTTTTGTTTTTACTGTGATGTTGATCTGTGTTTTATCAGCTAAGAACACTTGAGATAACTAAAGGTTTTTGAGTGAAAAAGACTTGATTGTGTTTTCATTACCAACAATTTACTAACATTTACTGTTAGGCTGTTTGATTACACAATGTGAGTTTGGGGCATGGAGGAAAGTGGTATGTCTGAGTAGAAGGGTTAATTTGCATTTAACTGTATAGGTGGAACATAGAAAAAGGTAAATCTGACTAAACAAAGTATTTTGTTATTGTGGAAATGGGAGTTTTAAATCTGCTGCTCAGAATGGCAGAGAGTCCTACAGAAACTTAAAGGCATAAAGAAAGTTTTGTAGTTAAAACAGCCCTAGGTTTGTAATAAAGCACAGCTGTTCCCACTTCCGCTCACATTCTTTTATTGTAATACATTCTGTGGGTTCTCTACAGACCAGCTGACCCAGTCTTAAATGTGGCTGAACCATAAAACCTGTTTTGTCTCATTTCTATGAGATCTTGCTTGAAGCGTTCAAAAGATATAAAGACTTTTTTTCCTTCAGAGTGGTTAACTCCAGTCCAATGTGATGTTTGTATCTGAAGTTACAGCAGCTTCGTGTAATTCAGACCTTGTCTATGCATCTACTGAAAGGAAGCACAGAGGTTTGGGAGTTTATTTTATTTTATTTATTTTTGAGAGTCACGGGGCTAATTCTTGCCTGCTCTGGAAAATCAGTTGTAAAATACACATCCTTAGTATTTTCTTGCTTTTTACTTGATCTTATTAATCTGAAAGTTTCCTGAGAACACAAAATTCAGAGTTAAAAATATATGAATTTAAATGAGAGAACTTTTTGTTAGCTGTTAGCATTGGGCCTTTAACCTTTATCATCTATATGCAAGTTTGTGGCTGGACTGAGCTCTTTCTGGCTGAAAATGTTTAAAATAATATAGATTAGCAATATTTAAGTACTTGAAATAACTCCGCAGAACATAGACACTTGTGCTGCTTCTAAGCCATCCTTCATGATGCTGCTAAGCATTTAACATAAGTGTATTTATTGTGGTTTTATGTCAGTTAATCTACAGACTAATTTTATCTGTGCTGACTTAATTATTCCTGTTCTATTGAATCTTTACTTGGAAATTTGTTTAGTACACATGAAAAATGCCAGTGTGTGCATTTGGGTAACGTTTTAAAACTTAATTTAATCTTCCTGTAAAACAGCAAAATTTTCAGTTGCTGGATACATTAGTTTGGTATATTGGTTGTGCTCATGCTTGCCTCTGAATTCAAGGCCCATTAAAACTTGTACACCAGGCTTTCATCCTGGATGGTTCTTTCATCTTCCCTGGAAATTCTCTTGATTGCCGGAGAGCTCCTTGAATGTAGACTTGATCTTACTTCTAGAGGCAGGGAGTGATGAGAAGCTGGATCAGAGGAGGTAGTAGATAACAAATACAAACACACATTTCTTAATTTTCCCAGCTTGTTTTGGACTTCAGTCTGAAGTTGTCTGCATGAGCCTAAATTCACATCAATAATTTAAAATAAATAGTCTGATTTTGCCCTAGT
>JAWWES010000041.1:27361246-27375354 GCA_035583135.1 Lophotriccus pileatus
ACTTCAGTCTGAAGTTGTCTGCATGAGCCTAAATTCACATCAATAATTTAAAATAAATAGTCTGATTTTGCCCTAGTGTGGATTAGGACTGCTGATAAATTTACTGACTATGTCTCAAAAGCAGATTTCAGTAAGTGGGTAGGAGTGCAGCCAATTCTTATGTTTTTGCTGTTGTCTTGTCAGGTCTTTCAAGATTCTTCCAATTGGGAACGTAATTATTACTTGTAAAATTACCTGTCTGCTTAGAGGTCTTTCAGGATTTGTTCCTGTGAAAGGCACCCAAGAATTGGAGGTGCTGACTAGGTTTGTAAACATTATCTGTTAACTGAATGATAATTCAGAATAGCAGTGTTTCAGAAGGCTTGACAAGATTATGGGCTTCACCTGATCACAGGATGTAATATGGAAACCTGATACTGATTCGTGATTTGAACTGTATGCCTGCTGGCTCTCAAAATACCTAAAAATTTAAAGATTTATGAAGAAGACTGCAATATCAGACAAGGACACATTTTCCTGTATAAAGTACAGGAGCATATAATAAAGTCACACATGCAAGTTCATATAGCAGGATTATAGATTTTAATCAATTTTTGAAGATTTGGTAGAAATAAACCCTGAGATTGTAATTCAGTGCTTGATGACTGAATGTACTGACACTGTAGACTCTTTTTTTATTAAAACCTTTCACTTTTGCATACACAAAAGGCTATGCTTTTTAAGTATTTGCAGTTCAGGTGTTGGTGTTATATTTTAAACAATTTCATTGTTTTTCATGTACTTCTACATTATAAATGTTTCCAAATAAAGGTATTGTTTCTTATTTGGCATATTATACATATTTTTGCATACATTTGTGCCTTACTATGTATAATTGGACCATTTTTGAGGGAGGAGTTGTATTCTACCAATGAATTTATATTTCAATGTGTGGGGAGATGGGGACACACAAGGTTGAGCTCTTTAGTTGCAAAGTTTTGCCTTATTGCACATAAATAAGTAGAAGCATCTGCATTCTTGTTTTTCAATCAGTCAGATCTAGGAGGCTGCTCTAGAAGACAGCTGAAAGCAGTGAAGGAATCCTTCACAGATTTAAATTCATTATCCAGAGTTTTAGGTTTAAATGTTTAATCAGTGCAGTGTGATATGAAAGCAGAAGTATTTGTTGCAGATTTTTAGAAATATTCTCTCAGGGTTTTACAGAAAGTTGCAAGTAGTGTTTTGGTTATATATTATTTTTTTTAAATTCTGACTGCAGAAGTGAATAAAAACATTACTGTGTCTCTTTTTTCTCTGTTGGTCTAATGACAGTTGGCAGGTGCTGGCTTCCAGTGAGAGTTTTAAGTTGCACAGCTTGGTAATTGGCATAGAAATTTAGCAAGAAAACTGCCTCCTTCTCTTATGCTAGGTTTTCTAAGACAAGTTATTTTTCTCTTCCAGAGAAAATCAGCCATTATTAAATTTTCTCAAAGAAAGAGTGCATACTCATAGGCAGCATGAGGAAGAATTACTTGCCCTCCAAATGGCTTGTGTTACTAAAAGCTGAAAGCTCAGTCTCACCTATATTTTTGAAAACCAGTGTAAGAATGTTTGGAAGTTGAAGTGGGTGCCAATTGGGAAAAACTTCAGGGGTACCTGTGTGAAATGAGTGGCAAAAGATAATATTGGACAAGGAAAAAAAGTTGTCAATCTGCACATTCACATCTGCCACACAGAGAATGGCTTCTTTTCCCTCTCATTAAAAATAACATTTCTATACTGTGCATATGAAAATATGATTATTTACCACTTCATTTTTCTTTTCTTTCACTTCTTTTGTTATTCAGTGTTTTTTTGATCTTTGTTTTTTGTTTGTTTTTAATGGAGCAAAGTGCAGTGAAGGGTGAGTTGCTTTGTGAGATATTACTGCTGAAAGACACTTAAAAGTGTATTTTGCTTTTAACAGTTATTGAAGGTTGTTGCAGTGTGTATGGGTACAAATCACAGTGCACTTAAAGCAAGAATTACAGAATTCACAGAAATCTGTCATTCTGTGAGACTTGTGGAGCCCATGCGTCAGATACAAGATCTGAGCTGATCAAGTCTTATAGTTTGTAGTATCTTTTCTTCTTAATAGAAGTCTAAAACCTGAGTATGTTGTCGGAGACAAATTGTATAAAGAACAAGACCACATGTTGATAAAAATTCATTTTTCTGCAGGTATGTTAGTGTGTGTCAGGGTGAGCAGGAGATTGGTCCTGATGCTGTTTAGAGCATCTCTAAACATGTTTGTGAATTCTCTTTTCCTTGATAGGGGCGTGCATCAGAGAAAGGTATTCCAATGAAAATGTATTATAATAACTTTTATTAATTAATCTTTTATTATGAATAGAATAAGGCTGTTACTAAAAGCAGATAACTATTTGCACGGTATGTTTGTTATTTCCTCCCCCTGTTCCCCCCCACACAGGCACACACTGTCACACAGACACTGCAGCACACGCTGTCGCTCCCAGTCCAGCCCAGCTGTTCAGTCACCAGGGAGAGCTGCACTGGTGTGACAGTGGCCTCTGGGCAGGTGTGCAGAGAGTGTCTCACAGGTCCCAGGTTTCCTCAGCAGCACATGCAGAGCTGGTGTCTCTGACGGAGCACAGCTGCCACTGGCACCTCAGTCGTGGACTGAGCTGCACAGCTCCCTGGTTGGCACCAGCACGGCCTCCTTGTGGCCTTACACATGCTCAGCGTGCTCTTTCATTCTTGAAGATACAGCAGGACAACAAATAAAAAACCATACATTTCTCTTTTTAGTTTACTCTTTTCTTCTGCCTGTCACTAGTCTGCACTTACAGGTTCCATTTACAGAAATTCCCAGCAATAGGGTTTTTATGGCAACACAACTCTTCTACTGGTACTTCATTGTGAAACTGCAGTGGGATGTCACTGACCTGTGAAACACTTTTCTCAACTTTCTATCTTCTGTCTTTGGAGTTGAACTGTAATCAGTTTGAATTTTGAAATTTCTTTTCATATTCTGATTTACTTCTATGGAGGTTTTGTTATTTGTTCCACCGGTTGCAAGTTCAGTTTCATTTTCCAATTCTTATAAAAGTAGTAACAAAAATTACAGTTTTATCCAACTTTTGTTATGCAATTCCAGTGCAATTATATTTATTATAACTAAGGTAACTATTTCTGCACAAGTAGTCATCTTTATTTCAAGATTCTCCTTCCCATTTCTCAATCACAAATATTATTTTTTTCCCTTTTACCAAAGTTCTATATTTCAAATTTCTGCCACTGAAGCTTGGTTTACTATGAAACTTTCCAGTTTATGTTGAAAACAGAGGTTAGATCTAGTGGTTTCCTATACCTTTAGGGTACATTGCACCCTTTGCAGGTTTTGTAATTCCAAAAAGAAAGCTTTATGGATTTCTACTGTGATTAGCTGGTAATTAGGTCCGGCAATTAATCACAAATGTGGAAATATGCATTGGGAATAATTTAGCTGAGGAGTGGCACTGACTAAAACTGTTTTTAATGAGCTTTATCTGCAGACAATTTTGAAGATAAGAAGTAATTTACATAACATTTTATTTTGTCCACAAAAGAGTAGATTAATTCCATTTTTAGCTGCTGTTACTTCGACAGCTTTCCAAGTACTATTTGTTCACTGCAAGTAAGATGAAAAGATCTGACCTGTAAATGTTAAGAGCTCTACAATTATTGTTCTTTCAATGCTATTTAGTATTGTTCTGTCAACTACTTTTACTACATAAAATTATTTCCATAGATTATATTTCTACATGCCTGAACAATATTTGAGCCCTCTCCTAATGGGATTCCCTTTATAACCTACTGTTGTAGTTGCTTGGAGGTCACTCCAGGTATCTTTGTGGATTCTTAAGCACTATATGTAATGTTGGCATTATACAGAAATTGTTGCCAAATACCTCTGAAATTGTTGGCTTAACAGAACCTGCTAACACTGCATTTTTAGTGATAGAATGCAAGGCATTACTTCTTCACAGCTCTGGGGTGCGTATGTGGCCAACAAAATCCCAGCCTCCGCACAGATGCAGATTCTAAACTTTTTTACCTGTTTATTCATTTTTAATGAACAAACAAATTAATGTTCATTAATTCTAAATGACATAATTTTCTTTAATTAATATTCTGTCTTCTATTGGTCATGGATTTCTCTCTATGCTAATTAGTCGATATTTTTAGTCTTTTTAGTGTCTTTTTCCTCTGGTAGGGACTTTCTAACTCATTACTAAGTCCTTTTTAGCAGCTTCTTTATCTTCCAGTTTCTGCAAAATATCTTTGTATAAATTATGTATTCCATAATCTTTCTCTCCCAGACTTTATTGATGCATATCAATGTTAGCTTAACAAAATCTACGGTTCGGTACTTTTCCCAAACTGTGTTCTCACAGTGGCAGCTTATGTTAAATTTTGCTGAATGCTAGCTGGAAGTGATGTAAGACCTAATACACCACTTACAATTAGTTAAAACAACTAACTGAAAGGTTAATTAAAAACATTTAAAAAATTAGAAAAGTTAATAATTTCCAATAAATTGTAATATCCCATCAGATGATCTCTGAGTTTTCTCATGTAGTACTCTAGTACTTTCCACGGATAGATATGTAGAACAAGGAGGAAATTGTTTATCATTCTGCAAAAGCCATTGCCCTGTCTCTGTTTTGTATGTTGATTTTTCTGCAAATGGAATGACTGTATTTGAAGGAGAATTTTTAAAATACTGCTTATGATCTAATGCCTTTCATTTCTCAGGCTTCCTAAAGGCATCTCAAATACTTTAGAATGCAGGTAAATTTAGGTTCTGCTTTTCACCTCTGAAAAAAACTGAATTTCTTCTCAGTGTTGGTGGTAGACGTCGAGTTGGATTTACCATTTTATAAGACAGGTATGTTATGCCTCTGCTTTTTGGTGTCTGTGAGTGCTTAGTATTTTATATATCTTTTAGATACAGACTAAAACATAGAGTGATGTTTTAATTTAATTTCAAGATCCTTAATTATCTGAACATTTCATTTGGCTCTGATATGTACCTTGGAGCATATTGGCTGCAGAGTGTTCACTTGATGGCTTCCCTATATGGGGTTGTCAATTTCATGTGATGAATAGCTCAGTAATTTTGGAGGCATTCCATACTTTGTAACTGTACAGTGAGTTGGAATCCCATTAATTATTTTAAAAAAATCTAATTCAGGTTCTTTAGGATTCACTAAACTGTATTTTTAAATGGCATGTTTATAATTCCAAATCTAGTAATAATTTTTTAAGAACCAACAAGTAAATTAAACAATTAGATTTAATGAAAATGAAATAAAAGCTGTGTTCTCTCAGGAACTTAGGATCTCTGTCTGTCATATTTTGGGTTTTATTTTTGTTCTGAATCATTATGCTAATGTAACTAAACAATTTGAATTTGTCACCACTGTTACTACAGACATCTTACTAAAAAATATTTGAATACTTCAGTTTCTAGTAAAGAAAAATTACATTTATTATTTTAGAACTATAGAATCACTGAGGTTGGAAAAGGCCTTTAAGATCATCAAGTCCAACCATAAACTTAACACTGCCAAGTCCACCACTGAGCCATGTCTGTAAGTGCCACATCTACATGATATTTAAGTATCTCCAGGGATGGTGGCACAATCGCTTCCCTGGGCAGCCTGTTCCACTGCTTGACAACTCTTTTGGTGAAGACGTGTACTCAATGTAAACCTCCTAAGTGAGGCCACTTCCTCTTGTCCTATTTTGACACCCAGCTTGTTACAGGTAGTCAGGTAGTTTAGTGCTCTCCCGTCAGCCTCCTTTTCTCCAGGCTAAACATCGCCAGCTCCCTCAGCCACTCCTTATAGGACTTCTGCTCCAGACCCTTCACCAGCTTTGTTGCCCTTCTCTGGACACACTCCAGCACCTCAATGTCTTGTGAGAGGCCCCAGACTGAACACAGGGGATTCGAGGATTCGAGGTGTGGCCTCACCAGTGCTGAGCACAGGGACACAATCACTGCCCTGGGTCTGCTGGCCGCACTGTTACTGATACAGGCCACGATGCCATTGGTCTTCTTACTACTAAAGACTGAGGGGAAAGGGGCATTAAGTAATTCGGTCTTTTCCTCATTCTTTGTCATTGTTTCTATCTGCATCCAGTAAAGGATGGAGAGTCTCCTTAACCCTCCTTTCATTGCTGATGTATTTATAGAAACAGTAGGCTGCCAAAGGGCCATGTAAACAATCCTTAATGGAAGCTACGGTGATATTCAGGAAAAAAAGCGCTATTGTTATTTTGAAATAGCTGCTTTATATTCCCTAAATAGTTAAAATGAGGCATACCAGATGTACCTGTGTTCCCCTAAACTCTATTGACTGATGTGTAATAGTGCTGAATATTTGGGAGGAGGGAGGGAAGAGTTGTGTTGGTAGACTTAATTTTTGTATAGTTTTTCAGTATTTTTGAGCTTCAGTTGCTGATAATGGAATTCCTCATTTTAGTGTAGTCATTCTGTTTTCTTCTCAACATATGAGCTATGAATTCCAAAGATTTTTTGTTCTCATTTTGGCCATCATAAAGATGCAGAAATTTAATTTATAGAGAGGTATAGTGCCATATTTTCAAATTGCATACTCAGATTATTTGTTCATTTGGAATAGAATTCAATATGTTTTTTATAAATGAGTAGGGTTTGGGGTGGAAAAAGTAAAGCATTTTCAACATGTTTCGCTCCCTATTTCATGTATTGTTGAGTTAGCTTGAATATTGAAATATATGAATAGATCGAGGGAAAGAATGATATCCCAGATGATTTACTCTGTTGTTTCCTACAGAGGCAATATATTATATTTTGAAAAAAAAGCAGAGAGTAATTATATATATATTTGGTAGATGAGCTCTTGAAAAGTTTGAGGTTGTTTTCTCCAACTTTAAAAATAATCGCCATAACTATATCTTGAGTTTATTAAATAGCGGTGGGTTAGGACAAGATTTCTAACTCTTCTAGTGAGTGGGCAGTTATTCAGTGTAATGCTTCATATAAGGAGAAGTGAGGAAGAAGGTGACAGAGAATGATTTTTAAGCATCGTCTTGGTAGAGACTCTTTTTTCTCTTCCATTGAGTGTCTAATTTATTATTTTTTTTATTGTGATCAGACTAAACTATGCCAACCTCTTTTTCTCAAAATGCCAACCTCCTTGCAGTTTAATGTTTTTTTCAGTATTTTAATGGAAGTACCTGATTGCACCTTTTAATTTGGAAGAGCTGAGTCCTTGGCTGGAACAAAAGAAACCATTTTCAAGAGAATCTGGAAGAACACTCTGACCCCACAAGTGCTGTCTGAACAGTGCAAATCTCAATGGTCCTTTGACAGCAAGTTCCCTTGAAACTGTTTGGCAGTGTCATTTATCTCCTTTCAGCTGCCTAGTTTAGCTCACAGACATGCAGAGTCTCACAAGATAATCCCTAAAAGACAGTGCTAGCATTTGTTATCTTTCTGGGCACAGTGTTTTATCTCCTATGGAACCATTAGATGCAGGTTTCTGGTCCTTGTATGAGTGATACACCAAGTAATGTCCCTATAGATGTTTTCATAGAGGATTGTTAGCATGCTATTTTTGTTGATGTAATGTATTTTAGATGTATTTTTTCCCTTTTTTCCCCCAGTACTTAAAGCTGCTGAAAGATGTAAGCACAGTCAAAAAATAGAACAAAATTTGAAAAGTTATCATAGATTCAAAGGAGGAAGAAATCTGTTGAATTTCATTGCCTGATGATAAGAAGATCTATTTCAGTTTAAATCAGTAAGTAATGCTGCAGGTTAGGGTTTTGTTTTTGTTTTGGTTTTTTCTTGTTTTTTTTTTTTTTTGGGTAATGGTATTTTCAGCATATTCATTATGTTTAATTTTGAAGATGCTTTATGTTCAGTTTTGGGATTTTGATAGCTGTTCAGACAAGAATATTCTCTACCGACACATTCAGACAGATGGTTGTCCTGTACAATATGTACAAGGATGTGCTTTTCTCAGGGACTGAATTTCAGCTTTGGCTGTTAAGACTTGGGGATTATGTTCATCTTCCCTCTCTGATTCAGGCACTGATGTAGCCCCTGGAGAGTAGGCTTCTGATTATCACTAGAGGCAGTAAACGAAATCTGTAAGATGGAAGAAGTAGGTCATGGTTTGTGTTCTGGTTTTCAGTTTATCACTAAATGGAGTAACAGAAAAGCCAATACCTATTGAAACGTCAGGGTATCAGCTATTGGTGCTGGTACTGCCATGAGGTGGAGTTTGACAGGTCAGTGATTGAATATTTGCATGACTGGATTTCATGAGAAAAGAGATGATGTTTCGACTTGAATTTGTGTATCATTCTAGTCAAACAGAAGTCAGAGTTGCCTTTGACTTTTTTTCCCCCTATGTAGAAATTGAATTGATTTTAGTTTATTTGTCTCTGAAGAATTTTCTTTTTAAAAAATATCACCTTTTTAACAACTTGGTAAAAATCTATGAAAAATTAGAAATCACTTAAAAAAACCTGTAACGTATTACACCGTAAGAGATTTCAGTTAGAGATCTCTTACAGCAATCAAAAAACCCCTCCTAGAATGCTTAAATTATTTTTTTGGTGCAGGTACATTTGAGTTGACTGAAAAAAAAAAAAAGAGTTATTCCCATCTTTGTCATAGTGATAGTTTAAAGTTTCATTTGGGATCACCCAGCATGATCTTAGAATCAAAACACAATAACAGAAGGTTGGTTGAATGGGGGGAAAAAAAAAAAAAAAGACTTCTGCACACCTCTTATTCTGTATTCCAGCATACAGAGCAAGCAAACACAGATAATTTATCTGTTCTAAACCGTGAAGGAATGGGGAAACAATGTTGTTTTGTATTCTTGTAGTTGGTTTTCTTTATTTGTTTCCATTTTTTGGATATGTGTGTTTGAATTATCACTTTATGCTTGTTGTAAAAGTATTATTTTGTCACACTGTTAAGCTAGAAGTTATGTCAGTTACTAGAAGTGATGTATTACAGTATTAGTGTACTGATTACAGCACACTAACAGACAGAAATTTGTTATTTTTTATCACATGTAAATGCAAGAGATTAAAATACATGTGCTTCCTAACGAAATTGTGAGCGTGTCGGCATGATATCATGCTTTGCTTTGAGCTGACCTGCTGTTTTGAATAGTTGGGGAAAATGATCCCATAATAATATCACTTTCTTTTTAAATAAAATAATAAGATTATGGGTTAAAAGCTCATGCTACTGACATTTTCATTTCCTCTTCAATCTGAGAATAGTTATGATTTGTTGTTACAATTTCTGTTTCATAATGAAAGCTGCTGATCTGCCTCACAAAATGGAAGAGTGCAGACTCTGCAATGGTTTTTTAAATGCTGCTCTGCCATATGCAGCTATAACAATTGGCTGCAATAAGTAGCCTGTCTTCTGGCCTTTATCTTGTAGAGTATCTGAAGAACCATTTTTTTCATGTTTTCTTTGAGAAACATTTAACCTGAGATTCAGCCTGTCTTCTTTGATCTGCTGTAAAGCATCAGTACATAGCTTGGACCTACCTCTTGGCCTGCTGGTAATTCAGACTCTGGGAGGCTGTGAGAAAGCTTTCAGGAGTTGGGATAAAATCTGGGAGCTGTTTCAGGAGAGGGCACACTAGGGGCTTTTTTTTTTTAAGGAAGATGTCTGTTGGATCTACATTTTTGCTACAGTAGAGCATAGGGCATATTCTTGGGAAACTTCTAAGAACAGTTTGACTACTTCAATCTGACACGAAATGACAGTTTCTCATCCTGGAAGTACAGTTCTCTAACATATGTGAAAGTCTCAGCTTCTTCAAATGCACCAAAAGCATGTCTTTACAAAAATGGTTGTGTTTTGTTGGTTTCTTTAATACCCTCTATGTGAATAGCATGCTGTTTGAGTCATTCCCAAGAAGTGCCATGTAAACTTTATACTTTATAAATTTCCTGTTTTATAAGCTGCCTTATTTTTGTCAGCTCTTGTATATAGTGATTACTAAAAAAAGCTAATAAAGTGTTGATGAATAAGTGAGGAAGGAAGAATGACAAATTTCCAGAAGTGGAGGGAATGATGTTATATGTGAGAGTAACTTGGCTCCTCCCAGCTATTCCATCTATAGGCTGGCCAAGTGAAGCAGCACCTGACTCCCCTGAGCAGCCCGGGCAGGGTGCAATGGCCAGGAGCCCCCGAGGGTGGGCAGGTGTGAGCTGCTGGAGCTGTGCCCTCCTCTCAGGGTCCAAAATATGGCTCTGAATGAGGGGCTGTGGTCTTCTCTTGAGTGATACCACGTGTTTCTTACATGGAATCGCTTCCATTCTTTCAAAATGGTTTTCTGTACATTATGATAGTCTCATTCATGTGAAAAGAATCTAACTTCTGTGCACCTGTTTCCACTTGTGGGATTTTTGGGGGAAATGAAGTGAAAAGTGATGCAAGGTTAGATCTACATAACTTGATGGGCTCAGCCTCTCTTAAGGTTGGAGTGTTATTATACCTGTCCTTGA
Source organism: Lophotriccus pileatus (assembly GCA_035583135.1). Taxonomy (NCBI): domain Eukaryota; kingdom Metazoa; phylum Chordata; class Aves; order Passeriformes; family Tyrannidae; genus Lophotriccus; species Lophotriccus pileatus. The sequence continues at coordinate 27,371,804 of JAWWES010000041.1, forward strand.
ATTTCCTGTGTTCTGAGCAGTAAATAACCGATGCTGTTCCGATGGCAGCTTTCCAATAGTACTGTAAAAGAAAAATTCCTTCAGGGTGAAAACTCTTCTCTAATGGTTGCCATGGAAATGGAGAACCGAGTGATTATATGGCCTAATATCTCGGTTACATGTAAATGTTCTGCAACCTTTTCTGCCTTATCATTTAGGAGAAACATTGATTCTCTAACCATTAGTGCTTTCAGCTGCATTATAGCTTGTATTTGGAACAACCCTTTAATGCAGAAAAATAGGTATCTATTTAAATAAATGGTTTGGTTTCATAGAGTCCTGCTGGCTGTTCAAGGTTTTAGTAGGCAGTGTTGTTTTCCTGTTGTTGTTGCATAGGGTGCATTTTTTAGTTTAATGTAATCAGTGCTTCAAATACCGTACTAATATTCAGGGAATATTACTATTTTTTCCCTGTCATAGCCCCTGTGACATTTCTAGTAAAAGATTCCTCAGTGTTCCAGAGAATCTGTAAGACAGGAGATACAGCTAAATTGATCATAATTGCCTCAGTATGCTGCTTGTTATTAGTGGAGACAAATTATTGCAGTGTATTCTGGTCAGGTAAATGAATCACAGTGTGGTGTTGGAATGTCAAATTCCTCCATCCATGAGAGAATTAAACTTCTGGAAAAATGCTGTGTTAAACTTGAGTTAATGTCAACTGATTTATCTTTAACAAAAGCAAATATTATACCACATTTAATTATTTTTTAATGTGGTATAACTTCATGACCACTAGCAGTCTGAAAGTCTTTCCCCATTTCTGTGGCGTCACTAACCTTCTAAAGATAATTTTAGTATGATCAATTTCTATGTGGAACAACGTTTTAACAATATATTATTTCATTCTGGCACAGGTCTTTTCACTTTGTTCAATAGCAATGTAAATGTGCTCTTACATTGAAAGAAAAAATTGCATAAAAAGGCAAACTATTCTTATTTGTTATATCTAAGTTTTGGTTTATAATTGGATTTATTTTTTTAAGTGCTGTCTGCATTTACTAGGAAAATTGCAATATTTCCATTCAGCATGCCAGCTCCTAGCCTTTGCACTTCCTCCAATAAAAGCCTAGTGAGTGAATCTTCATGGTTTTGTCCATAAGTTAGGCTAAAGTTGAAGGAAAGTACTTTAAGAAGTATCTCAAAATATTAGTTCATTTTGCTTTGCTGGTAATTGAAAGCATAGCTTGATTTCAGTAATACTTATTAGTGATTCTTCTTTCTAACATCTATTTTTCAGGTTTACTGTGGAAAGACCAAAAGGACTGTTGTGTTTGAAGTGACATTTTGTGATTAAAAATATATTCTCTTCTAAATATGAGACTGTGGATGAAAGTTAATGTCAACAGAGAAGGAAGTCTGGGACCAAAAAGCTCTTTTGTACCTTGAGAACAATACATAGGATAATGTCACAAAGCACAGTGACTGGTGTGGGCGTCCAGATGTATTGATATTTAGATATACCTATATTTCAGGTTATGAACAATAGATACATAGTTCTTAGTTGATGATGTTTATTATTTGTAATGGCGTTGGTGTTAGTAATTCAAATGTTAGCTGCTTTTTTATATGAGCTAAGAATTCATGTTGCCCTTCTGTGCTTGTCATATGAAAATTGCATGCTTATTCTCTCCAGATGCTGTATAGCTTTAAGGCAGTCTCAGGACTGTCAGGCAGAGCATCTCCCTTTTCAAGTGCAATGACTGTACTGAGGCAAGGTGGAATGTCATACAAAGTCAGTTAGCATCTACTGTGTGGAGTTCCTCTGACGAACACAGGAAGAGGAGCACATTACCAATGAGATTAGACAAAAGTCTGAGTGACCAAAGAAAAAGGTGAGCTTTTATATGGAAAAAAATGTGAATTTCATGAATAGCATCTAGATATTTAAACTCTAGGTGCTACCAATGCTCAGTTAGAATAAGATGTTATTAATTGCATGATTTTTGAAATACTGCTTCTGCCTAGTGTGAAAATATGTAGGAGTAATACACAGTCTTCATACCTCTTGCTGGAGTTGATCTTAGAAACACTTGCTCTGTACCTGAACTATGCTAATCAAAGAGAGGCAGTATTCAGCTGCCTGTCCTGCTAACTTGGTAGAAGGGTTTCTTTCTGGGACATGCAGAAACAACCCTGAGCATATTTCAGGACTTATTACAGTGCTGAACCATATTCCAGAAGAGTTTGTGTCTGCTTGGCTCTGCTGTATACAGTGTTGAAGTAGTGTGGATATAGGCTGTGGCAGTGGAACTCTTATGTCAGATAGTATGGTTCAGAGCATCTTCAATTTCCTAGTGTATACATAGCTGTGATAATGTAGAGTAACTTGAAGAACAAAAAAAGGTAACCTGGTACCATAAAAGGTACCAGATAATTAGCCAGATACTTAGGAAAAGCGACACATGTATTTGAAGGTCTGGAAAATATAATTTTACTCTGAAAAACTTTTGTTGGTAACTAGGCCCTATGTAATTCTACAGAAGATGTTCCTTTGGGTTCATTAGCTTATAAATCCATATGTAATGTAATGAGCCACCTGTGAGTGTTTCGAGTTCAGGGCTGAGGCAGAGAAATACTTTCTCTGATTCCAAACAAAATGTCTGAGCCCTCAAAAGTGTGGATTCATCTGTATCAACAGCCTGCTAATCACATTTCTCTTTAGGAATTTGTCCAGAAGCTGAAGAAAGTTTTAGTGACTCACTGTGGATTGACTCCACAGATGACACCAGCAGCTCGTCTTTCCCAAGGCAGATCCTTCTGTGAATAGCAGAACTTGGTTTCTGATTCAAGAGGAAGTGTGTTTGAGGAAGAAGGTTTTTGAATTGTACTTTTGCTTCTGACCTAACCACCTCTTTAATTACTCAGTGACACTGCCAAAGTGATTGACAGAGCCATGACACATAATGACCTGTGGTATCAACCCATGCGACAAAGTCAAAATCCATATCACGCAAATAGTCATGTCAACAAGTCGAGATGAGTTCTAATACCTGAGGAACTGCAGTGCATACAAACAAGGAAACACTTCCTTTATAAGAAAAAGTTGATCAGAGACTATATTCAGGGGCCAGCAAGGGAATATATTCTATATGGATAGATCAGTAGCTATACCAATCGTGTTTCTTTCAGTGCTTAGATTCAATGAGATTGATGGCCAATGAAGGCAAAGTAGCACATCGCGGGCTATGAGAAAAAAGTATCCTGATCTGGATGGACCACATCTCTTTTCTCAGCACAGTCTGAAACTGCATCATGCATCCTTAATATTCTCCAACTCAAACAAAGTTTAGCTTGTTGACCACATGCTTGTCATAAGATTTATGCATATATTTGTGAATAAAATAGGGTTGAACTTGGTGATTTTCAATTTCTATTTCTTCACACCCAGACAGCCCCCTCCCTGCCTTTTCTCACTTCTCTAATTCAGTAATTGGGAGCCCCCGGTGGTCTAGTGGTTAAGATGCAGGGCTGGTACCCTTGAGACCGCGGGTTCGTTTCCCGGTCAGGGA
>JAWWES010000041.1:27375454-27413311 GCA_035583135.1 Lophotriccus pileatus
GGTAAGGACCTTCCCCGGCTCTTCGTTCGCGAAGACGGGCCATTATTATTATTATTATTAATTCAGTAATTTATTTCAAAGTCTGTCATTCATTCTGCTTACTATCCTGGAAATGTCTAGCTCCTAGAGAGATACAGGTGGTGATCCTTTTGATTTAGGAAGTTGTCATCCTGGTTTTGGAAAGAAATGCAAAACAAACTAAATCCTACTGAAACTCAAGATAATAACAGCAGGTGCCTATTCCACTGTCAGAAACATTATTTTTAGCATTCATAAACATGCATGAGCTAACTTTAAATTCACTTAATTGGGTTAATTGCTAAGAAGACAATGTAGGAGAATGGGGTTAAACAATAGCTGCAAAGGGCTCCTGGGCAATAATTCTTGAGCAATTAACCTACAATTTCTTCCATGCTACCACACTTATACAATTTTCAACACTGCAGCTAGATAGTGTAAATATGCCGCAATTATAATTTTGCATAAATCACTTAAGAAATTTTAGAATTGGTACAATAAAATCAAAGCATCAATTTGTTATGAAGGGATGTCTTTTAACCAAAGCAGACTGGCGGCATTTTTTGCCATGAACTTACACTTTTGTTTTGTATTCATCTGCAGTTCAGGATAACAACTGTAGTATCTGGGACAGATCTGCACAGGGATTTTGGTGGCATACACTAATATTAAGAAGGAGACACATTCTATTAGTCTGCAGAATCTTGCCTAAGAAAAATTATGGAGAAGCTACAAATTAACATTTTGGTATAACAAGGTTCCAGGTTTCGTCATTATTTCATACAGGCCTCACCAATTAGCACACACCTCCCTTTTGTGTATCTGTAGAGTGGTTTTATTTTTTTTCCCCCCTTCAGTTCAGGGTAAATAGTTCCCATATCCCACTAAACTGTTTAACTGTGTCATTTATCTTACGAATTGGATGTTGATTTGAAAGCAGTGTCAGCATACAGGTATCATAGAGTAGGTTACACTAACCTTTATGGTTTTTCTAGGGTAAAAAGATTTTCTAAAGCAATGACTGAAGCCTATGTTTGAACAAAGACTACTCAGGAAGGCCTAATCTAAGGTACTGGTACTAAAGAAAAAAATGCATTTTTGTTCCTTGGGAAATTGTTCCACAACATAACATTTATTTAAATGAAAGCACTAGCATTTTAAAATGGGTAAAACATCAGATGTTCTCATGGAGAATCCTTAAGTTCCCTAAAATAAGCCATTTGCTCACAGGAGGTGAGGGAATGAAAAAGGGTAGGAAAGTCAAAGAGGATAAGAAACAACAGAGGCAGCAGTGATAGATGTTTTTAGTGTATTAGTTCCTGTTAATTTTATTACCAATTGTATTAGATGCCCTGTTTTATTGCTTAAGTGTCAATATTTGATTATTTTGTGAACTGGTTGATGTTTATTTTATCTTTTGAATTGAGAAAGAGGTGTCATAAAATATCTAAACCTTGCTGTGCATTTAATTTTTGTACTACTTATTGGTTTTTCTGCAGAGCTAAATGTCTTAGTAAAGTGGAATATTAGATTACCTAATTAAGTATTTCAGAGGGATATGTGCTAAAAATAAAACTGGTGGCAGCAATTTGCTGTTCTTAGTAGTTATAAATGTGTAAAATATAGAACACAACCTCAGACCTCTGCTTGAATAGGATTTATTTTAAGAGCTTTATTTACAGCCTGCATCATCGGGGGAATATTTCAGTGATTTCTTTCAGAACTGGCTCAAACCCAGTAATGACTGAGCCACTTATAATATCCTAACACTTTAATTGTCAATTATGTTGTTTTTGATGTGGCCTTCAGTCTTTAACTGGATACTTTACAGAACGAGAGGCATGGGAGTAGTGGTTAACCCTTCCAGAAATATGATTTGCCAGTGTATTGCATGCAGCAGTCATGGCACAACATGGCTCTCAGAGGACTCCCTGACATTTGTTTGCCAGCAGTGATAATACTGTCCATTGTAATTTTGCTGACAATCAGTAGAGTGATTATGGATTTATCTGGTGCTGTAGAAATGTGTGACACATTGACAGCTGCAAAAATTATTTAATTTTGACTCCATACAAGCATACAGCTAAGTGCTTATTAATAAAGCAACATTTATAAAGTAGATATTATGATGACACTCCACCCACAAAAGTATAATTCTTGGAAATGAATGATGAATCAGGAATTTCATCACTTGACAAAAACCATTAGAAAACGATGATGCAGGTAGATTAGTATGACTAGTGTTTTTGTTGATTTAATACGATTTGAAGTTTGCTAATCTTGTGAAAATGTGATTGTTTGCTTCAACTAAAGAGAGCTTCATTAATGGCATTTAATACTCCAGAAATCTGTTAAATGAAAAAGCTTTAGGATTTCCTTAACAGAGAAGAAATATGATGTGCTGTGTGTGGAAATATTACCACTTAAATAGCAGTAATCCTAAAGTTATTTTGAAACTTAAATCATTGAATGGGCACTGTTAAAAGGAAGAATATGTGTGCATGTGTGGGTGTATGTTCATATGAACATCTGAACACGAGTTAGAAAAAGGACACCTTATTGCACTATACAACTATACGAATGGAAGTTTTAGCATGGTGAGTGTCATCAGTCTCTTCTCCCAGGTAACAAGTGATAGGATAAGAGGAAATGACCTGAAGTTGCACCAGGGGAGATTTAGATGGGATACTAGGAAAATTTCTTCACTGAAAGAGTTGTTAAGCATTGGAACAGGATGCTCAGGGAAAGACGTGTAGATGTGGCACTTAGGGACAGGGTTTAGTGGTGGACTTGGCAGTGCTGGGTTAACAGTTGGGCTCAGTGATTTTTAAAGCTCTTTTCCAACTTAAATAGTGTGATACTATGATTCTACGTTTTGTTACTTGTATTCAGCATATACAAACTCATGGAAGAGGCTGAGGAAGGAGATATTCTCCTTGCACTTTGGGTCTATTTTCTTTTGACTAGAACTTGGATAAATAATTCACAGTCTATTTTACAAATTAAAAAAAAAAAGATGGAAGTTGGCTGAAGTACTTAATGTCCACAAGCAAAGAAAAATTTTCGCAGGCTGGTGGTTCCTTTCAGAAATCATCAGGCTACCTGTAATACTGATGGATTTTAGCCAGTTACATACTTGGTGATCAATTATTTCACCTTAACAAGAAATTTTTGATGATTTGATTAAACAGATAAGATGCCTGAAATGGGTATCTTTTGATTGGGTAAGTATAATTCATGGACTCATAGTACTGTTTAAGCACCTTTGATCAGTAATGTCAAAAAGTATTCCATCAGTATTGGTTTTTTTAGTTCAATTGTAGTATGCAGACTATTCTTTTGGAACTTTTAACAGTGTTTAAAGGTATGCTACAATTATTTGTTGTGTAGTGGAGGTGAAGTTTGTTCAAGGTTTAGAACAAAGAATAGGAGGAGGACAGTTCAAGTGAAAATATTTACACCAAAGCTGTGTATTTCTTTACTTGATATTCCATGCGTTATTCTTTGACAAGAAACATATAGCTCTGCTTAATGCAGATATCTAGATTTACACTTGGTTGTTTAATGAGTTGATGGCAGACTGTTATTAACATGAGATTTGTAGGTCAGTAGAAGCAGTTAGACATTTGGAATGGAGGTACTCTGTTTATTTTCATTGCACTCGCTCTAGTTTAGTTTTTAAAGGAATTAGCCTCTGAAACAAACATGCAAATCTTGATATCAATACCACTCAGATCAGTGAATAAAAATACCCACAATGTGCACCTGAGTAAATTTTTTCTTGTTAATTGAAAAAAAAATATGGTTTGATTCCTGCTGCTAGTAATGGAGTAGTCCTGTGTCACTTACCCAAATCAGAGATATGCTTTGCGTCTTAGCAGTTTTACTTTTTTCTCAGTCAACAGTTTGAGTTGGTGTTAGTAACAGTAATGGCAAAAACTACTGAGAAGAAGAACATTATATTTGTATTTCCTTCTGCGTTGTGATTCATTTTAGCACATGTTAAAAAAAATGCCAAAAGAAGTAATAACTATAATTATTTTAAAATTACTGCAACCCTTGGGAAGCTTACTGTAATAAAAAATAATGTTTTGGGGAAAAAAATGGAAAATAGAAGTATACAGGTTTCAAGTTTTGCATAGTGCCTTTGTTTATTTTAAAATTACCTCTCTGTATATTCTGAGTGGATATTTATGTAAAACTGCTTGCAGTCCGTTGACTGGCTGGAAGATGTCTCTTTTATTATGATTTATTGTTTTGCCTCTAATTAATTTTTCACATAGATACTTGTTGAAGTTACAGCTTGTTGAAATGTTTGTTGAATGTGGGTTTGTTCATTCTTTACTTTCTACATCAGGGATGTTATACTTGTAAGTACTGTAAATTTTGACTCCTTTTTTTTTATAGTCTCTTGGTCTTTGCTTTAAAAAGTAACAGGGGGTTTTGAAATACTACATCTTGTGTCTGTGTCCAACTCCTGGATAATTTCAGAAATTAAGCATAAAGAATTAGGAAGCTCACTCAAAAATGAAAGGATATAACAGCTTCTGGAAAGGGATAGATGTAATTGTACAGCGGTTTTCCAAGCCCTTAAATAAGCATGAGAGTTGGCAAATTTGCTTTGGAGTATCTTGTAGGCAGGAGCACTTATTGTAGAGGTGATAGATCTTTCCATGATAACGTGAATTGTGTGTGTTGTCTGATGTGCTACTTCCTGTAATATATAGCCCTATGAGAATTCTCCATATGAAATAATAAATATTAATTTTATTAGGAAATTATATGGGCATTTTGTTTTACTTCTTCCACATACATTCCAAAGCAAAAGAAATGGAGTTTGGCAAGACAAATGGTTTGTTGTTTCTTCCATGTTTTTCACAGCTGTGAAAGATCTAAAGGCACAGAGTTCATTACAAGAATGCTTTGTAGTCTAGCAAATTCACCTTGCAGTGACTGACTTAAGGAGCTCAGTTTATTTAGTTTAAAAAGAGGAGTTCAAATTTGACTTGATCAGACTGTAAGTACCTGCACTGCAAAGAGAAAACTACTGTTAGAGAGGCCTTTCATTTGACAGACAAAAGTACAGCAAGACTGTAAAGCTGGAGTTTGAAAATGCAGAAAATAGCAGTAAAATTACAGTAAAATGTATTTTTTGATGGTGAGGAGTTATTTACTCTTAGATTGACCTTAGCCAAGATGACCTATTTCATAAAAGCTGTGTTTTAGTGTTACCACATGTTATGAGACCTGATGGTGATGGTTTGTGATGTGTATTGTACATGTATTAACACTAAACTGTTACTATGGCCATTTTGTTCACAGAATCTTTTTCAAGTGCATATCCTAGTGGTATAATTTGTGGTTTATTGTTCTTAAGCTTTAACTACTCTTGGTATCACCAAAAATCTCTCTCTGGCGTATGTGGGAGTATATTGGCAAAGAAAATTGCAGTAGTACTATGTTGCCTAGTAGCTGAGACATACAGGCAAAAGAGCTAAACTTAGAATAGTGGTAGTGTTAGTCCAAATAGAAAACCAAGTTTGGAAAACCTGACTTCTCAGAAACATAAGCTGTATATAAAAGAATTCATATAATCTATACTGTATGGCAAAAACTCTTAATGCCAAACAACCTAGATTTTTTTTTTTTGTCCTGAAGTATTTTAAAATCTATTATAATATTGTCTTACTTTACAACGTTTTAATTTTTATTTATCATAGAGTGATATGATTGTTTTCTTTCTTTGTAAGATTGACAAGAAGTGTAATAAATAGTGGCAAAAACTGTAAGATCTATAGATGTAAGAGAGTACAGAAGTGAACAGATGAAGTGCTAGATAGAGGTTCTGCTCAGAAGTCATATGGAGAGAGAATTTTCATCCAAGATTGCTTAGGAAAACACTTCATTAAAACAATTTCCCATTTTTCTTTCTATTGGCAATTTCCCAGTAATTAAACAAACAGTGACAGTATGCAGCATCCTCAGCATAGTACAATTAGTATGACACAGCAAATACCAGCATAAAAGTAGATTGTTTCACTTACAAAGCCTCTAACCCATGTTATTTAAAGTGTTGTTCTTGGCATAATGTTACAGTTAACTATGAGTTATAGCAGCTCTTGAAAAGTTTCCAAAATAGAATCGGGTGAATTAATAAATTTCACCCAAGTTCTTGGAAGAACAATAGACTTCTTTAGATTTGAAGTACCTAAATAAGTAATCTAGTGAGCAATGAAAAGCATTTATGCTGTAAAAATTACTAAATAAGCTACATGAATCCCAATCAAACTACTCTTATGTTCCACTGTTATGAATTCACTTGACTGAATATAAATGCCTTCTCCAGTGTTCATTTATCTCCAGTTTTCCATGCCTACTATATATTTTCATATGCTTGATTGCTAGAGAGCTGCAGTTAAGTACCTTCAGATCTGTATTCTCTTCCCTTTTACATATAGCCTTGCTCATTAAATTTGGTCTCTTGAGAATAATATACTGTAAACAGGTTGGAAACAAATTGCGTTAACTCCTTGGAAATGTTGTGAAGTATTTTTACCATGTCTAACTGGGAAAGTGAGAAAAGATTACTTCAATAATTATACAGAGATTCTTTTCCATAATTAGTTCACTTAGCTGATTTTATCTTCCTTTTAACAGACAAAAGAGTTGTGTCGGCTGTGTCTCAAATGCAAAGAATATTCTTTTTTGGTAGGAGCTGAGAGATAGTGTCTATAGTGTGGAGCCATTGGTGCTGGCTTTCCCTTGCTTGTGGCAGCCCTGCTCCTCTGCTTCCTTAAATATTTTGCTGATATTTGTCCAATCCAATTTAAGCATCTAAAAAGTAGATATTTTTGTCTGAGTTAAAATAGCTCAGGAGGAAAACCAGACATATTTACATAATGATTCATTTAATCTAGTTCTCTCTCTCTGCTCATGGAGTAAGTGTAAGTGCCTGAGTCAGACCCAGGTATTTAAAAAATATAAGTATCAAAGACCAGGTCAGGGGACTTCAAACCCTTTTTTTCACCCTTATGTTTTGAAATCATCTCTCTCAAACTAAACAGAGTGGAGATGCATGATAACAATATTCACATCACCCCAGTTTAGCCCAGGTTTGCCATAAGAGTGAGCTGGGTAGTACTCCTCACTCCTCACTCATGAAGGGAGAGAGGAACTATGCCAGCGTGTAATTTAGAACAAGAAACTGAATAGCAAACAGCCTTTCTCCAAAAGAGGTGTCCTTAAGGAGTTAAATTCTTAACAGGAGTTGATGAGTGTGCTTAAATATTGCAATGTATTAATTAATCAATTTAGTTTATTCAGACAGTTTGTTGGGCTGACAGTATGCAGACAGGCCCGTGTAGTGACAGCTCTGTAATGTTAAGTGGCCTGCAGCAGTTATGCCCAGAAAGCTGAAAACATGCTATTCCTGATGTTTGGGTGCATCCGGACATATTTGCAAGATCATTCCACATTTTTACCTATCTTGAAGGAACTTTTGGATGGATTTAGCTGTGCTCTTAATTCTGAAGCGGAATGTGGTAGATTTTCATTTGCAAAAGTATTGCTTTATTTGTTCCCAAATTCCCCCTCAAAACTGAACAACCCAACACTTTTTTTGTTTGTAATACCTGCTACAGTACAATTAAATTTGCTATTTTAAATATAGAAAAATATCTATTTTTAATTTACTTTGTACATTCAGGAACCATTCATTATGGATGTATGAAATGAAAAACAGATATTAATATTCTGGCTATTAGCAAAAGTGTTTTGGGAATGATATGCTGAAAATAAAAGCAAATAGAGTAAAGATTCTTGCATACCAGTCTTGTATATCAGATCTGTTTCAGCATTAAAAACTTAATGTAGTCTGCCTTTTTTTTTGCTTCCAGTCAAAACTATGTTAATTCTTTAAAAAATAATAAAATTCAAATCCTAGGGCACACACAGCATGCAAAATGTTCTGCAGGTAAAACACAGCTCCAGGTATTAGATGCACACTTTTTACTTTTATGTTTAAAAATTTAAATCTGTTTATATTTTGAATAATGAGATTGAGGCTAGTTTTATAACTGTGAGGCATAAACACAAAAAGACCATAGCCTCAAATGTCTTCAGTTTATATTTGACACAGAAATATTTTTTGAAATTGCTGAGAGCATAAGGGAGGAAAAAAGATCTCTTTATAGATTACACTTCCCACTCCATTTTGTATTATTATTATTATTGGTCCTCTTTTAGGACAGCTTACCTATTTGGTAAGCATTCCATAGTGTATGTCAATTTTTATAGCCTGATATCTGATAAACTCAACACTTTCAGTCAAGATCAGCAGGTAGGTGACACACTTGGGCTCACTTTTCATCACACATAGAACAATTGTAGCAAGTCAGCTGTGCAGCTCTTTCTGTAGGCGAAGGGTGTAACTCTCTGATGTTCTATGCTCTGAAAGCTGGCAGAGGAAAGCTTCTCTGGGCTTCCTTCTTATGAATGTAGGAAGAACAGCTTTCACCAGAGCACTGAAGTATTTTTCCACACAAAACAAAGAGCTGAGCTACAGGTGGCTAATGCTTTCTAAGTGAGCCTTAGAAATTAGCGAAGCAGGAGAGTGATGTAATATTTTGATACTGTGATGTCATAAATCAGCTTCTGCTGTTTTTGAAATTTCAAATTTTAAACCTATTTCACAAATAAAAGCCAGTGTTTAAAATCTTCCTGAAATACTTAACATCATAACGGTAGAAGTGTGCAATCAGTTTTCCTATTTCCTAAATAGATATTATTATAAAAGCCAAGTAATTGTGTATTTTTATTTTAGGCCTTTCTTAGCAAGTTCATTACCATTCCACGGATTCAGAACACTGAAGCATTTTTAACTTTATTTTCTTAGATATAAAGTCCCTAAAGGAAAAATGCCAGTCTTTGAAGCCTTTGCTCAGATAAATCCCATAAAGAGTTTTCTACTTGCACATGCCTTTATGTCAGTTTTTCACGGTGAATCTTCTTTGATAACTGCTTCAGAATGAGAACAAAGATACTACTATGTTCATGTTAGTCACATGTTTGTAAATGATGAGCTGCTAGTGCCAATGATGTCTTTGTTTTATGTTGATTAGTCCATGGTGCCATGCTGTGGAGCTTGTCCTGAACTTGCTTCACTGATTCAGAGCAAGACGGTGTAAAGGAGAGACTTCTGCTCTCACTGCATGCCTTGTGGATGGGAGCAGCCTGTGTCTTGCTTTGCAGAAAGCTTAGAAGAAGAATGCATCATTTGATCTTTAAGACGGAGCATACCAAATGTTTGATTTTTGGCCTGCTTTACGTGGCATTTCCAGTCGCCTTGCCTTGCTGTTTCAGGACTGTTCCCCAACAACTTTGGGAGGTCAGGGCATTGGGAGACTGGAACATTCTTTAACTGCAGTCTGCAGCTTCATTGCTGCCTTTCCTTCTCTATTTTTTTGACTGAAGATTTCACTTAACGGAAAATGGCATATGATTAGTGGTGTTAGCAGTAAAAAACACTTCTTTGCTTGCTGGCTTTCTTTACATTGTGTGTAAAGAATTGTTGAGGCTTAAAATTTGAATTACCTAAGGATGATCAGAATTTTTTCTGTGTGACGTGTTAAAACACTTCCTCACTGCTTTTCTGTGTGTATAGGAGGCTGCTGTACTTTTGCTTAAGGTACCATTTTGGATGTACTTCATATTTTTTTTTATTTCAAGAATAGGGTGAACAGGGATCTGCGTGATAAAATTCTTCTAGTAATTTCTTCACACGCGGTAAAGTTTTCATCTGAGAGTTTTGAACGATTTATTTATGGAATGCTTTGAAGTCATGTTGAAAATGCAGTAACGTGAGTAGATAAGCCTACTTACATGTTACAAAAAATTCGGTATGCATAAAAATGCCATGTTTTATTAGAAATACTTTGTCAGTAAATTTACTGGCGTTTTAAAAGAAAAATGAAGAAAAAATGGCTATTAAACACTGAGTCTTTTCAGAGCTCTTACATTCTTCTTTGCTTTTTATCTGTTTTTTTTTTAATGTGCGTTTATTAGCATGTAAATTCAAGTGGTTAGTTGTAGTGCATTGATGGTCCAGAGTTTCAGGACATTGAAGAACCACTTTTAAAATAAATTCACATAATTCGGAGAATTTAGTTAAAGTTCTCTGAGATCTGATTTGAATTTTGTTTATAGAGTAGTGTTTTGCTGTGAAAAGAGTGAAGTTAAAATGTTATTTTTGCAGTAGTCTTTTCTATTTTTTTTCTTCCTGCTGTGCTTTTTGGTATTTTCCATTTGAAATCTGAAATAAAATACCAGTGATTGATGGTTTATTTGGCTAAGAATGTAAATATTGTGTGCTGTTAAAGCTGTTCAAGAGTAGGAAGTTTTTTAAAAAAAATAATGTGCAATGTTTAAAAAAATTTCCTAGAATAATACATTTGTCTTTATCAGCAGTTTATTATGTAGAATGAAAAAAGGCACCCACCTAACCAAGGTAAATGTCAGGTGCCTCAGATTAAATATTATGTACAAATGTTTGTAATAAACACATAAAAACCTGTTTACATTTTTGTTTACTAATAGAAGCTAAATCACTATGCTAACATAAAGCATCTGGTTTTGCTCTTTTGTTTAATCTGAGCTACTTTGATCTCTTTTTGCTCATATAATAAAAAATAGTGGTAGTATAATGTTCTCTGTAGATGTGTTATCTCTGCTCCAAGAATTTGTTAGGTAGCTTCATTTCAGTTTGTGCTCTGAATTGATAATGTCATTACTTAATGTTCAGTGAGGCTGTTGGGCTTTATGTAAAAGTAATTACTGTCTAAAACCAGCCTAGTATAATTTTAAGATATGAATGTACTAACTCTGAAGTCATAATAAATAGAAAAATTAATGGGTTTAAACCCCCAAATTTTTAACACTGATTATCTTTGGTATGTGCCTCAGGAATTGGTAAGGGATATGAAAAGGGTACAGACTTTCTAAACACTATAAACTTCATTTGCTGTTTTTTTTTAGTAGCATGCATGGTACTGGAAAAATAATTCATATGTGTCTTATCTCTTCTGGAATTAAGAGCTAAAATTAGGTAACTTACCATTTAACTAATTAAACTTCCAGCTAATGGTGAGAGAAAGGTACTCCACTGCTATTTTTAAAGTACAACATGCTGCAGAGATTGTATACTCAGTTGCTGTAGACATTTTTGTACATAATCAATTGTTATGAAAATTAGTGATTTTTCGTATATCATCAACTGAATGCATTTTCAGTATTACTAAATGACGTAAAAAAAATTATGCTTTTTTTAGTGGTTGGAGTGCTTGGTACAGTGACCTTTCTCCACAGCAAATAGATTATGTGCAACCAGATTCTTTGGTATTCTACATTTGCCCACTCACATGGTGGCACGAAAAATAGCAGAGTCTGTGAACTTAAGGAAACCATTGAGGGGAGCTTCAGAATGAAGCTGAGAGAATTAAATTCACTAGTGGAAATGAAAGGTAGTATCTTCTCTGTGGGATAATCAACCCTGCATGGTTGCTTGCTAAAACAGGAGATGTGGGTGTGATGTTTCTCTGCTGCCTGGGCACTCCTGGTTGCATTTTGGAGTAGGGAGAATATAGTCCTTAATTTGTTGATTCAGAAAGCTAACAAATCCTTTTATTGGGTTGAATAGATAAACCCAGGCAGTAATGATGAAAGGCAGTGTAGGGTTTATGGGGACAGGCCTTTTTTGGTCACTGAAGATAAGGTCCTTAGTTGTGTTTCTGTATGAAAGCAACTGAGGGTGTGGAGAGAGCTCTGTGGTCCTCTGTCTTCCCGGGACTAGATTTATTTCAGTTTTGGCCAGAAATTGTCCCAGGATTCATTACAAAAGCTTCTTTATCTGGGACAAGTTGCTAGCTGAGTGCTATGTCCCCCCAGCTGAAGAGCTGCTCTGTGGGGCCTACCTGCCTACACCTGAGCTACATTTTTTGGATAGTAAGACCATGTCTTTTGTAGAATGTTTAGCCTTAGACTGCCTTGAAGACATAACTCCTTTTTCAAGCCTTCTTGGCACTGCTTGACCTGTTGCCAGCTTCCCATGTGACTTTTCCTTTCTCCTCCACCTATGAGATGTCAGCATTTAAGGTGCTACTCGAAGCCCTGAAGAGCAGGGATTGGGATTACACTTCCAGCTGTTTAATACATGCGTGGGATACTGCCAGTCCTGTGCAACTGCTCGTTGTGGGTTATCTTATTGTTGCCATCTTTCATCTCGATTGTGTTAATGTTAGTCCTGTGCCAGTTGTTGTTTGGACCACTAGTCATAATTAGTCTTGCTATTCAAAAGCATTAAATATTTCAGATCATGTGCTTGCATTTATTTCAGAAATTACAGAGAAACAACCTTTCAGAATGTCATTTTACTTATTGTAGCTGACAGGCTGAAACTATATAATGTTGTGTATTCACTGGGACAGTTTCTTCAGTTACTCAAACTCCTTTCTGTTCTTCAGCATCATTTTTGTACATTTGCCTGTTTAAATATGCAAGATCTGTGTTCCCTTATCTGATAGTGATATATCAGTATCCTATATCTGATACTGATGCTTTCTAGAACTGTAAAGGTTGTTTCCTACAGCTGTAAAGTTGAGATACTTTCCTTTTATCTGTGAAATAGGGGTATCATAAAAAGTATAGTTGTTTATAGATCACTGATTACAAGTAAAATCATGGGAGTTGAGTATAATTTTGGCATTACATACTATTTCATAATATTATTTGATTAGCTAAAATAAAAATCAGAAAAGTTAATGAGAAGAAATCACTAAGAAGCAGAATTTTGTACTTCTTAGTGGAAACGCTACTCAGTGAATTCTCTGCTTGCAGAGGCATAAAGAATTTATGCTCCAAAAGCACACTGAGAAAATAATTACCTCCTTTGTACTGCGAGAGGCAGTGTTCTTTATTCTGCTACAAATTTGCCCTGCCATCAATAGAAAAGGTCTGGCATCCTCCTTGCTCTGAGCTGGATCTTCCTGTCCTCTGGCTTATGTTAGTGTTAGCATTTGGAGGCCCTCACAGTGATCCAGATCATTGAACTGGTGCAGTTAAAAAGAAAAATGGTTCAGAAAAAGCCCATGGTACTGGTGGCATCCAGTGACTCATCTAGGAAATCTTAGTCATCTAAAGGTGTGTGTCCAATTATCCACTGATCTGTGCTTTCTTTGTAGTCAGCAGTGAGGAGGCTCCCCCAAAGGAGAGCCATTCCCCCACGTGTTTGATAGTGCAGATGACTAACTTGCATGACTAAGCAGACATCTGGCTTTTTTAGGCAGCTGTATTTAGATGACCACCTTGTTGTGTCTTGCACTTTCAGCCTTGATCTTTGCATAGTTTTAATATTTAATTTTTTGAGGAATTCTGACTTTATAAGTCTGTAACTCATTCAACTGATCAGCAAGTGGCATGAAAAGGAAGTTTTTTAACAACTTCCGAGAAACAGTTTAGAGAACTTCTGCTTATTCAGCTATCGTTCTCTTCTACAATATTGTAAAAGCAGTGCTGTTTTCTTTCAATGAATACAACTGTCTCCTAACTGAGCTAATTAAAATTAATATTTTATTAGTGACCACCTATCTGTCAATAATAAATACTTACATATCATAGTTCGAGAAAAAATTAATGAACTAATGTGAAGTAGGCATTCTGCTGGTCCAGTCCCCAAGTACGTAATCAGAGCGATTTATGAACTGAGGAAAAAAAGTATTACTAATTCATGCCTTGGTGCTATTTCTGGATTCCTGCTCTGGAATCTTTAAGCCAGTCATCATTTGTCAGCATTGTGCATGTATTGTTCACTGTAGAGAAAGTTATTACTTTATAGTTGAATAAGAACACATTTTGTCAAAATTTATTTATTACATAATGGCTTGTATTAGGAAACTTGGTGTAGGAAAGTACAGGGAAGATGTAGGTAGCCAGAAACAATTATTTTATTATTTGAAATCCTACTTGATAAGTTGTTAAGATTTTACTGTCTCTTGCAATTATACTCTGAAATCCTGTGATTCTACCGTAATGGCTTTTGACCATAAGTTATTAGTCCATTTTGTACCGGTCATTATTCATAACTGCTAAAGACAGTTTAAATGAGTGGCTGCATTTTGCAACTATTTTTGTGGTATAATAAATATTAATTTAGAAGTAAAGAGAGAGCAGGCAGAATGTTTCAATTTTGATACTTGTCCTCAGAACTTTAAAGGCTTAGCACACTGTTATGAACTGATAGAGAGCTCAAACTCTGTATGTTTATCTGCAAATCCAGGTAACAAACTGGTTAATTTTAATGTTACTTTATTTCTTATTCTTTTAATTTGTTTTAAGAAATAGACAAAAATAACAATCTAAATGAGAGCTTTGGCTAAAGTTTGGGCACCCAAATCCCCAGTTTTATAGGAAGTTCCTAATACAGTGGGCACTTTCTCTGTTTGATTAGTAATTTCAAGGGCTCCTACACTGATTTTGCTCATCTTCAAACATTCCCATTCTTTGCCAATACATACCTAACACATGAATCACAGCCTGAACGTGCCTATCTCTCTACACTCGTTACGTAATGAGCCTTCACAGCATGGTGATTCTTGAAGCTTGGACTTCTCTGTGAAGTGCTATAGTTAGATGGAATGAATCTTGGTTTAAGGATTGCTTCACCTAAATCCTCTGAAGGCATCTGTCTCCTGCATGTGGTCAAAGAATGGATATCTCGTTCATCTGTATAAGAGCGGACCTTTGGAAAAATGCAGTATGGTCTCAGCTGTTGTTTCTTTTTAAGATACAGTCGGAGGATGAGTTACCTGTCTTTTTCTGTACAGCACTCAACCAGGAACTAGAAGACCTGACTTTCAGCCCAACAGAGCTGAAGTTTTTCTGCCTCTCATATAAGTTCCCTACATGCTAAGCTAAATTGTGGGGAGATGCATATAGGGTGACTCCCAGTTTTGAAGATGTGTCATTGTGTCAAAAATAGTCTTAAAAAGAGTATTTGAGACCGTGCTCTGTCTTCTCATATGACAAGTGTTTGCATTTCTTGTATTGGAATATGTAGTGCTGCAACATGGCAACACAAATGAATTTCTAGGTAATACCACCGAGTTCCCATAGTGAATTTCACACTTAAAGAGGATGGGCTAAGAAGTGTAAAATCTGACTACTAAGCGAGTGAATTTTGTTTTGACAGTAGGTTCATACCTGTAATGTAAATTGTCGAGATGACAGGGTGCCTGACTTTTGCACATTTAATCCTGGTTTTATTTCTTCCCCCTTTCTTACATTCACAATTTGATTTAATAGAAATAATAGCCCTTGCTTGCAGTCAGGAATTCAGTCAGTAATTTGTCACAGGCTTTCAGAGTATTCCAAACCTTGTATTACACAGAAAGGCACAGTAAACTTGTATAAAGTTGCCATCATATTCTCAAGCTTGCCAGGAACACAGGGAACACTCCAGAGCAGTTTTGATCCTAGTCAAGTGCCTTTAATTCTTGTTTTCTATAGAATCAAATTTGTACACAGAGTGAGTTACAAGCATGCTGAAGACCAAAGTGCCAGATGGAGAGAATGCAGGGAGGGATGGATCACTGATTTTCTGTGTTGCTCTTGAATGTGGTGAAGCTGCTTTGCCTACTACAGCACAAGTAGAAGTTGTAGCCTGACCAAAATTGTAGATAGCTAAATTTAGATATCTTAATTTAGGCATTTAGATCAAATGTTTAGATGTCATCAGTTGGATAATGCTGATACTAGGAAATCGTGTGAATTACTCCTCTCTATGGCCTTATTCATATTTAAGTGTTGGGGGAATAACATAATGAGCTAATTACTGGTGAAGGGTGATGAACACCATGGAAATGGTCTGCATTTATAATTAGTAGGCACTGATACTGTGGGTTTGATAACTGATGGGACTGCTCTTCAGTCAGATACTGCAAATAATACAGGCAATCATAGGGATAACAAGATTTCAGTATATCACTGCTTTTAATTAATTCTAGTGAGACTGAGGACTCTGCTGTGGTCTGTTTGGGCCTCATGCCAGACCTGGCCAAAGCAACTTTGGATGTACTGAGTGTCTTGTGCATTTTCTCTCCCACTTCATCAAGCGAATGTTACCTCTCTCTTCAAAATGTGGTGGCTGCTTTTTTTTCTCTCTTACGCAATTATCCAAATGTCCATTAGACAGTAAAGCTATTGCATTTGCCTCACCTCTGCTTACCATGATCAGTCTTACTGCTTCTTAAAATTAGATCCCAAGTCATTTTGGTCTCTTTCTGTATCCTGTAATAAACTTCCTTTCTGCTTAATGAAAAAAAAAAAAAAAAAAAAAAAAAAAAAAAGTATTCTCAGGAGCACAGGAACAGCAGTATTGTCCTGTTTTGTGTTTGGAAGTGCTAATTTATAGCAGAGTCGAGGTCTTTTTGCATGAGAAGAGAAACAGGTGAGTCTTCCAGTCTCTGAAAGTGTCAGAGTGGAAGAGACCTACCCATGACATAGTGTTGCTGTAGTGTTTCCTTGTATAAAATACACGAGTAAGGAGTATTACTGTCTGTTTTACCATGGCTTAAGACAGAAGCAATTAATAGCTTCTGGTCTTAAATAGATGAGAAAGTCAATGAGGAGGAAGCAGAGTGGGATGGGTCTTTGTAGACTGATTTATTTTGTTAGTTATTTCTGAAAGATGGCTGTAAGCAAAGGAATTGTTTACATGACCTGTATTCCAATGTGTCGTTTGAGTGAGCTGGGATGACATTTTAGGATCTTTTTCAGGGGATGAAATCTATTTCTAATCACAAGAAAATGCCAAGTGGCATTTTCCTAAAGGTGCCTTTGTATTACTTTACTTTTAGCTGAAAATAGGCCTCCCCACTCTACTGCATCTGCTCTTCTTGTAACAGTAAAATTGGCCAATCGATTTATAGGGTTTCAGCCACATGCAGTTCATGGTGGAGTTCAAGAGTCTCTCCAATGCTGTGTCTGTCATGGCTAACCCCAAGACTGCTGGCGGGAAGCAAACCAGCAGGGCTTCAGGGGCAACTTTCCACATCGTCCTGGATACATGTTATACATCCAGCTCCATGCATGCAAAAGGTAAATCTTCTACCTAGAAAACAGTTTTCACCTATCCACAGTGCAGTGTGTCTTGTAGCTTTCAGTTTTTCATACAGATGCAGAAAGGTTTATTCTCTATTGATTCTTTGACAATTACCCATGAATAATGTAATAAGAACATTTAGTAGATATCAAAGCACTTGGTCCAATACCTCTCCGACTAGTTAGGCAAGACAGAGATGATATAATGCTAATGTAAAGCTTTGAAGATAAAAAATGACAGTAAAGTAATGCTTTTACCTCTTACTTCTCATAACTGTAATGAGGGAAAAAGTGTTAGGAAACTACAAATCATCAAAATAAACATGCTGATTAAAAATTTTCACCTTTGAAGTTGTCACCCAGTAAACTGGTGGAATTAAGTGACACAAATACCATCGAGGGGAAAAGCAGGGATAAATAATGGCTAGTAATGCTGTCTGACATTTGTGATCGTCAGGCTGAAGATAGGGAGGATGGAATTGTTGAAGAACTCTGCCATCAGTTACCTAATAATAATCTCAGATTGGAAGGTAGTTCCTAGGAATGCATCAGTAAACATTTGTTCATTTAAGGGTATTTAAAGGCTTTATCAGCTGCTTATTGTAATAACGTGTAATGTAATGTAATGTGTAATGTAATATGAAATCAGTGAACTTGGACCACAGCCCCATCACATATGATTATCATTTTTAGCATGACAGAACGTCAGAATGGTTTGGAAAAACACATTCCAGAAACGTATATAAGCAGAGTCGTACTATATGACATGGCAGGATGCCTCGAGATAGCAAATGTATCCTGAGAAACCACAGCTGGAGCATTATGTCCTCTCTATCTGTCAGAGGAGCATTTTGGGGGACAGTTAACAGCAGTTGCTGGATGATGTTTTTCAATATTTTTCCAATACTCATAGCAGTACCAAGAGCTGTGTGCTCTGAGAAAAGGATGTTAAATATAACTGAGCTATGGAGTTCACCACCTGTATCTGGCTATGAGAGAGGTTGAAAAACTCCTAAACCATTTGATACACCTTATTTCTGAGGCTGTGAGAGGAACTGTGTGTTTTCTGGAGGTTGATATAATACATTGAATAATAAGGTAAACTATGCAGGTGTTCCAGGTTTTTGCTATAGGTGGTAAGACTTCATTAATTTTTTTTTTTTGGAACTGCTGTATCTGCACAATCCATAAATACTGTTTTCAGTTTTGTCCTTGAAATGTGTCCTGTGCAAGGCTGGCAACCTGTGGGTTTTTTTCCTGTCAGATGTTTAAATTACTTCAGCAATTTTAGACTTCAAAAACCTGTTCTTTCTAATGAAATTGTCACAGGAGTGTCCTGTTTTAAGATTCAGTTCTCAGAAAGGGTGGGCATGGGCTTAAATTTGCATCTCCAGCAACAGATTTGTAATGTTTGTTTGTTGAAAAGGATATAGCAAACCTGGTCACAGTGGTCTACAGAGGAAAGTACTAGAGGCTTCCTACTCAAATACAGTGAACTAAAAGTTACACAAGAAATTTCTCAAATATGGACAAGGGACCAATACAAAAGCCGGTTAAGCGAAACAAATTACTTGGAAGCGGGGGGGACTTCCAGGATACATTGAAAAACCCTGTGTGGCACACAGGCTGCAGTCTTCCTTTTCATGAGCAGCTAGCATGATGTTTGAAAGTGGAATGAACTGTTGAAGCCCTCTGGAAGTTCTCCAAACCCCCTATGAAAGCTTGATATCAGTATCATTATGTCCTCATAATGATAACATATAATAGATCATAATTATAATATATATATAGTATCTATGTTAATATGTTCTATGTTAATAACATTTACGTAGTAATATAATAATAATCATTATCATGAAAGGCATTGCCAAGTTTGATTTTTACTGGGTGATATTTTGCTTCACTCAACACTGCACTCATGATTTTATTTATAAATATTTCTACAGAAGATAATATCAGCCTACTTTCATTTGGATTTTTTTTTTTTAAATTTGACTAAGACAAAATATATTGACTTCCCTATGTCACTAATTACTGTAAGTTTAAAACATGTTAAAAGTACTGCTCAGAAGAAAAAAGTTAGTACTAATGAGTTAGGTGCATTCATGGTAGTGTAGGCTGCTGTGCATCACTTTGTTTTTCTGCAGGTAAAAACTTAGAAATCTTAGGTCATTTCTCCGGTGGTACATTTTGTCACCTTAACAACATTGTCATTATTCTTCATATTTTGATTAATTTGCTGACTTTGGTTCATTTGTGCATCTTTCATAGATTGGATCTGAGCCACATTTTTCCATCCAAGTTGTCTTCATGCTCTTGGGCATTTGATACCTGCATTCTATAAAACACTCCACCTGTTTACAAGGACAGTAAATTCATCAGGTTCCTATTGCCTATTTTATTCCTCCTTTTGCCTTATATAGATAAATAATACTGATTTAAGTATTAAAAAATCTACAGTAACTTATCAATGAAAGTTATTGAATAAGCAATAAATAAAGTCACTCTGTTCATTGCTAATAGTAAACATTAAGGGTAAGACTGCTTTTTTTAGTTCACCTTTTTGTTAAAACAGATAAAGGTTATTTTCATCTCTAGCGTTTGCTGGCTGGCCACTGTGTTCCATGTCAGAGAGAGGCTTGAATAATCTCTTTGAAGGCAGTATTGAGGCAGAGAATTAGCATTCGCTCCAGCCAGACTCCACTGCACACAGGTTGGTTTCTCATTTGTTGTGGCAGTGTTTTCATTAGGTCAGCTGAAAAACTGCCCTTCTCTCCTTCAGAATGCAAAATGAGCAGGGAATAAAGTGAAATAAAATTATAGAAATAAGTATTAGATAATTTATGTCAAATAACCATGAAAGCATTGACATTTAATCTTACACAAGTTTTAATAATTTGCTTGAGCATCCAAAAGACAAAGCCACAAATGTTTTGTGCTGGATTTACAGTTTGCCTTCTTTTCGTGCACTGTAGAAAATAAGGATGAATTCTTTATATGCAGTGAGATTGGGCAGCAAACTAGATGAGGAAATGAGGACATTTATTACCTCTCTTGACTCTTGTCATCCCTCCAAAGTTGCTAGCAACATGTTTGGATATGGAAGCAGAGAGATTTGACAGAAATTCTGATAGATAGCGCAGAAAAATAAGTAATAAAGCTGTAGTGATTCCTGGCACAGGAGTAGTTTAAAATTTCATTGAAAAATATTAACTTCACTCATATTTTATAACAATTCTGTGGGGGGTTTTAATAAAAAAAAATTGCTTAAATACTAAATTATTTAAATTACTAAATTACTAAAATATGGAGGAGGTTGCAAAAATGTGTGACTCTGAAGATGAAGCTGGTAGGATCCTTATTTAGCTAATCTCCACCTAAAGAGTTCAGTTAGAATATGCTGTTTCATTAATTTTGTTAGAGTATTTTGGTTTGAAAATAAATACCTTTTATGCAGTAAAAAAACACACAGAAGCATAATAAGAATGAGAGATGACCAAGGACGATCGGATAAAATAAGAAATTAGCAATGTTTGAATTTACATAGGGAGAATTCTCTTACATTTAATTTGTCTCACTATCAAACTGGTCCTTACAAGGCTTCCTGCATTGTTATTTTCAATAGAACAATTCCTACCTAGAAATTCAGTAAAATAATATTTTTCAATTTTTGTTAGAAAAAAATTGATCTTGGTGTGCAGTCTGTGCCTTGGACCTGTTGAAACAAAACCAGATCTTTACCACATGCTGGATTTTAATAACATAAATACTTCAGACTTCTAAATTACATAAATAGAGCAGGCAGTTGTCAGCCTTTGAAATAACTCTTACATGCAGCTGGTGGATGTGGAGTTGTTTATTTTGGGTTATACAATTCCCATAATGGAGAAAAAATTACTGTTTTGCTATCCTATTTTTATGCTGCTGATCAATTCTCTTTGCACAGTAAAGATATGATTCTATTTCAGATTTATGATAAGATTTGATCAGTCTCTTCAAGACCAAGAGAAAAAGTTCCTTGATGTTATTATTTCAGTTCTGGGGAGTCAGATACATGGCTTAATATTCTCACCTTTTATTTAGCCACAGATTTTAGTTTGGGATTGAAACCGAGCAGATGCCCCAGAAAGGTAAGAGTCAGTGTTTGAGACTGAAAATACAACTGGCTGCACAACACTTGCCAGCTAGATCTGGCCTAGCTGTGATAGCAGCCCTGGAAATGGGGACCAAGAGCTGCCGTGAAGAACTCCAAGACCTTCTTCCCTACCTCATAAGAGAAACAACACTGACAGAGATAGTCCATTTTTGTTTAGAAAAAGCTGCCTCAGCTGTAAAATCTGCTGGTGTGATGCTGCTCAGGAGGGAAACTCAAGCATTCTCTGCTGTCCTTGGCAAGGGTCTTTGTGTGCTTAGGTCTAAGTACTTGCTTGCCTTATCTCTGCTGTCTGGGGAAGTAATCGGTACCCTGTGTACAAAAATGTGAAGGATTCATAATTTTACAATGATAAGATGTTCAAAATACACTGCTCATAGGATACCAGAGGCTCTGCATTTATGAACAGTCTATTCTAAAGCCTCCTGGCTTCCCCAGGCGATTTCTCAGGCAAGAAATGCGATCTCCAGTCATGGAGCTGCCATCAGCAGCTGTGTTGGACCCTCTGCTAAGTAAAACCTGGTAATTCTTGCAGTGGCTGAATGCTGTTCAGTTCTTTATCACCAAAGAAATGACTGCACCATCAGTTACAAAGGAAAACCTTCTGAATGAAAGGCTGTTGCTGTCTGGGAAAAGAAAGAAAAATTGCTGACCATTGTACCTTTTGATTGGAAATTACTATTTACACCTCCCTGGGGTCTCCAGAGGACAGGTTATTATAAAGACCTTTTGTACCGCATTAAAATTGAAGAGGATCTTTTTTTCTTTTTTTTTTTTTTCATGTCAGCTAAGTCATTGAGCTTTATGCTTACAGGTGTTGTCAAAGAGTATGTTTGGCTGCAAGTCATGACTGTGACTTTTGTGACTGCTAAGACTAGTAAATGATCAAATACTCCAGCCACATACGCAAGATTGAACAGGACTGAAAAGCAGATCTAAGATATGAATTCCCAAAGAACTTAAATGCTTCAGTTAAGGTTCGGTAGTTTTTCTTTTCACAGCCAATAAACAACCAAATACCACTTTTAGAGCCTTATACGAAAAGAAAAAATGGAATTGGAAAAAGGGAAATAAATTCAGTGGTATACAGTTGTGTGTATCTCTATATTTTGAGGTTTAGTGTTCTTAGTGATACCTGATTATCACACAACTTGTAGTGAGTTTCCTTCCTTTTGAAAAGTCTTCAGTGTGTTATGTAGATTACAGAAATATCATGTAAATGCTGCATAAAATTCAAATACTGCAGCTCTACAGTCACAAGATTCATAGAGCTTAACGGTGTTGGGCTGCTATGTATAATTTGACTGATATTTCTCTTCTTGTTTTTCCTCTCATACTTCTCTTCATTTTGGTTTGATACATTAAAGCCATGTGAGATAGAATGGTGTAATTTATATTTTCAGGCTGCATAGTCCAAATATTTCTTACCTATTTCAAATCTTTGTGTGTATGTTAGCCTTGTTCAAGGACCTGACATCTAGTTGCTTTCAAAGGAAGAGGATGGTTTACAGAAATGCACACCAAAATGTTTGTGTGCTCTCTTTTTTTGGTTGTTCTTGCTTCCAACCCCTTCTTCAGTGCACTCAGGAAGTAGAATGAAACACCAAATACCATAGTTTCTATATGGAAACTGTAGCCAATCTTGCAGTGAGAGAAATTTTGTCTGTTTTAAGGCATAACTGGAATAGACGATGTTCTGAAAACCATGACATGTATGGTATTTAAATGAGCTGGATTTTCTAAAATGAAATAGAAATTACTGAAACCAAGCAAATGATAGTAATAATAACTTTATCACAATGTCATGAGAAAGTAGGAAAATGGAAGGAGTCACAGTCCTGCCAAATAACCTTTCTCACAAAGAGAGATTATGCACCTTAGACATGGCATAATTTACATTTTTTCCCTTTATTTTTATAAAATTAATGTCAAGATTATATAAGTCTTATAATACATATGATGCACCTTGGGGCACCACTTCTGTGTGACAGAAGTGCCACTGCAAGAGTTACCTGGTGAGAAGGACAGTAGGTTGCGAATGCAAAAATGGTGCTAATTCCCACTTGCGCTGCTGTCTTGGTATGTAACTTCAGGCATGTTAGTTTAGTTCAGTTCCATTCCTATGTATAAATTTATCACTTCCTATGAATATAAGTAAAGATAATAATGGCTTAAGGCACACAGTAGATAAGGTATATGCTGATTATTCCTTATTTGAAGTCAAAGTTAAGATTTAAAACACTGACTGTATAGTATGTTGTATAGTTATAATCTCTGTATACTGACTAGATGCCCATCATAATGAGGGAGACAATTGTCATTCAGAGATGACCTTATGACAGTCATATGCGATGGAACATCATGAGATACTAGTTATACTGTCCAAGTAAATCAACCCCTTTGAGAAACAGCATACATGTGTTAGCTTGGCATGGTGCTATGAATTTGAGCTACTGTATCTATATAGTCTGCACTGAGATAGGCACTCCCAGGTCTGTAGTAGCTGTGGACAGCCAGCAGGATGGACAGGGAAAATGTGCTGCATACAAACATCTTAATTTACTCTAGAGGCACTGCTGGGTCCTAGTTCATATATTGAAGGAATGGTTGTGTTAGGCTGCTTGTGTTAGGCAGTTCATTTAGGGTATGTACCCAATCTGAGTGGCATGACCCTGCTTTTCTGTTATAGTATGATAAAGGAGCTTGGATACTGTGCTAAGTGATTTCAGTCATCTGAACTATATTTTGTGGTAGACTCTGCTGTAAGCACCATGGCAAGAGATGTGAAAATCATCCCTGCCCTGCTAGTCTTAGGGTGCAGGAGTGGTGGCAATGGAGGTGGAAGGGGCTGTGATGAGGAAGCAGGGTGTGAGTTGGCCAATGTGATGCCAGATCTTCCTGTAGACCATACTGAGTGTCCTAAGGAGATGATATACATTGTGAAAGTATAAAAAAAGGAAAGGAGAGAAAATAAATTTGTGAGGAAGGAAATTATACTCGACACTGGAGGACCAGGAAATCTAGATAAAATGGTTCTTGTAGCGGAGCAAGAATAGTTGTAAAAGGAGTCTTGATTTATGCTTTCTTTTCTGCTGCTTTATTATTGCTCAATATAATACAAAATTAATCACATACCGATCTTTTTACTTGTCCTTAGAGCTTGCACTCTGTAGAATGAATTAAAAACCACATATTTTTAAAAGGGTGCACTCAAAATCAGTATGCACTTATTACTCCCCCGATGAAGGCCAGAATCACTCATTTCTGGAGATACATTTTTAATAAACACAGCTGGTAATATGGAAGGTAAGTACAAATATCAAGAGTAAGTCTGTAAGTAGGTAGGAGGTGGATACATTTCAGAAGACTGTCTTGAACATGTAAGACAAAGCAGGCATTTTCAACTGCATTATGAACCTGTGGTAATGTCAAATAGCTCAGCAATATCCTTTTTAAAAGATCATTTCTACACTGCCAATTTCCATCAGATACAAGTATTTCCTTTGAGTCAGAGTTCTGACAACTCTGTCAGAAACATGTATCCTAAAAATGACTATGAGTTTGTTAGGTACAATGCATTAAAGATATGTATATATCCCTGTGTAAACAAATGTTTGCTACCATCAGCAGTGGTCTTCAACAGTCTTTATGCCTGCAACGAAATCATGTAAGCCATTTTACCCTGCAATTGCACTGCAGCTTTTTCTGCCCATGGTGAAGACAGAAAGCACCAGCTCTGATTTTCGTCCTGTCCTCACAGTCCTGGCAGATGGACTTCAATGCTGAGCAGGTCTGGAAACAAAATATTTTTGGTAAATTGGGCAAACCAAACATTTTCCCATGGTTTTTCAGAATCCACAAGTCCACTTGACAGTGGCTACTCACTTCTCAGTGCTGATGATGCTTAGAGTATCTTGTATGCCTTAACAACATACAAAGTATGCCCTGTGCCCCCTTTCAATGCTCTGGCTTCAGCAGGCTTCACCAGATGTGAATAGTTATAGATACATAGTGCAGGTAGTGTGCAACAGGGCATTCTTGGACCCATCTTGGTTTGAGTGGGAGATACAGCATTATCTGAGCTGTCTACCTCTTACAAGTAGGATGCTGTTCCGTAGACACAGTGACACAAGATACTGGAGCCCTGTAGAAAGCTTTATGGTTATAACAGATATTAAAATTAAATTATTTAAAAAATAAATCTTAATTAAAAAAGATTCTGCTTTAGTAAGGAGCATAATAAAACATTCTTGCTCCTTGGCAAGCTTGCCTTCAGTTAGTCTTCACATAAATTCCATTTACTGTTCTTTTTTTCTCTAAAAAATGCTTTTATAACCAAACTGACAGTGTTTTTAGATTATGTTGTTGGCATATGAAATGCAATATTTAATTTAATAAACAATCAGAAGTAAAATCATATTAATAAATAACATGTTCTGCAGGTTTGATGTGTTTCCCCCATCCCCCTCCCCGAGGTTTTTTTTTGGCAGAAATGTCTTTTAACTGTCACATTATTAAGTGGAGTCTCATTACAGGAATGTCTTCCAATAATTTGTACAATGGACATTTAAATGAAAACCACAGCTTGGCTTTTTTAAGCTATGTAGGCTTCCTCTACCTTAATAAAGAAAAATAAAAACAAAACAGTAGAAATAAATCTTCCTCCGTTTCAAGATGAAAGTATATACACAGGCAAATTGCTTAATTGTTTTTGCTGTTAAAGAGCATATGATAGTTAATCCTGGAGCCATGACCAGCCTGTGAATTTCACCAGGTTGTGCAGTTCACTGTGGGAGAGAAACCAGTGGTGTGAAGTGCAGTAAGCTGATGATTCTTTCTTTCCTCCTTGCCTCTTTCAGACTTGTTGATGTCCTTTGAAAAACTGACAGCATGGTCCACTGGATTTCATTTTTATGTATGCATTCATCTGCAGTGACAGCAAAGAGCTGAGCATTGTTTTCGTTGTGTAATTTCAAAGTATTTAATATCAGTGGAGAGCAAGTAAATCTCACATTTTCATTCCTGTAGGCTGTGGTGTAGTTGTGCTGTAATGGAACTGTCATACAGCTACCAGAACCAACCCTGCAATTCAGGCTATTAGGATGTATAATGTATATTTTGTCAGGGCTAGTTTGGGCAATGCTATCAACGGCCTGCTATAAAAAGCTTGTGGTTACTGAAGCACAGGATAACTGTAGGAGGGCTGGAGTAGCATTTGCTATTCTAAAGAGAACAAAAATAGTTCAGAAACCAAAGAGTTTTCCCAAAAGCCTCACTTTGATGTGAAAGGGGAATAGTGGAAGAAGGACTTTAATCCCTCAAGATTTGGCATCACTGTGTCTATGTTTAGCATAATTTGGCACTTCATTCCATGTGTGTATCTCTCTCTGTTAGCAGAGCTGGATGGCTGCCAACAGCAGCAAAAATCAGTGTAATCCTCCCCCAGGGGAGATACCTGCTCTCTAGGGCAGAAGTTCCTGTACAGCTTCGACTGCCTTTCTACCTGCTGCACCTCCTGCTGTCATGACTCTTCTTTCTTTCCATGTGCTAGAAAGGATTTAGAAATGTGGCAACTGCCCAGGGGTTTTATAAGCCTTTCTCTCCATGTTCTAAGTTCGTTCATATCAGTTCATTTACTGCACACTCAAGTTGTTATTGAATTATTGAGCTCCTATGTGAATAAAGGTCCCTTTGTAAGGGGAGATACTGGGTTGTCACTGTCTGCTGAAAGCTGGGCTCTGTGATGTATGACAGAGTCCTGGGAGTTCTTCAGCTGGGGATGATTTGGAAAAGCAGCTGTTGAACAGGAAAATAAATGAAACTTCAGCATTTTTCAACTCTTAACTGTCAAAATTCAGAGATGGATAGTGCGTTATTATTTAGAACATCAGCAGTTCCTTTTAACAATTAATGTTGTTCTGTGCTGGCTGTATTCTTGTTACTATTTTTTCCTTGCATTCATGGGGGTTTTTTGCAAGGTAATGTGTGGTCTATAATAGGAAACTTTTCTTCAGCAATCTATAAACCGATGGAGCAGTAAAAGAAGATGTAAAGCAATCATTTTGTAGCAAATACTGAGGAAAATTACATTCTCAGTCTCTAGTGACTAGTAAGCATCTGTTTTTTTCCTTTGTATTAACAGACAGTACAAGGTGACAGGTGACTTTACTTCTCCTTTCATAAAAATGCTTTTGAAAAGTACTGGTGAGCTTCCCCCTAGATTCTATTTTCTCCAATTGGCATTTAGTGGTGCTGTATCAACCAGTTTATTTCGAAGGCCTGCACAAACACAAGCAAAACATGCAGCCAAACATACCACAAATTGATATGAGAGTGAGGATCTGTTGAGTAGAAGTTACAGGTAATTTTTATTGACTTTATATTGGCCTTTCATCTTTAACTCAGGAAAGAAATATTTTCTCCTGCTATCTCTAGAAAATATTCAGGGAAAATCCCCGTGTTAGTAACTGAGAATAATGTCATGATAGTTTCTTGTCCTTCAGTTGGAAGGTATAGTATAAGATTTTTGTTGCCCTTAGTGGAAGATTTTCATGCAAAGTGAAGCAAAACAAAATAAATCATAGAAAGGGATATTTTTTCCAATCTGTTTTTCAGAATGAAAAATGAAAATAGATACTGAAATATTTCTAACCAACACTTATCTACCTCCTGATTCTCTTTTTGGTGGGGAAGAATATGTTTTATTTTTTGTTTAATTTCAATTCTAAGGGTCTGAATTAAAATTCTTAGAGCAGAGACGTTTGTACTTGCATATGTTTTAACTGTAGAAGAGTTAAAATGCTGTTTGGCACCTCTTGGATGGCCAAGAGTTTGCAATTAAAAGATATGAGAAATGATCTAGCATGTATTGGAAAAATCAGTAAGAGCAATTTCTATAAATTTCTCTAAAAACACAGGAGACTTTATATACAATTTTGTGAAGGTTCAAATTGGCAGCTAAGCTAGTTAAACACTGCAGTTAGAGCATCCAGAAAGACACTGCTGCAAAGCTGTAAATTATTCTCGGTGTTCATGGATGCTTTCAGATGTTTAGTTAGATCTGTCAAAAATACAGTACAGTTCTCAAGGGGCATTTGCAAGACAGTCCTTGGTATAAGCAATGTTTGAGACAAAGGAATAAAAAAAAGAATTTTGAGACTAAAGCAGCTTCAGAAATATCTTCAGATATTTTTCTTTAACAGTTCCAAATCACTCATGATGAGCATAAAAAATTCTCATTTGGGGCAGTATGAATTTTGGGTTAAAAAGCCAAAGAGGGTGATGGCTTTAGGCAGTAGCAACAGTGGCTAGCTTTGGTGTGCTCAGGGTTCGCTTAGTGCCTTGGCAGATTGTTCAGACCCAATAGTATGGCACTGTAGGCAACCGACTGGTTTTGGGGGAGAAGAAAAGGAAACGATCCATGTAATAGAGACCCCTAATAATTTTTAAATAGATGGGCAGGCTGGAACGTAACTATCAAAGGCAGCTGTGGCCTATCAGGTCTGCATAGCTATGAGTCACCACTGACCCTGCCAGACTAGTAAGGTTACCTCTGGCGGAACCACTTAGTTGTCCTTGTACACTTAAGAGGAAGCACACCTTGACTTTTTAGGAAATCAGCATGTATGTGGCCTTTTTAATTTCCTGATATTCCTTCCACCTTTCCTTTTCCTAGAATTATACAAATTATTGAGTAGAATTATGCAAAAGTAGCTCTATTTTAAAGTTTTAGGGAGTTGCCTGCCTGGAATACCTTGTGTGTTATTTGAACTTACCTAAAGTATCAAAACAGAACTAAAGTATCTAACTTTGGAGTATCAGTTTTCTATTTATCAGTTTTCAGTATCAGCAGGAAACAAGCGACTAGTGGGGTTCCTTATCTGAAAGTAAAACCGTAATCTTGAAATTGCTTTTGTTTTGAAAGATTAAACTTAAGGATGCAGAAGCAGCAGAGACATTGACAAGAGGATTCTAACTGTAAGAGAGTGAGAGTTTCATGAATTCAAGACTTCAAAAAGTCTTGAATTAATGAAAGTCTTTCTTGAATGAAAAAGTCATTCAAGACTTCAAAAAGTCTTGAATGACTTTTTCATTCAAGAAAATGTCATCTTTTCTTGAATGACATTGCATATACAGAACTGAGCTTCAGATTTTGTGATGTGTCAAGTGAAACTGAATGTAGGATTTTAGTCTCTTTTCCTTAAAGTTGTTATGTCTTACATAACCTTTGATTTTGAAGCTTAGCCTTGATATGTAAATATTGAACTGATATATGTGAGGACAAGAGCAAACAATAAATCAAATCTAGATTTTGCACATCATGTAATCCATCACCTTCGGATTATACAAACGTACATTCGCTTCTTTTAAGGGACCATGCCAGGGAGGGTAAGGTTCAAAGCACCATGCTTGAGAGTGCAGGAATTTCCTAAGCAGTGTATATCTGTTCTTGCAGTGCTTTTGTGATATGCAATGATGAATGATTTTCTCTGAGTTCATATTGTAAGGGGAAAACTAGGAGGATGTGATCACTGTTGAGATCATACAGTTAGTACAGAATACTGTATCCAGTTTGGTCAGTTGAAATTTTAACAGTGACTTCGGTCAGAACAAAGTTTGGTTGTTATTTTGCAAATTCTTACGGAAGAAAGTATATATTTATTTATTTGTACAGGCTTTCTAGAAAAAAAAAAGATAAGTAAGAGAGAAATTTGTAACTTATACATAGCATCACATGATGAAATCAACATTTCCCCCCCCCCCTTTTTTTTTTTTTGAGATATAAGCACCAAAACACTTTTTGAAAGACTCTTTGTTAGAGCCATAGAAAGATATTTCAATATCTGTAGCAAAGACTGGAATTGGGGCAAAGAATTTAGTTTTCTTCCTGTCAGGGAGAATCAGTAAGATCTGACCTCCTCAAAGGTAGGAGGGAATTGGTGCAGTGAAAGGAGCTGCCTCAACAATCTTTTCTGCAGAAGAGGAGATGCATTTACTGAGTCTGATGTTCTAATGTGGAGGTGAAGGAAAGTCCTTGGGCCAGGAGGAGTCTGTACTATAGGAGCTGCTGGTCTAAGCCATCCAGACCAAGGTAGAGTGCTCTATGTGGGAGAGCTCCTTTCTTAGCAGGTGCTGCAGAAGCCGTTCAGTCCATGGTGGAAGGGACTAACGTGGCTCTGAGGATGTGCCAGAGCAGCAAAGATGTCCTCTCTTAAATGGGGGGCCACCACCCACTGTAGGCTTGTCTATTTTCCCTCATTTATTCTGTTGTAAGGGTAAGTTTTCTTGGGATGTGGGTCCTTTTTTATCAGAAATTAATATTTAGCAGTGATTTATTACTTGTTCCTTGTATTTTTTATTCCCTTATCCTTACTAAGAGGAGAAGGAATGAAAAGAAAAACAAAAATAAATACTGTTTTCTTAACTGGTAATGGTTAGGGAGTTCTCTGGGGTTTAAAGTTACTTTCTTCCCTCATTTGGGCACTCAAGGTGCTGTCAACAAAGTAGTGGCTGTCAATGGCTGTCAACAAAGAAAAACAAATAAGACAGAGAGCAAAACCAGATTGGTAATTAGTTGTGGTTAATTGGTATAATTCATTAGCTTGTTTCTGAAAGCAGTCCCCCCTTGTGAGGAATGAGAGTGAACCAGAAGCTGCCTTTGTAAGAATTTTCTTAGTATTTCATGATACACAGACTAGAAAATATCCACTCATTGTTATTAGAACAGCAGACGCTTTATGTGTATGCTTACAAGCAAGTAACAGTGCTACTCTTTGCCTTCATTCCCTCCCACCCATCATTTGCCTGTCTTGGTTTCCTCTGCCTATGAAATCTGTGAGGACTGAGCCCTGCACTTTTAAATGGCTCCGGCTGTGCTGGATCCAAGTTTCATGACTCACTGGCAGCTGCAGCGATGGAATTTTGGTAGTCTGTGTCTGGATAGGAGGAAACACCTGAGCTCCTGTCATGCACTGGCAGGGCGAGCAGCAGCTGCCACACAGTGTGGGACCATTTGCAAACATGGGAGAAACATCTAACTATTGGAGCTGTGTTTACTGTTCAAACAGCTGCTCTGCATCTTCTGCATCAGGTAAAAAAAGCCCAGGCTGAGCTGCGTTGTGCTGTGTGACATGATAGGGGTAACTTAACAGAGCCCTGACCTCTGGGCTCTCTGTGATCCGATAATATGCATAATGTTAATCAGGAAAGCTCTCAGAGTGTTTTACTAACAATCCTAATCTTATTTTTCATGACATGGGCCCATTTATATCCCTGAGAGCTTCCCTGTCAGGTGAGGTCATCCAAAATCCTGTGATTCAGTGCTTTATGTATTTTTGCCAGTGGAGAAATCTGTTTATTATGAATCACAGAAATGGAAAAAGAACTTATCAGAACTTCAGCACAGTTATTCTCCCACATTAACTGTCCTGTAGTTAAGGTAGTAGTGCTTACATTGTCATCCTTCTCCCTCCCCTCTAGTTTGGGGAAATTGCAACTGTGGCCATGAGCTCTGCAGAAAAAGAAATTGTGCTTTCCACTCACTTTTCCTTTCCACCCATACTCACTAAAACATTGCCTTCGTTTGAGGTAGTCAGGTCTAAAGGTGTCTAGTTCTATATGGTTTATCTTGGGGCACAGGTCGGTCTCCTCAGCAGATAATTATTCATGCTCTTATGGTTTTATTATAAAGCTAATAATAAGTCCAAATCCGTACACCATAACATAAGTATACCTATTTTGATGCTTTAATTGTATTGCTTCAGAAGATAAATGACTCCTTGGTGAAGGCCTAAGCTGGCTGTATGCCTGATACATGGATAGGTTTTTCATAACTTTCAGCTTTTAAGCCCAGGAGGGAGGCTTAATAGAAAAATCAGGAGATCAACTATTAGGGATGCTGAGATAAACAGAGTTAGCGTTTTCTGGGTCTAGAATGCCATTTGTGTCAAACCATGTGAAATCACACATACTGGTTTTACAGGGAAGACTTTGATTCACTAGACATCAAGATAAAATCATTAAATCA
Organism: Lophotriccus pileatus; assembly: GCA_035583135.1. Classification (NCBI taxonomy): domain Eukaryota; kingdom Metazoa; phylum Chordata; class Aves; order Passeriformes; family Tyrannidae; genus Lophotriccus; species Lophotriccus pileatus. The sequence goes on from JAWWES010000041.1 coordinate 27,407,800, forward strand.
TTCAGCATAGAATATGTGTTGGTATTTCAGAAACTAGGTAGTAAAGAAAGGAAGATGTGTTTATTACTTATGACATTTTTGGACTTAAGGGAAACATTCTTAGTTTTGTGTTTAACATCAAAAAATGCCTCTGTGGAAAGGTAGTTTGATCAGGGAGCGTGTAATGGAACAGAAATGGTTTTAATTTTAATTCAGATTGAATCCAGTCCAAGTGATCAGTATCTTACTAGAATTAATATCTGATATTTAGAGATTGTAGTTTATGTGACAGGAATTGATGATACAATGCAGTTCTCAATGGACTTATTTTACATAAAATAATACTTTCATTAATTGATTCATTTCAGAGAAGTGAAAATAGGTGAAAAAAATTTGTCTTATTAACCCAAGAGAAGCTGATTTACCCTGGCTATATGTAAATATGAGATTTGCATTAGTAGAATGGCAAAGAAAGCCCATGGCAGGCTTAATCAGTAACTAGTTTTTGAGATAAATATTTAATAAAAAACAAAATCCTGCACGTTGTTTAGCCTGTTTTTAGGAAAATGAGACTTAGGCAATTGTACAGTCATTGGTGTTTCTCCGGTAACTTTTCAACCTATTGTGCAATTTCTGGTTCAAACTTGAGGAAGAATGGAATTTTCCAAAATGGCTGGAACTTACCCTGTTAAGGAAAAGTGTTACCTCATAGTTACCTGTTCTGCTGGGAGCACACACACCTGCAGAGCTGGTATACCTTGTTCAGATCCTAAGCAGGATACATGACACGTTATGGGGACATTCTAAGTGGAGGGCAATTTACAGAGCATGGAGATCAGTTGTAGGTGCCATAGGATGGTGTATAATCCTGCAGGGCAAGGGAAGGAGCTGAAATTCTTACTGAGGCATGCAGGCAGGTGAAGTCCTAGGACTCAGGTATCTTAGGCTTCCTGAGTCATCTCGTGCAGAAACTTACGTTGCTCTGTGGGTATTCAAATAAATGCAAAGAAAAATTCGCTAAGTATTTCTGTTTTACTATGCATAGTTGAATTATTAAGCAATGTGGAAACAAATCAGATATAAAAGATGATATTTACTTGCTACTACAGCTAGAAATATACATTCTTTTGTGCTTTTTTTACAGGGACTTTTCCTTAATAAAAATGTCTTAACAGTATTTCATGAATAAAACTGAAATGCTTTTACTGTATCATGGTTTTAGAGGTTCTGTTCAGTGTCATGCATGAAAATAAAAACTAATATCCAAGTACTTATTTCCTTTTTTTTATGAGTTATTTTATTGCATACAATTTAAACAGTAACATGTTTATTCCTGAGCCTTGATATTTGTGGTAGTGGTATTTTGAATATTGCATCTGATTTTGTCAGAGAAACAAATTAGTACCTTGAGGGTTGCAGAGTTTTTAGTGATTTTTTTTTTTTTTGTCTTCCAGTTTGAGTTATTAGACTAAATTATTTATCATCCTGCTACCTGGCAGAAAGTATAGGGCAATCCTACTCCAACTCCTACCAAAAATTGTTTGGTTGTTTCCAAGGAGCCGATAAAATGTTCTTTCTCAGTTTATAAGTAGAGTTAAATCGAGATCTCTTTTTAGTTTTGAGCATGCACTGACCATCTGATAACCCCATAATGAAGAATTTCATCTTTCCTTTAATTGGTGTTCTGCATGATAGAAACAAGGGCAGATGCAACTCCTTGCTCTTACCAGTAAATCCAGGCCTATGGATAGGCTTTGAAGTGCTGACAATTTTATGTTCTCTGGAGTAGAAACTAATTACTCTTTCTGGATCAGATGAATTAGAGTTTAGCAGGTAAAGCAGGCTGCCTCTGAAGCCCAGAAGTCAGCAATCAAAAAACTTAAATGATGTAGAACTCATAATTTTCTGTAATATTTCTTTCTATCGATTCCAGTGGTAATTAAATCTGAACCTTCTGGCAGTTCTTGGAACAGTTTTATCAAATCCTACAGTGATGGATTGAAGGTCTCCATGTCCAGTGGTGAAGAGGGTTGTTATAGCTCTGCCTGAGTGGTTTGAATGCACTTTGCTAACATTATTCTCAAGGGTGAAAGATTATTTTTCTTTCATGTACAAACAGAGATATATTACAGATCTTTGACAAACCTAAATTTGTAGGCCCTTGATAAATTGTTTGAGCTTGGTTCACCCTGACAAACCTTTGTGATTTGATGATTTTTGTTTCAGCAAATGCTTCTATTGCAGCCATTTTTTCAAATTGGCACATTATCTTTCTGAGCAAATATGGTAGTATTACAATACATGAGAATGAAGGAGTCAGTAAACATTTGATTTTTTCCACTTCCTGACATGTTTTGTCTGAAATAGGAAAGCACTTTTCATATCTAACTTTAACTGGGCTAGCAATTGCTCTGGTCAGTGGTGAAGAACATCCTTGGCATTGATTACTGAAAATACCACCCTAGGCTGGAATACTAGTACTTCATTGAAATACCACCTAAATCTTTATAGATATACCCTTATAGATCTAGTACACAGATGTCTGTTTGCTTTGGCTTAGGTGTGAATGGAATGTGCTCACATGAATCTGAGTCATTTGGCATTGAGACTAAACCAAGATAAGAACTACGTCGTGGTTTAACTCCTGCAGGGAACTGAGCACCAACAGCCACTCTCTCACTATCCCCAGTGGGATGGGGGAGAGAATCAGAAGAATAAAAGTGAGAAAACTCTTGGGCTGAAATCAAGGCAGTGATTGGTAAAGCAGAAGCTGTGCATGCAAGCAAAGTAAAACAAGGAATTCATTCACCACTTCCCAAGGGCAGGCAGGTGCTCAGTCATCCCCAGGAAAGCAGGGTTCCACCACGGGTAGTGGTGACTGGGGAAGACAAATGCCATCACTCCAGATATCCCTCCTTCCTTCTTCTTCCCCCAACTTTATATGCTGAGCATGACACCGTATGGTGCACCCCCAGCAGCCTCGCTGGTGGGGTGGGGTGAGAGGCAGAAAAGGCCTTGACTCTGTGTAAGCTCTGCTCAGCAATATCCAAAACATCCCTGTTTTATCAACACCATTGCCAGCACAAATCCAAAATACAGCTCCATACTAGCTGCTGTGAAGAAAATTAACTGCCCCAGCCAAAACCAGCACAGGCTAGAACAGGAGCATCTCACAAACCCCTATGCATCTAATGTTCAAAGCCTAATAATAAGCAAAATCTGTGGCTGTCCAAACATACTTACTGGATCACTGTAATCCAGTAACTAGTAATCTGGTTTTGTCCTTCAGTGAACTGGCAGTTTAAAGATACACAAATATCAGTAAATTCAGGGCTTGAAAATACCACTTAACAATGAATGGCATGGAAGGAACGTCTTGATGTTGAGTGTAGAGTAAAATTTACTAATTCCTTCAATACGGGTTTCCTTTTAAATATTTACATCATTTTAGAGAAGCCTTATTGCCCAAGTGTCAATAAATGGTATGTGGTTGGTGAGGGTAGCTATGAAATAGATAATTTTCTTGGTTTTCTGATGTTTGATGAGCATTAAAGTAATACAAGAAATACAAGAAATAAGTAATACAGAAATGAGGGGGCTTGCAGTTTAGAGTTGTTACAACTTGTTCCCTGCTAAGACATTTTGCAATACTACACCTCACACACACAGTTTAATGTTTTCTATTGCTATAGTGTGTGTTAGGATGGTGATGTACATAACTAAATTTTATGTTATCACGTGGTTTCTGGAACAAAACAGGCTTGAATCTCTAGAACAAGGGGTGGCTTAATGAAAAAGAAGAAATTTAGTGTCTTTGTCACACAGCAAGCATCTTTGTTTTTCTCCTTTTTAACCTCTTTTTGTATTTACAACAACAGAAATTCATATGTATACTTAGCTTACCACAGGCAGAACTTTTTGGCTTTGCCAGAATCAATTTCTGTCTCATTGTCTCTGATGAGTAATGTCATTGTCTGAAAGTGGTAAGTTAGAGATTTCCTAGGAGATGGAGAGTAACTTCTTCTGTGTTGTTTGGACTAGACAATATACTCTTCAAATGCAAATTGTTTATATTATTTCAGTAATATTTTAATATATTGGAAATCCTATTTGCAACACTACAGCTAAGTTAGTGGTAGAACAGTTATATAAACATCTGTGTGCTGTTTGTATGGGCATAGTTTCTGAAGAAAGATTAAATAAGGTCCCAGCCCTGCACGATTACTTGCGTGTAAATTTTTTCAGGATAAAAGTATTTGTAATTTCCCAGCAGGAGCTGTATCTGTCTCTCTGCTTTGTGATACATCTCCAATATGAATGCATAACTAATAATGCTCAATTTTAATTCCTTGTGAAAGCAGTGCCATGGCTTTGGCCATGAGTTAAATTCAAAAGCAAGCATTACAGAGGCTCTTAGAACACTGACATTGTTCTCTTTTGCACTGGAAAGTTGTCTTGTTTACAGCCTGGGTTTGCAATGGATGCGCCTGAAGAAGGGCTAGACCTTGGGTACCCACTGCTCATGGATCTTGTTGCCCCTGTTTGCAGACCTCAATTTCTAATCAAAGTCTGCAGCTTGTGGAAATTGATGAGATGTAAAAATTGCTTAACCTCATCTTAACTCAGCAATGGCAACTGGAAGTGTAGATTTTTCTGTCTGTTACAGGAGCTCTGCTTGAGGCAGGGCTCTGGTGCTCAGCCTGGGGCTTCAGGGACTGTGCTCCTGTTACAGGGACAGAGAGAGTAGTAAGTTGTATGTGGAGCTAAGGGTTTATCTTCAGCCTAACTGTAGTCTTAACTTTCTCATTAAAATACAGATGTTATGTTCATCCAGCTCTGTTTTTATAGTTAATAATACAGTTTATATGCAGATTTTCAAGGACCTGTTCCCTTCTCTGGTGTACGCTTTCCCTTTTGGCATCCTCTGAGTCTGCAGACTGATGGTATCGATACTTCTCAGCAAGAACCAGAGGGTCAGATGAGTGAGGTTACAACGAGTCATTAACACACTGGTGCAAGGACAACTTTCATGCTAATGATGGGAGTCTCTTACTGCCTTCTCATAAATCCTCTTAGAGGTATTTTTACGAGTTTTCTAGCACAGTTTGCTTACCTGCTCTTTCTTATTGATTCCCAGTTACACATCATGCTTGTTTTTCTGTTTACTACCACTGAAACTGGGTTTGTCTAACTCACTCCTTTATGCTGTGATTTGTATTTTCTAGCTGATGCCTTTGGTATTTTCCTGTGCCAGTGTTGGCACCCCTACATTTTGGGGTTTTCCCTAGGGTTGTGGATAGTTTTGCGATTTTTCCATAACCCTACAGTTAATAGTTTATGCAAAAGGTCAGAGTTGTGGTTTGTTTTTTTTTCCCAAATCCTTGGGAAGGAAGTTTGGAGTGAAAGAGCTTCCTGAATATTTGGCTTCTGATTAACTGAAGCAGTGTACACCAGAGTATATAATAATAATGGCCCGTCTTCGCGAACGAAGAGCCGGGGAAGGTCCTTACCCGCATATGCAGATAAGGCCTTC
>JAWWES010000041.1:27421601-27434027 GCA_035583135.1 Lophotriccus pileatus
GGGAAGAAGAAGGGAGTTTAGTAAGAAAACTACAAAAAGCCATTTTGTCTCATATACTGCAAACCCAAATCCCAACATAACTGCAGAGAACTTTTGGAGAACTGGACACATTTTTCATCTGAGTAGTGGCAAAGGAAATCTGTCTGGCCAGCAAATGTTGTTAGACGTGGTCTTCTCTGCAGAAGCAAGGAGAGTGATGGCCTGCTGGAACTGCTTGTTTTTAACTGGAGATAATTTCATTTTGAAACTTAAATTTGTTTGTAGAGCTCTGTCAAAAATAGACATTCAAAGTATGAAATTGTGCAAAGTGATATATGTATGCTGCTGTGGGATACAAACTGATCTAGATGGTCCAAGTGTTTCCTATTTCTGCTTTTCTGTGGAGATTTTTTGTCTCATTCTCCTCCTTTCCATATTATGCCATTTTACTTAGCTTATTTTTTTCTCTTCGCATTGTTTTAATCCTGAAATTAATTACTGAAAGTAAAAGGTCTTTAACCACATCTGCCCCTTACAGATCTTACAGATTCCTACCAGCCAAAAATAAAATTATTATTAGATTTCAATTAGCAGAAATAAAAACCTAATGCAGTAATCTTATAAGCAGTGTGTAATTTTCCTGCATAAAAAATCAGGCGTGAAGCACTGAGGGTGACAAACCCACCAACTACTGTCTCTCTACTAGGTCTGCACAGGGAAAAGAGAAAATGGCAGCAGTTGCCTGCCCAATATTACTTTATGGCCACAGACCTGATTGCATCTTGAAAATGTTCCTTCTTCTGTTTCACAACAGAGCTTGAAGATGAAAATATTCTTCTATAGACACAACATGCATTGGAGTTAGAAACCTAGAAAAACAGTGTATGTTTCATTTTATGGTGGTTAAGGAGATTCAGCTTCATTTGTCTTTCAGTTATATTTTGAAGTTCAAACTCAGCTGTGCTTTATATAATGAAGTCTCCCTTTCTCTTAGGGTATTAACAAAATTCATTTTATCAGTTTTTGTAGTGAAATTCAGCTGAGTTATTAAACACTATATTCCTGAGCCACAATAACTTGCTGTCCATTATTTCCCTCCTGATAACCAATTCTTACAGAAATTGTCTGAAGATCCTATTTAAGGTGTGGGATGCAACCTGTATATTTCTGATCTCTCTTACTCTTGTTTTGTAGAACAGAAAACCATACTTTTCAAAGTGAGTGACGTTTGTGCAGTCTGGGAATATGTCTGTGTAAATTCTGTGTCAGTTCAGTGAATAGCATCTTTACCACAAGGTCTGTTTTGACAGGAGGCTTTCATTTAGCTTTGTATAGTCATTTCATAAGAGGCATTTGCATGTAATAGCCAAACTGCCTCTGGGAAATTGTGATAGAAGCAATCAGACTGTGGATGTCTTTACAGGTAAAACAAGCAGCTGGCTGCCAGCAATACTGCTCAGCTCTGAATGATGCCTCTCGGAGAGGAGCTGGGAAGGGGAACCTGGAAATTCCTCATGAGGAGTGCAAAAATCAGGAGGATATCAGAGGGTTTTTCAGAGACTTTCCCTGAGTGACTAGAAACCACCTTATGCAGACAAGGAGAGTTATTTGTTCAAAGTGCTCACACCAAACTCTGAACTAGGTGTAACTAAGAGGTGTAACTAAGAAGGGAATAAGCAGTTATGTGAGTTTTAGGAAGGAAATATTTAAGCAGCTCTTGGGTCTTAAAGAGCAGGATTTCAGAGGCGTGAGATTCAGGTCAAAGCCAGTCCACCCTTGGGGAAGGCATGGAAGAAACAGCAGTAGTGTGGGCGAGACACAAATCTTGTTTGACCTTTTCTTTCAGTACAGAGTAAAACTGAAGCTTGCCTATATACATGATAAAATTTAAGAAAGATGTAGAAGCTGTGAAGACTCACAACTCCGTAGCTAACAGAACAGCTCTTGCAGCTGGGTTGTAAACCATTGCCACTGCTTGCGCTGTGTTCAGATGTAGCTCTCGTAGCAACCGCTCTCAGTTCGTATTCCAACTACCGAGCCTTGGAGGTGTGGAATCAACCATATCTCATCACTTGTTTAGGTTGGTTTCTGTTTTGATGAGGGCCTACAGTTAAAATAAATAAAAATCATCCATACAATTCACTTTTGGGAGTTTCTTTCACACCTTATGTGTACACATAATATATATAAACTATAAAGCATAGGGTACATATGAAATTCAAAACGCACATATAAAAATATACTTTTAATGTATATTTAACTATATTGTGACAGTAATTTATGTTACATACCTCTGTAAATGTAATAAGCTGCTGAAATTTTCACAGAACTATTTTGGTAGCCAGCAGTACTAGTGTAATGGAGCTTTAGTTTGGTGTAACATTTTACTGTTTCCCAAAGAAATAAGGATTGTGCAATCACTTTCTGCCTGTCAGTCCTCTTTATCAGGTTTTGAACTGTTGATCTAGCTCCCAATACATAGGAAGGAGGCTTTCTGTAAGTCTTGAAGATAATCATGTTCTTACAAGTTCAGCAATGTCCATGGCTCAATAAAGAGGAAAAACCCAAATCAGTGCCCTCCTGAGTGGAAAGCTGTTATGTATTTTTCTTGGAAGCAATCAATATACATACCTAAGACTAAGCACAGCAGGTGTTGTCTCCTGCCCAGAAGAGATGTCAGGAAGTATATGAAGTGGGAGAGAAGCTGACATTTTTTTGGTTAAGAAGTATGAGAGAAGTAGAACTCCACTCTGCAGATCTTGTTTCAATTCATCTGTTTGCCATGGAACAAATCACTACTTTTTTTTTTTATTATTCACCATTCATACTTCAGTTTTCAAATAGTGTAATTACTGAATTCCCCAAATATGCAGTTTTTGAGATGACGCCTCAGAGATGAGAATGAGTGAGAGTCCTTGTATGTTTATGTTTAATGCAGCTAAAACCATTTTGCTTCATATTTTATCTTGAGAATTATTAGCTGTGAATCAGGTACTGGGCTCTCCAAGCAGGCCCTGTTGCTGCTGCTTCCAGAGCCAGCTGACTATCTCCGCAGAATCCTATGGCACATGGCATCCAGATAAACTTTTTAGTCTAGGCTGTCACCCTAGTTTTCTTTGTAAAGCATTTGCCTCAAATTTGGGAGCTATACAGAATTGCATGTAATTCATGAAATGTTCTTCAGTGGTGGTGCAGGGATTTTTGCTTTTATTCCATTTGGTTTCTGAAACCTCAGGAATAACCTTCAGCCTGAATGAGTCAGGCAGTCCATTCCATTTATATTTCATTAGCAGTGCATGTCCTTTCAGCAACTCAAATATAATTTGTTCTAATACACTTAATGATATTTTTAATTGTATTTTCTGGTACTGAGCCATATTTAATAGAGTTGAAATAGCATGCAACATGTAAACCTTAAAATGGCCTTTACATCTTTTTCTAGTTTCCTGACTCTTGAATATGTTGTTCTTTTGTTCTGGTTGTTTTGCATGGTTCAAGTAGGCAGAGGGAAGTAGTATGATTTGACATTAAAAGTTCTAAGTATGTGATGTTGAAACCCATTGACGTTGCTTTAGGAACATTAATAATCCGAGCATAAAGGTAGTTGTGAAGGCTAATTAAAAATGTGTGTTATATAAATGGGTAGTTGATAGAGAGTTGATAGAGAGATAGGAAGTGGTTGTCTCTGAATGCTGTGTACACTGGAGTAGAACCTGGTGTTCACTGGTTCACTCCTCAGGGAGAGGAGAAGAGAGGTAGGAACCTGCACTTAGAATTTGGTAGGTTACATTATAAAAGTGTCTGGAATCTGGACAGAGCATTTGAAATGTCAGTTCATGCGAAATTCCTCATTGTATGCTTCATTCCTTATTGTGCTGAATTCACTTAGAAGAAGAAATCTCTGTCTACTACAGGGAAAGAAATCAAGAGGTGTAAGCAGAGGTTTTGTTATCAGGCTTGGCAGTTTGTCCGTAACTACTGTGATCAGATCCTACCCACTCCAAAGGCAGTTATCACCAAGATATTTAATAAAATGTGTTCCTGTGTATCTTCCTTTCCTTCTACAAATTGTCACTGAACACCCAAATACCTAGCCCAAGTCTTTGTTTCTGAAGGAGCTTGTGCAACTATGCATTATATTGGAGAATCTGAGTAAAGAAGAAAATACGTTTCAAAATCAGATGTGGAAGCCTGGTTCAGGGTTGAAACAATGGTTCAAACACTTGAATCCTGGCCGAATGTACCAGATGTGGATCTTGCGATCATCCAGCTCTTTGTTGTATGTTTGTTTTAAGAGTCCTTGGGCCTATAATGGATTTCTTCCTTCTAGATTAGTTCCTATAAATGTTCTTCGTTTTACTTGGTTGTCTCCCAGAAGAGAGCAGTTCATTGGAGAATGTATGATAATGGTGGCATAAATGTATGATATTGAGGCAGAGTTCTAGCAGGGTTTCATGGATTACTTTTATAATACTTCTATTTGATTTTCCCATTATAGGCTTAACAAAGCCAAGATTATCTTAACCTAAGCGTGTCAGTCCAGTTCAAATTCAGTTGGTTATTTTCATGATGGAAATTAACATTTTAAAGTGCTTTGCTGGAGTGGGGCCCAGATGATTGTTACCTCATTCAAATTAAAGCTTCCTTGATCATCATAATAAGGGAATTATAGCAATAATTATTAATGAATAGTATTACTGTGTAAATTCCTCTGTGAGTCTGACTGCATACAGGAATTAGAGCCTTGGTTCCTGTATTTCGTAAATGGGCTTTAGCAATCTTAATCCAATTCATTTACTTTCTTTCTTACTGATAATATATTTATTACTATTTCTGGTAAAGAGACATCCTTTGTGATTTGGAGGTGGACTATTTTGATCACATGGAAGTAGATAATGAATCTTCAAAATTGCCCTGTTGATGAAGACAGTATGAGCAGTCTCAGTTGAATTTTAATAATTCCTCTTTAAAAAGTAAAATTCTTTCTTTTTAAATCTAGGAAGAAAAGCAGCAGAGACTAAGAAGTTAGAAACCTTACAATGGATCTAGGTCTTTTTGTCAATGAAAAGGAGAATTTGGGAATAAAAATTACTTCACATAGTGACAAAACCAAGGCTGGGTAATTTTGACAAACTTTTCTTACTTTTCTGTGAGCATTTCTACAGCTCCTCAAGGTGAATATTGAAGAGAAATGACAGCACTAACCCACTTAATCTTTCCTGGTGACTTAAACATCATTGATTCTTGCCTCTCCATTGTGATTAACATTCTGGGAAGAGCCTTAGTGGAGAAACTGCAGGTGTCCATTGCTGTCAGTGGCAATTTTGAATGCTGAAGCAGTTCAGGAAGGTCTCATTTTGTTTGCATGGAATGCTGCTTGGTATTCTTTTTTAACTTTTATTTTAGTAAGCATAGGAGAATTGCAATGAAATTTCTGGATTTCAGCATCCAGGAGAAATAATCTCTTTTCCTCATCCTGTTGGGGGATGTGGAGCTGAAGCCCTTTCTCCTAGCAGTATGTTCTGATAATGTCCAAGACTTGGATGCCTGCCTTGAGCGCCACAACTGTGCTCACAAGCCCTGCTCCTCAGCTTCCTTCAGCTCCCAGTTCAGCAATGATTGGTAACGAAGAGAAGCTTAATGATGTGGCTAAAGGAAAGCTGGGAAGGGCATAGAGAATGTGACTGGTTGGAGTCGCGTGTGAAATAAATATATTAAAGTGCCACCGATAGACTGAAGTGGGCAATGAATAGAGAACCACGATAATTGAAGATGCAACCAGATTTTGTGTTTGTGGTTTTTTGTTTGTTGGGTTTTTTTTGTGTGTGTGTTTTGTTTTTTGTTTCTTTGTTTGTTTGTTTTATGTGTGTGTTGTTTTTGTTTTGTTGTTTTGTTGTTTTATTTTGTGGGGTTTTTTTTCCTAAGAGTGGTAGAGTCTGAATCTTGAAAGGAAAACACAGAAAAGTGACTTGGTTTGGTTGAAGGCCAATAGCTACCACAGAGCAGTGTTCCAAATGTTTGTACTGCTCTATGTCTAGACAAGTTTTTTAAGTATTATTTTATAATGATCAGTGTAGGTACTTTCCCAACACCTTGTAGCACTACAGAGAGAGCCATAGAAGCCACCTATTTGCTCCAGTTTGTCTCTGATGCTTTTGTTCTCACATCTTCCTATCTTGACAAAATCTTGTTTTGTGCCATCTTTCTGATGAGTCCATACCTCAGAGCACTTGATACTATTTAGAGGTTTCCTCTAACAACAGTTTCATGCTTCTTTTCTTGGGTGAGACTATATATCAAACTGAACAAGGCATCAAGCATACTTATATTTTGAAAAGTGTTCCTTGGTAACAAAAAAATGGACTGAGAAGTCAGAGGATATTTTTTTTGCAATCCATTTATGTGACAAGCTTGTATTTGGAAAAGGTAAGAGGTAAGAGAAGTGGTAGAGGTAACAGGTTTATCTTTTCCTATCTGATTACTTACTCAGAAACACCAATTAGGATTTATAAGATAGATTTCAGTACAACACAAATTAATAAACTGGAATGAGTATCTCATTAAAAAAGAAAATCTGTAGGCAAAACACATTCAAATAAGAGGCCTTGAAAACCCATCTTCCCCTCTGTGTCCTTGTAGAGCTGGCTTTTCCCTCTGGTTTGGTGAAACCAGTGTGCAGTTTCCTAGGGTTGCCCCAGTTTTGTCACCAGTGAGGGGTGACTGCTGATTATTCTTTACCATGGGGAAGTCCCTGATCCTCTCTGTGATTTCCTGCTTGTCTTGGTCTGCACAGTCCGACCTTTATGTGCCCCACCACAGAAACTAACCCCACACTGCCAGGCAGCTTCTAGGTGGGTGGCATCCTGGAACAGAGGTGCCCTAGGAAGCCTTGTGAGCTTGGCCTGCTTGGGGATCAATGCCTGTGGAGAAGTCATGCTTTTTTCCCTCTCTCTGAAGGTCCCAGATTCCATGTGCCAGGACACTATAGGCAGCTGACCAACGATTTTTACTGTAAGCATAATCCTTCAGGGTTTCCTTCAACACATACAATGTTGAGTAACCAGAAGTGGGGGTGGAAGAGCCAGTGAAACCTCTGTCACTGCAGAGTTAGAGTTATTGGACAGACTGTGTCTTCATGCAGGGTGTCCCTTACACAGATTTTTGTCAGAACAGCAGTCATTGCACATGATACAATAGAGTGTTTACTACTTGCTGGTGCAAACCCACCTCTTCCATACAGCCTTAGCTAGGTGTTAAAGACAAGTATTTGTGTCCCTTCTCCTTGTAGCCCCAGTTAAAGTCATGCTGTTTCTTTTACAGCAATAGTGGTGTTCACTGATATCTCAGCTTGTTTGTACAGAGATAGCAGATGTCTTTATATGCTTTTGTGATAAACATAGCTAATTACTAAGAAACAAACATGTCCCACACTTGAACAACCTCACAGTTCTGTTGTGTAGCACAGCAGCAATTTTGTTTTATATTGGGAAATAAGAGAAAAATTCTGGTAAGAGACATCTGGCAAATTCACTGCTCTTAATGCTAAAGATTAGTAGCTTTTTAAGAGTTGATAACATATCAGTCATCTGGAAATACCCTGGCAAGATTATAATTGAATTGTTTAGAAGATTCCTGTCCTTCTTCATTGTCAGGTTATCTCAGGATAAAAAAAACCTTTTACATACTTTTTGGCAGAAAGTACATTGAAAACAAGGTGAAGAGGTGGACTATGGCCAAGTTTACTCTTTAGTTCAAGACTAACTTAGTTTCCTCTTTAGAGGTCACTTAAGTACATTTATATTTAATTCTCTAATGGATAAATTCTGTTATTTATTTTTAAAGTTGTATGCCTACAGTTGTCTTCATTTAGAACACCCTCATGCTTGAAAGAAATTAAATAAATTCTATGAGAAATTGGGTGGAACTTCAATGTAATGAACTTCGCAGAACAGGTGGGCTGTATCAGTCACATTTAGTCAAATCTTGAGTGCCAGATGGTATATTTGCAATTGTATTTCAGGATTTGGCCAGAAATTCATTGTTTGTCAGTACCCATAGCTTCTATTGCTGTTGTAAGTGAATATTTTCTGTACAAAACGAGTCCATCACTTTTTGTAAACTCTAACAATTATAGCCACTGAACATAGAATTAAGTTAACACAAAAGAATTGTATCTTCTCATGTTCTTCCAGAGTTACAATCTTCACGTGGGATAGCTATCAGGCTTCCATATTTGTACCTTTTATTAATGTTCCTACCTTCACAGACCCATTATTGTGGGTTACTGTAAATGTTTATTAAGCTGTTTACTGAAGCTTCCTTCTCTTTGAAACTCACTGTGCATTTTTCTTTCAAGAAAATAGTCTCTGTTGCCTGAAAAATAAATAAAAAAATAATTGGTAACTTCTATCAACCCAAAGACTCTAGTGGTTAAATTTCAATTATTCCCCTCAATAGTCAGATGGAGAACTATAAAAAGGCAGTATTGTAACTGCAGTTTGCTTGGGTTTTTTTGGTTTGTTTTTTGATTGTCTTTTAACTCCTGCATCCCATAAGGCACCGTGTTTAGTCTTATGTGGTGATTCAGCTCCTATGGAACACTTGCTGTATTTGTGAAGGAGGTGCTGTTTGTTTTTGCAGACCTCAGTAACTGAAAGAAGAACTTCTGGAAAATTTTCCTTAATTGCTTTTCATAGGACTGTCCACCTTTTAGCCCTTTTATGTGAGTGTCCCTGCAAGCAGCAGGAGAATGTTGCAGTCCTTCAGCCATCCCATTATCTGCCATAGAAAAAAAAAGTTTGGTCTTCAGATTACAGCAGAAAAAAGAACTGGCCAATGACCAGAAATACTTACTTTGCATGAAATTGCTTAGTATTATTTTATTTTTAAAATCTGTTAAATGTTTAGCTTAATTTTTGTGTATTAAAAAAATTGGTGAACATTTACGTCTGTATACGTAAGATGTGTTTGTAATACTGTGTCACCTAGATTAATTTTCCTTTTTTCCTCTTGATTTTTTCCTGCTAAAATTAAGAAAACTGTGAAATATTACAGTCATTTGACAAAAAAATTATTATTCTTTCAGAAATAGACCACATCCATTCAAAATTTTCCTTTATTTGTTATTTACATACTTATTGTTTGCTTATTCAAAAATAATATTCCTGCAGTATATCCCTTACATCACAGCATTTCACTTTGGGACTTGATATTGAGCTCATACTTCCTCAAAGGAGGAGTTCACATTTGGGAATTTGGTTAGGTAGCATTGTTTTAGTTTCTTTTAAAACAAGCAAAACAGCTTGCATGCCCTATGTAGTCATTACAACTCTTTATGTTTTGTAGTTTATGTCATATGTTGTGTTTATCCCAAAGTGCTGCCTCCTATTCCTTTGTCTGTTCAGAGGAAGTTTGAGACATTAGTCTGTTTATTCACATTTCAGCATCGTTCAGTGAAAATAACCTGTTCTGTATACATTGGTGAAATCTGCCTTTTGTGGGAAAAAATATCACATAAAACCTCTAGAAGTTTATGCAGGATTACAGTTTGGGGAGGAGGAATTAAAAAGTTGTGTAAACGGATTGCATTGGTGTAGGTTAGGAAATAATAGTTAAAGGAAAGAGGGCTTCTCTTTACCCCAAAGTTGTGAAATTTACAGATTTAATTTATTTACCACTAAATTCTCACTGATGACTGAGAGTCTTCTACTTCCATTAATTGCTAGGCCCTTCCCCCTGCAATGTATATGTATGTGATGTATATTTAGAACTGCTTGGTTTATATTTTCTCTGCATTTGCAGTTAGTAATTTTCCACAGTGCATTTCAGAGTAGAAAGTGGAAGATTAAAAACATGATTGCTCTTGGATTTGGGAATACATATTATTACAGGGGAAGATCCTTCCTAGGAGAACCTGAATGTCTGATTCAGGTTTTTTTGGAGGAACACAGTTGTTCACAAGATGAAAAGAACTTCTGGGTTTTATTTGTATTTATATGTTTATGTCTGGTCAGACAGGGCTAACGGTGTGTGTTGTGTGATGGTGCATCTGTTGATTCACAGAACTGTGAATAAATGGGGATGACAAAGTCAAAAGCCGTGTTCTGGCAGAGTAGAGAGGGCTGTGGGCTGGTGGTGAATAGCAGAGGATGATTGTCACTGACAATGCAGGCTGTTGGTGGTACAGAAGTAGAAGCCTTTCTGTTTATTTTATGTCACTTTTGCTTCTTTACTGGCAAGCTGCTGATCTAGATTGACCTGCATTTCAAAACAGTAGGTGGTACTGACTGGCAAGTATGTTGACATGAGGATGAAGTTTAAATACTGGCCCTCCGCCTCAGTTTTCCTGTGATTTTCATGCAGCCAAATGCCCTCCCATCCTGCTAATTAGGGATCATATTGACACTTTCTTCATTCAAAAGTGTACTGTGACATGCACAGCTAGCAGGGAACGAAGTAAAATGAAGTGAGCAAATCACATATTTCTTCTAGCGTGCTAATGGATTGTTGTGGGAAAAGGCACCCTCATTTCCTCCATCGGTGCAATGGGAAGGACAGCAGTCCGCTATGAAAAGTAGCTGTGCAATAAATATGCCCTCTCTGAACAGTCTGCAGACTGACTAGAAAACAGATAAAAATCCAAATGTGCAGGTTACAAAGTGAGCAGGAGAAAACCTCTCCAGACCATTGTGTTCTTTGTTAAGAATATTAATTTGCTGCAGAAAATGTAAGTTGGTATCTTTGTGGTTTGGCATCTAAAACATTTTTTCAGGGCACCAGATTCCTGTGACCACAGGGTCTTGCTGAATCAGGACCACGCTGGTGGTTTCTGGAGTTGGCTGGGCGCATTCAGCAGAGCACTCTGTTCTAGCAGGCGGAGGGGCAGAGCAGGCACAATGGCACCATCTGTGATTCCAGTCTCGCCCTTCTGACGCGTGCTGTGCTCTGGGAGGACCTCAGGTTTGTCCTGTTGCAATGGTTTTGTCCAGTGATCTCGATCCATGGATGCCCTGGTTGCCATCAGCCCAGCCCCACACTGCTTGTTCAGGGGCCATGGGCTTGCGCCTCAGGGACAAGGGGCTGCCTGTGGTCCCTGGCTACCCACGCCCCCGCCCTCAACCAATTTCCCCCTCCCACCCAACCCTTTTCAGAGCAACCCCAGAAAAATGTTTGGGTGCAGCAGTTTGTGTCTTGTTTGGATGGCAAACAGCTTGTCCTTAAAGCATTTCAGTCAGCTAGAAACATTCATTGGCTGGAGCTTCACACAAGTAAAGCAAAAGGGAGTTCTTAACTAATGGCAGGTAGAATAATCAATCCAGAGGTCAGGAACATCATAGAGCAAGCATGCACAGTAGAGGGCAAAACCAGCACTAATGAGGATATAGGAAAAAATCTTATCAAACAGATTCTTTCCTAAGCTCAAAATGTATGCAGAGGTTCATTGTTTTGGGTTGGATTGTCAGCTTGAGGACAATGATGTGACCAGAAAACCAGGTGAAGGAAGACCTGAAGAACAGAATTTTCCCATCAGTACTATAAATAGTCTTTAGAGCCATATACTGCTGCAGGTCCTGCTGCACTTCATGCTAGTTTTGAAGCAGCAGCAATTTGAAGTAAATCACTCTGTAAGTGTGGGAAACTGTTTGAAGGGGAGTTTGTCGGTTTGAAGAGTGTTATCTTGGATGCAACCTTTGTTGCTGTTGAGAGTAAAAGCCTAGGAGAACATGAAAGTAGTACTCTCTACAGGTCTGTATGTGTCACTAGCTCTTGAGTCAAGTGATGTTTGGATGCCTCATACTGAGGGTGTCCACAGAGGAATAAGGTCTTAAACTTCATACAGAATATGTGAACATAGAGAGTGGCATTTTTCACATTATATATGGAATCTGCTTTACACCTGAAATATGGCTGAAATATATAGTGCGTTGCAGTCAGTTGTAACAAAAACTGTTACTATTTTATTTTATTTTGTAATATAACTATAAATACATAGTATGATATTTTAAACCTGTGCTATATTGTAGATTACAGTATAATCCTACTGAGCCACTTGGATGCTCTGGATCTGGTCTATGGGACCAGATAGGATCGATCCTAGAGTGATGAGGGAGATGGCGGAAGAGCTCACCAAAGTCACTCTTCCATCATTTACCAACATTCCTGGCTCACTGGGGAGGTCCCAGATGATCAGAAGTTGGCGAATGTCACTCAGATCCACAAAGAGGGCTGCAAGGAGGACATGGGAAACTACAGGCCTGTCAGCTTTTCCTCAGTGCCTGGCAAGGTTGTGGAGCAGATCACAAAATACCTACAGGATGGACAACAGATCAAACCGAGCCAGCACGGGTTTAGGAAAGACAGTCTGAAGAAGCTGATCTCCTTTTATGATCAGGTGACCCACCTGGTGGATGAGGGGAAGGCTGTGGATGTGTCTGTCTGGACTTCAGC
>JAWWES010000041.1:27434127-27470647 GCA_035583135.1 Lophotriccus pileatus
TCCCCTGTACTCAGTGCTGGTGAGGCCTCACCTGGAGTGCTGTGTCCAGTTCTGGGCCCCTCAGTTCAGGAAGGATACTGAAGTACTGGAGCAGGTCCAGAGAAGTGCAACCAGGCTGGTGAAGGGACTTGAGCACAAGTCCTATGAGGAGAGGTTGAGGGAGCTGGGGTTTTTTAGCCTGGAGGAGGCTCAGGGGAGACCTCATCACTCTCTACAACTACCTGAGAGGAGGTTGTAGCCAGGTGGGTGTCGGTCTCTTTTCCCAGGCAAGCAATAATAGGACTAGAGGGCACGGGCTTAAGCTCTGCCAGGGAAGGTTTACGTTGAATATTTGGAAGAAATCTTTTACAGAGAGAGTGATCAGCCATTGGAATGGGCTGCCCAGGGAGGTGATGGATTCTCCATCCCTGGAGATTTTTAAGATGAGACTGGGTGTGTCACTGAGTGCCATGATCTAGTAATCACTGTGGGGTTGGATCAAGGGTTGGACTTGATGATCTCAGAGGTCTTTTCCAACCCAGTTGATTCTATGATTCTGTGATAATATATGTAGTAGGGACATGCAATTTACATTATTGTATTAAATGCTATGATTGTTTCAGAACAATAATTAAAGAAAGCATTTTTATATAAATAATTAGTATTTTGGAACACTAACTTACAACAGCAAAGCAGTACGAACATGTATTGTTTGCAAACATGTTTAAGTATTGGTAGCAAAGTGGCCCATAGAGGAACAAAATGACATTTTCAGCTTAAATGACTGAACCGGCACCCTTGATTTCATTCAGCCTCATATAGGAATATATTCATATATTCAGCCTCTGTAGGAACTGTGGGCCAGTGCTGATTCTACTCCTGACTCCACAGGATCTATTAGATAGCCCCTGTTAAATTCCCAGTTTCCTGTGCCCTCTGGTACTTTTCATTACTGTAGTGCTGAAAGGTCAGAGTCATCAGAGACCCCTTTGAACAAACAAAAAAGTCTGTCCCTCTCCCAGTGAGAATTATTCATAGTAGTTATGAGTGGAAGTATAACATAAAAGGCAGAGACAGATGGGGAATTGCAAAGAAACAGTGAAAGAAAATCATCCATTCAGGATAGTGTTCTCAGTTTTCCTGAGCAGCCTGCATGCTGTCAACTGTTTTTGTAATTATCATAGCAAACAAGATATAAGAAGGGAATTGAAGGAGAACAGTGCAGTGACTTTGCAGGTATTGCAGAGAATTCTTCCAAAGTATGAAGTATAATGAGAAGAAGCACAGAAGTACTTGAATGAAAATTTAACAAGGGGCTAATGAATGAACTTACTAGTTCTATATTGGCTTTTCGGTACAAGTGAGAATAGTAATGAGAGTGGTACATGTAAGCCAATGTGAACTTGCCAGTATTTTATGTACCATAAAAAGGAGTGGAGGGAGGCAAGGAGAGATAGATCACGTAGTCAGAGTGATGCACCAGAAGGAGGATGTTTTCAGCAGCACTGTGATTAGGTCTTGTGTTTGTCCATGCAAGGGGACAAGATTTTGGATATATTTAGTCCTGAGATGAAGAGAATCTAGACAAGGGTATTAATTAGGTGCATGTTAAAAGATTATATATAAGCAATACTGTACAGAAAGATTCAGAAAGACTTGGTGTGGATTTGATGACCTAAGGAAGATCTGGGTTAGAGATGACATTTGGACTCGTGTCTTAAATGGTGGACTAGATGGTACCACTGTACACAGTGATTCAGGAAGGATCTGGCAGGATGAGTTTGTGGGAGTGGTTAATAAAAATGCTAATTTGTCTATGTGGACCTTAAGCTGATGCCTGAATTTACAGTACCAGAAATACTGGCCAAGATACCAATTTTAAAAGAGTGTGGTAGTATTGAAATAGAGGTGTAGCATCCAAAAAGGAGATGGTAGTTGACATTGTGTTTATGGATGGTATTCTAACAGAGTAAAGTTTAGAAGGAAAAAAGGTAAAAAAATTCTCCACAAAGCGTAGAAGAAAGCATGAATTGTTCCTCTGAATGACACCCAGAGCAACAGTTAGAGAGATCAGCATAAGACTGTGTTATTGCAGCTGAAACTTCAGAAGTAGAAACTCCTATCCATGAAAAATTATTGGCATGTCAGGAAGAATGAAAAATGAGTCCATTTCCTGAGGTCTGGATAACTTCAAATGCTGGAGATTTCAAGAGGTCCTGCGTTTTGAGTGCAAAAGCTGAAAGCCGTCAAAAAAAGGAAGAGAGGAACTTAATGTAGTAGTTTAAAGCTCTTACATAGCATCAAGAAAGCCACCTGTAATGGTGGCTGCCAAAGCAAATTAAGCTCAGGGAAACACTAGGGAGTTTTTTCCTTTGTGAAAGGAAAAAATTGTGAGAATGGGAAGAAAATGAAGCAGGCGGAGGTGGGGAAATGGAAGTTTCTAAAGGAAATGGTGAAGCTCTGAAATGGCTATAGCTCTAAGGAGAGTGGAACATACAGCAGGAGCACAAGCATTTTCTGTTCTTCAAGGATGAGGTAGGGAAAGGAAGGGAAAGCAAAGGAAGAAGAAAAAATCAAGTTGTTATTATGTCGTATTTCTGTTGGAGAAATAGGCATGTGGAAAGAGGTAGAGACATGAGGATTTGAGCACTGGAGTAAAGGAAGTGATATTCATTATGGATGTGATAAATAGTAGAATAAGAGATTTATACCTAGCAAATGTGAAGGAGTACAGAATTAATTAGTTGAGGAAGAATGAGGGCTTTGCTCAGAGTATGAATAGGAAGATGTTGATGATGACAGGTGGTTCTTAGGGACATGGTTTAGTGGTAGACCTGGAAGTGCTAGGTTAATGGTTTGACTTGATCTCAAGGATCTTTTCAACCTAAATGATTTTAAGAGTCTATGAACCACAAGTGAGGTTAGACTATAGTAAGGGAGAATAAGAAAGGAATAATAAAAACAGGTGCATGAAACAGTGGGATTTGAAAAATTAGTTACTGAAATAAAATCAAGATTTGTAAGATGTCTATAAGAAATGGCTGCATTAAATGGTTTTGTGCTTTCAGAACACACTCTGCTAGAAATAGGATCCTGTGATTAAGTCTACCTGACAGTCTACTGTGTAGCATGTCTTAAAACCTTACAGGCCATGAGCACTTTCTCAGTCCAAACTGGATAGAGGGTTCCCAAGTCTGGAGTTTCTACTTTGAAAGGGTAATATGCCAGGAGGACTAGGAGCCTGTGTCTGTTGTACTGAAACTGATATTCATGATGAAGAATAAATCTTTGTAGTTATGCTTGTGGGTTTCTGACTTCTATCTAGGCATAGTTAAAATGTGAATGCCTCATACAACCATTTATATTAGAAGTGTGGAACAGGAGCAATAAAGCCAGGAGAGCACGGCATTTTCATTACCTGCTTTTCATCACTAGCAACTCAGGGGATTCTTAAAAAATGCAATTATACACACAGGGGGCTGTGTACAGAAGTTTTCCATCAGCATGGATTGTCAGATTTTTTTGGAGATGCACGTCTAACACAGTGAAATACATTAGCAATATTTCAATATAATAAAATACACCTATAACACTCATATTTGTGTTTGATGACTTCAACAAAACTTCAACAATACCCTAATTTGTCCAGATTCTAGATCTTACCCTTCTAAATAGTAAACCCCTTCTTTGTGATCTTCCAAAGAAAGTGGAACCAGTTTCTGTTTTTATTGTCTGTGCTCCTTATGAAGTTCTCTGACACAGGGAAGACTTTGTTCTCCAGAGCTTCTAAGTCTTCCTTTGAGGAACCCATCAGATTGCATCCAAATTCCAAAATACCTGGCAAAGACTGCAGAAATTTTAACAATGTCTTTTTCTACAGAAAGTAGTTATTTAACTGGTGTGATACAATACCAGTGACAACCACATGAAGATGTTTTCCATTTCAAACTTCAAATAGGACTATGAATTCTGAATTCAGTATGTAGTTTAACTTTATCTCTTCATAAAATGTGGAAAGTTAGTTTCTTTCTGAGTCAGCAATCAAGATTCATATTCTGGAGAAAAATGTCCAATATGGCACTTGTGTCATGGCATATAAAATCAGGTTTAAGCAGTTGCTCATTGGCTTTATGGAACCCCAAACATAGCTTTAATAGGGAGAGTAGGAGACAACAAAGTGATCCTGTTCCCAAAATTGTCATGTCTTCTGCCTGTTCCAGGGAAATACTCTTGTTAAAGCACATGCGGGGATACAGTGACAGATTGAGATCTCTAAATTGAGTAGTCTGAGTGTTAATATCAACATGTGATTCACACGTCTGCAGTCTGATCTTAATTGGCAAAAATCTAGTCGACAGAGTCCATGGAGACAGGAATCATTCAACTCACCCTTAAACAGACCACAGGAGCTGGACAGCTGAACAGGTTCTGACAGACTTCTGACAGAGAATGGGCATCTTACTTTTGTGTGGGCATGCACTGCTAGCTATCCAAATTTAGACAGCTATCTGGAGCACAGTCCCAACATAGGAAGAAGTGGCACATGTCCACTGTAATGGTAAGCGTAGGACAAGCCAGTCTGAAGTACCTACATGAGCATTTTTTTCCCAGTAAACTTGCCACTTAGAACTGATTAGAGTAAAACCAGAGGGAGCTTATGGGGATTGCATGACCTGGGGCACAAATCTCATCTCTGTGAGGTTTCTTCCTGTTCTAATCTGATTAATTAAGCAGTCAGGGTCACAACATCACGTTTTCTGATGTGCCTTGTAACTTCTAGTTTAATGCTTGTCAGAGATGATTATGACCCAATACTGAGTATAGTAACGGGTGAAGAATTTGACAAACTAAGCTGGTGTTTTTGATGTATACCAAAGTAGAGATTAACTGCTGTTATATTATAGACCTGGTAGCTGTTGAGAAACAACATACCATAAAGATATATGTTAATTTCTTAGCCAGCTCACTGAAATGTATGGGCGTGTCTTAGCATAATGGAAAGCAGTAGACACTGGGTGTACTCAAAGGTAATTGCTTTGGTGAGAGACAAAACAAGAAAAACTTCTTCACTATTTTCTGTTGAAAAAGCCTCTATTCATTCAGTTGTCCAGTCTGTATGCCAAGTCCTGCTCACCCCAGGCAATTTTCCACTAACTTGCAAGAATTCTGAGTGTATAAAATTGCAGGAGAGGTGATAGGTTACTTCCAGGTTTTCATCGATAAGTGGAATGTCTCCATTCATGCTGCAATTCCCTCAAGACTTTTTTTTTTCCCTCAAGACTTCTTTGATCCTAGTAAGAAATAATTATTATAGGTCTTACCTCTTGAGTATCTTTTATCAAACCTCAATAACAGTTCTTTGGTGATGATGATTTTAATATTTCAGTGATTAAAGAAACATCAGACCTAAAAACTGTAAAGAGTAGGAGTAATTCCATGGCTTTCAGGAAACTACAAGTCTCCGTGGTTCACACAGCAGTGACTACGCCTTTTGTCAACACCAGGGTAACAAAAGATTCTTGTTGTTTTATTTTTAAATACTGCTTTGGAGTTTCACCTCAGTCATGGCTATAGTGTTTTCCTTTTGTCCATCTTCCATTTCTCATCTTTTTCTTCTGAAATGGTGGCAGTTGTGGTTTTTCTGTGTATGGAGGGAGAAGCATGTCACAGTCAGAGACTGAGAATGCCCAGAGGTGACTGAAGACAGGGTTGATACACAGTTGATGAAGCTTGTTTGAATGCCCAGGGTGCAAGAAAAAGGAGTATGTTGAAAAGGTTGGAAGATGTTTTATCTATGGGAAGAAGTAGAAACTCTGGGACATGTTTTAGTTGATCTGGCAGGTACACATTATGTGAGTTGTGCTAGACAAAAATGATGCATGTGTGTGTCTCTGTGCAGACAGAATATAATATATGTGTTGTAACAAAAGGATTCAAATGAGAGTGGACGCACCTTCCTGGTACAGGCAAGGTTCAGGTGTATTATATGGGGCAAAGAATGTGTCGTGGGGTAGAAAGTTTTTACATCTGCCCTTTGCTTTTGAAGTTCCACTGTGCTTTCTACATGGGGTTAGGAAAGCATACTTGCTTCTCAGGCTGCATAGAGTTAAAGGAGAAGCAACCTGCAGGGAATAGAGACTTTAAATAAAAGGCTCAGATAACGCAGCATTTTTGGAGGTCAGAGAAATGCAGAGTCCAGATTAAACACTCTGCAATATGTAAATACCACGCCATGTGTGTTGGAGTTACGCTTGAGTGCTGCAGGGGGGAAACCTGTGTCTGCATCCTGTTTTGGATGGAATATTGTTTCTTACAGAAAAGCAGTTGCTCAGCCCTGATTATTTTAGTGGTGATGTGATCGATACCCCATTACTGGATCTAATAGTTGCTGCAGGAAGTGCACAGAAGATTTTAATGCATGAATTATGCATGCTGTCCTCATTCTTTAGTCTCAGAGCAGAGTGACAGAAGTTGTAAAGATGACTGGGGTAGTTTCTTGCATAAAGTGACTGCAGTGAAATGCTTCATATTTTCATGCACACAAGCAGCATTGAGTGGGACGGCCTATTTAAGAAGATATAAATCCCCGAGCTTACAGCACAGAATGCTTGATTTGAAAGCATTGCAGCCATGTACAGAGCCAGTTTTCCTGCTGTCTAACCTGCTTTCTACTGAGGGTTGGCTAAGGGATGTTAACGGCTGTGCTCTGCTCTGAGGTCACAGTTTGAAGTCTCTTTTTTTTTTTTTTTTTTTTTTTTAAATTTGCTTTCTGCCGCAGGAGAGAATCTGTGAAGTTTATTGGTGAAACCATCCTTGTATTTTTCAAAGATACAAACTTGGAATAGTTATTATGAATAAAAGGACAAGGAGGAATTCACCATCTAAGGTAAAAAGGGATATTTTTTATTTGCGGATTTGAGTGCAGTAGAGGGAATATGCTGATGCAGGATTATGATGATGCAGTGTGGTTACATTGACTCAGATACCTGCGCTGGAATGCAGAGTCAGGATTCTGGGGTGGATATGGCTGCATGGATCCTACTAGTCTGATTGTTTTTAAATGGTTGTTTAAATATTGCTGAGACTAAACCTGTGTTTGGATCTTGCAGTTTGTTCACGAATGTGCATTTCTGACCAATTTTTATCTGCTATAGATGACTGCATTGTGGGGAGGGGCAGGACAGTCACTGAGATGATCAATATAATAGCATGATCTATTTCATTAGAGGTCCTGACTGAATAATGACAATGAAATTTCATTGACTTTTTTTTCCTCTATCTGTACATTTTCTGTAGCATGTGCAACCTCCAGTAAAATGTGTGTCAGGAAAATGAGTCCCAGAATCTACTGCTTGTCTGTACTGTAAATAACTAAGATGATCATACTGTTACATTTTGGATAAAAGTCTGGGCTTTCATTCAGTAAACAAGCCTGTCCTTACTGTCCTTCAGAAAACTATATACTCTCAGAAATTTTACATACAAATACAGTTGTTTCTAATTATTGAATTTGCCAAAAATAAAATAAAAAAAAAGCAATCTACAGTTTTTAATTTGTACAATTGACAAATTAAGATATATTCAAGAAAATGGTCTAGCCAATATAGATGTACAGTAAAGATAGCACCTTTATAAAAAATGTAACTTAAATTACATTATTTTTTTCTATTAAATTATTTACCACAATAAATGCTTGGAAAAAATCTATATTATTAATAGTTTTTGCACCATAGGTTTTCATATTTGGAAAAAACAGAGCAAATGCTTTAGTTTCTGCATTCAGTAACTTGAAAATGTATCCTTGCTTTCAAAGAGACATACTCTCACAGAGTATTGAGAAATAGCTAGTTTAATAAACCTGAAAGCTGTTTGCTCAGTGATCTGAAGGAGCGAAGTGTTGCCAGCAAGCATTACAGGCAGTCACAACAGGATGCTTGCTATCCTTCCTTGGATAAATGCCTTTTTATTTTGAGTTTACATTGTTATTTTGCATTTGCATCTAATAACACCTGATGGGCCAGTTTTGTATCTCTGAGTCTTTATGCCGTGTTGCACAGAAACACATATGGAGCCCTGTCTCAGTGAACATCATGTGTTTGGTTGTTAATTACCAAATAATCAGCTGGAAAAGTACTGTACCAGAGATCAGATATTGTTAGTATTGCTCCACTGAAAATGTGTCAAGCAATCCTCAGCCTGAAGCGGCATTTTTGAACCCACCCTTCTGTGTGGGTATGCATAGCTTGTGAGCCAGGGGCGCCCCACCTGCTCATGTCCAGGGGTTGGTCCTTCCTGTGCTGGGGAAAGCTCACTGTGTGGAGATGCAGAGTATGCTCAGCTGGTGGGGAGTGGCGGTTCGAATTCCTGGGATCCTGAAGGCCTGCAGGATGCTGAGTCACAGCACAGGGCTGGGAGGTGCTCACCGGCCCCCTGCCTGTATCCACATCAGCTCTTGCAGCGAGGTGAAGCCTAGGGAAGGAGAATGGGAGCATCTAGAGGGGATAGAGAGGGAGAGGAAGTTTAAAAATCCTCCCTGGCAAAGACTGCATCTCCCGTGTGGTGAGCGCAAACTCACTCCTGGGCGTGTGAACTCCAGGCTGGGAACCCGGAGGGGCATGGCAGGGACACAACTGAAAAGCTCACACAGTAGTAACAAGAAAGATGTGTATGATAGCTGGCTGCTTGCAAATGTGTTAGTCATTCTTCACTTGCCATGGAGGATTGATTCTATTTTCTCTGCTTCTGCCATGAAATATCACCTGAAATGCATAATTTGCAGATTGAGCAGGCTTTCAACCATGAAAACAGATATAAAAATGAGAATGACTAACAGCAGGAAAAAATCTTCCTAAACTCCTTTCATCTGATTAATTAAGGAATATGAAACTTCATGTATAATGAAAAGCAAGTAAATTAATGGAAATGTATTTCTGTAGGAGAGTGACATGTGTGTAGAGATAAGGGTTTTACATTCAAATACTGAATTCAGAACATATGTGGTTTACTGAAATACGGCTCAGCTGTTTCAGTGCTTTGCTACTATATCCAGATGTATCAGTGAATGAACATTGCTTACTTTCTTTGACTATCATAAATAAAAAGCACCACAGTTTCACTCACAGTGATGCAGCTGGATGTTAATCTTGTAACAACATCCTCATTTTTTCCCATTGAAACTGAGATACTTAAGCTGCCTGTGTTTAATGAGGAAACAGATATATTAAGAAATGGTAAAGAAGTGGAAATACTAAACTTTTCTGAGAAATAATGTCCAGGGTTTTCCAAGGCATTTGAGAGAGGTGTCCAGGGTCCCTTGAAATTCACTAGGGACCATGATCTTTAGCCTCTTTGGCTGAGATTTTCAGAGGAGCACTCATAAATATTTTAGTCACTACAGAGAAAACAGCTCTAATAAAAAGCCAGGAAAACAAAGGCAGCCCAGCAATTATTTGCTGTTAATGTAGTAATTGGAGAAAGGGCAGAAGTTTCTGGTGTTGTTCTTCTCCCCCATCTCCTCAGATAACCGGGTAATTATATAATTTAAAATACCAATAAATAACTTGGGATACTATACAGAGAAAGGGGTTAAGAAGGGAAAATCTTGCAAGCATCTTATTAGTAAGGGATATTATTAGAAAAAAAAGCAGCTTATTGTGGACAGAAGCCTTCATTAATAACCTGTTGGAATACTGTTGTTCTTGTTCTCATTATAAGGACAAAGATTCAGTTACACTACTTGGTTTTCTCAAATTGCAAGTTTGCAAATTTAACTGACTTGGACTTAATTCTGGAAAATTGTCTTGTAATAAATAGATTTGAAATCAGAGAATTGATGCCTGTTACCATGTCTTACTGATTTTGTTCTTGCTCTGGGCTGCATAGCAGACGCATTTAGTACAGTTAGTAACTGAAGGGGTGACTACTCAAGAAAATAAACAGCTTCAAGAGCTGATGTTTAGGCATCGTGTGAACTTGAGTGAACACAGATTCATTCTCACTCCCTGTTGCAGTAAAGTGGCCTTGTGATACTTCTGAGTTATGCCTTTGTAATAGGTAAAAGGAGGGGTTTTTCCTTCTGCTCTATATTGGTTTTCATTTGTTACTGTAAAGAGAAAGAAGAATTAATGATTATTAATAAGAGGAATTAATAACAGGAAATAATTAATATTAAATTATCATGCAGTTGGATTTGCTTCAAAAGTAGCAAAATATGAGATTAGTAATAAAGAAATACTTTGGCAGATATCTTTGGAAACAGGTACATGTTTCTAAATTATTAATAAAATGGTAAAGAGTAGGCTTTTCCCCTGTAATTCACTGTGTTATGTATAATTACTAGTCATTCCAGTGGTGGAGAAGTGATCAATGAGAATAATCAGATTGGTTATGATTGATTGAATACATCTTCAGACACTTAAAAATCAATAATTGCATAGGATCATTTTAAGTGTGAAACCTACAAATACTTTACCAGTGCTTATTAACAGAAAAATATGACAATATGCATGTCTGTATGTAATACCCACTTACTCAACAAGTCTGTTCCCTGAGTACTAATTTTTCAGCAGTAACTGAGAATAGGCACGTTTTCCTTCTGTTAGCATTTACTGAAGAGATGACGGAGGTGAATTCTGCTAAACATCACTCATCGATAGCACCAAAAACTCATTTGACTTAGCTGAGCGGCAAGAGAACTGAAACTCTTCTATCCCATTTGCTGAAGACATTATTCACAGTACAGTAATATTTCAGTACGTTGGAAATGAGGTTTTTAGTCTCTTAGGAGAAACTTGTAAGAGAAGCCTTTGTCTTAGGATTCCTAGTGGTAGCATTTTTACTAAAAAAAAAGTCTGGCACACTAATGATTACTTTATAAAAATAATTATTCACCTGCCTTTTGAGCTGGAGGCTATAAATTCATTGATTAATGTAGGTCATGAAACTATTTAGAATTTTTCAGCTGAGATTTTTGAGCTACATCTCATTCCTTATTTTAAAAATTAATGTAGTGTCTGAAAGCGTGGGTCTGGTAAAGGTATTCCTCATGCCTCCTTCACAGAGGACTGGTGCAACAGTGTGGCAGAAAATAAAACAGTCGTTAAGACAGCAAAATCTGTTTGCCCAGGCTCACTGTTTGAAGCAGGTATACTACATTAAGATAATGGCTCAGAAATCTGCAATCCTTTCAGGATGGGGAGTTCAAAGACAGACTGTTCCTTCAGGGGCTGGAATCTGACTTGACCACGACATTCATTCATGTTCAACCCAGCAACCAGTCTCCCACCCTGAGCCCTTCAAAGGGATAGGAATGATGATCTTGCTCATCAGATACAAGGCTATTCCCATTGCACCTTGTTACAGAGTGAAATAAATTATCCTTGTTCTGTTTACTTCTGTGTGGAGAAGCCCAGCAGACTCCAAAAGTCTCTCTGTGCACTTGACGTCACAAGTGCCAGCAATTTGACAGTTTTGCATCACAAGACTTAATGCTGGTTGTTACTGACTGGAAAATGGTGTTAGAAATAAAATACAAAATTTGATTGGATTAAGCAATGGAAATGAAAAACTGTATTATTAAGTGTACATCTCTGGTTATGGTAATCATGATCACTTTAATAACTCAGGACATGCTTGAGGAAAGCATTGGCCATATTTCCTTATAGGAAAACACTGACATCTGAAAAAATTGAATCTTTTAACTGCAAAATAATGAACTTACGTGTTAGGGACCACCACCAGAAAGTGCTTTAGAAATTTCAGGACCTAGTATTCAGCCTGTAACAGGTTCTAGCTTAGGCTCTGTGAGGGAGTTTCAACTGTTCTTAGGGACCAGTGTAGACTTTCGTGGTAGGGCAGGTACCAGACTCTTCTTAAACAAAACTTGCTCTTTATTTAACTTTCCAGATCTGGAAGACTGTCCCCTTAGAAAATACTCTTTGTGTGTGATGAGTGGGATTTCATAGTCGCAAGGAATGACTGCAGAGCAGTCACAAATTTGGTCAGTCTTTGTCCTCCTCCTGGGGCAGAGCATGCTGTTCCCTTGCGCTCTTTGCTGAGAAAATTTCAGGGACAGCCCTAGAGAGAAGTCTCAGTCGGGGAACTGCCAAGGGCTGTGAGCTGGGAACTGGCAGACAGCTTTCTCGCCAAGTGGGACAGAGGTATCAGAAGGCTTTCTGCTTCATTTTGGTTTTTTTTATTGCTTTTAGGAAACATGTTTCTTAGAGTAACTTAAATTGGGTGCTTTCTGCTACATTCACGTGTAGTTTAATGGACATGAAACCAGTAGAAACTTCCATTGCTGTTGTTTCTGCATTCAGTGGGATGCAGAAGAAAAAGGTTTTGAGATGGAGAAAGGGACGCCTTGGAAGGAAAAGCAAGAGTTTCTCCAGACTCCCTCACATCTAACCAGGGTGGTCTGTTTGGAGTGACTGAAGGTGTATTTTGTTATTTTAGTGACTTGGAGTTTGAAGCTCTCATAACTAGCAGTTTTGTCATGCAGTATGTGAACATAGTGAAGCCTGTTTTGTCACAGCTTTGCCAACTTTTCATAGCAATTTAGGAGAGGATATTCTCCAGCCTAAACAATTCTATTATTATAAGATCAAAAATGAGGAGTAGATGAATTACTGATAGCATTGATTGGGATTTGATGCTATTGATCAGATATTTGGTTATGCAGAATCACATTTATACAAATTGTGATTTGTCCAGGCAACCCACAGTCATCTCTTACATGATTATTACATCTTGCATGAATCAGACACTTCAAAACAAACCCCAGTATGAATTGAAATAGTAGCATAGAAATGTAAACTCCTCTGCTTACCTGCACTGGGAGTCGTGGGCTTCAATATCAACTGGCAATGGAAGTCTCAATACAGTGTTGCTGCTTTTCTCCCACAGCTAAGGTTTCAGACAACCCAGCAAGCACATTGTCCATAGAGGCCACAAGCCATGTAAAGGAGCTGTATCTGAATTGCTTATGAATTACACGCAGTTCTAGATCTTTATGTTGGCTATTGCAGCCAACACAATAGCTTCTAATGTCTTTTCTTGCCTTCAGTAACACCATACTTCGGGAGTTATGCAGGTTTTTTTCATGGAAAGCAAGAGATATTGGGATGTTAACCTGCATAAATAATGCTTCTTTATCTTAAGACAGACAGAAATCCCAAACTGGATTTTTAAGACATTGCTACATTTTTTATGGTAACGTAGCATTGATCATAGCTGCATTTTTAGAATTACATCTGCACTTTGTTTTATTATTGGTTTTATACTCTGCTTAAAGCAGTGGGAACTACTGGAAAATGGTTGTATAGTTCTACTGCTGTTCCAGAAGAAAATTATAGTTTTGCTGATTTACTGGGTTCAAATGTTTTTGTCTTTACCAGAAGTGCACTCTGCAATGGAAGTAGGAGTGCTCTGCTATTTACCTTTTGGAGCTCCTGACCTGATTTTTCCTTTCTTTCCATGTTTCCATACCTGATTTGCATCATCCAGTTGAAAAGTATTTGGAGAACGAAAAGAGGGTATGTGTGCTGCTAATGTTAGAGAAATGCATATTAGTTACTACTCATCTTTGTGGCTAAATATGTACATTGCCAGAGCACCTTGGAACAAGGCACCTAGGCAAGCCAGAGTTCTGTGAATTCCAGGGGTGGTGGGTGGGCGTTTTGCCCATTTTTCACCACCCTTACTAGAGAAGCACTTGATGCTTTTGAGCAGGCTGTGTGTGGGTGGATTCTGCTTAACCTGCTGGGAACGCCTGGTGTGGGCATGGAAACACACTCCAGCAGAGCTAAGTCACCAAGGAAAAAGCAGTACATCAGTTCCTGCTGAATTTCTCTCTCCTTCTTCTCTTCTCCTTTCTCAAATCCTCATCAGAGCAGCTAATCTGCTCTTTCTGCTCCCTGTTCCAGGGCTGATGTAGTGATAACTAACCTCAGACCCCAAAAGCATCCCAATCATCAGTGCTTGGGCTGGGGCCCATCATCCTCACTTTCACTGTGAAATTTCAACCCTTGAGCTTGAACACTTCATCCTCTTATTAGACAGCTTCAACACACTGGGAAAGAGTGTCACCCCCTCCTCTCTTCCAGTTCTCCTAGCCTGCGTAGCTGCTCTGAAACCTACGGGCAGCTTTCCCATTGGAAAAGTGAGATTTAGCTAATTAATGATTTGACAGCAGTGATACTCTCCTGTGTATTTTCTCTTCATGATTTTAGTGGCAAGATGCATGGAAAAATCCAGAAAGAGAAATTTATCATTCAGTCTATTTCTAGGCTCCCAAGGGTTTCACATATACCATAGATTATTGATTAATTGCCTAAATAGGGGAGAAGAGTTCTCATCCTAATGGGAAGGTGCTGAAGGGATAATTACAGAATCACAGAATTGGTCAGGTTGGAAGGGAGCACAGTGGGTCATCTGGTCCAACCTGCTGAAGCAGAGTCATCCTAGAGCACATGGGACAAGATTGTACCCAGATGGTTCTTGAATATCTCCAGTGATGGAGCCTCCACAACCTCTCACGGCAGTCTGTTGCAGTGTGTGGTCACATACACAGTAAGGAAGTTTTTCCTCATGTTCAGGTGGAACTTCTTGTGCATCAGTTTCTGCCTATTGCCTCAATTGGTTGGCACCACCAAGAAGAGCCTGGCTTAATCCTCTTCACACCCACCCTTCAGATAGTATACACATTAACAAGGTCCTCTCTCAGTTGCCTGTTCTTGAGGCTGAACAGGCCCAGTCCCTCAGCCTTTTGTCATAAGAGAGATGCTTCAGACTCTTGACCAATTTAGTAGCTCTCTGCTAGACCTGCTCCAGGAATTCCTCTTTACTCTGATAATGTGGAGCCCAGAACTGCACACAACACTCCAAATGTGGCCCCACCAGGGCTGAGTTACCTCCCTCAACCTGCTGGCAATGCTCTTTCTAATGCACCCTGGGATTCCATTGGCATCCTTGGCCACAAGAGCACACTGCTGGCTCATGGACAGCTTGTCTCTCTCTGCAGAGCTACTTTCCAGCAGATCAGCCCGCAGCCTGGGCTGGGGCCTGCGGTTGTTCATTTACCATTGTTGAATTTCAGAAGGTTCTTCTGCCCATCTCCCCAACCAGCCAAGGTCCCTCTAAAGGGCTGCACAACCTTCTGAGGTATTCACTGCTTCTCCCAGCTTTATGTCATCAGTGAACTTGCTGAGGAGGCATCTGCCCCTCCATCCAAGTCATTGATGAGTAAGTTAACCAATACTGGGCCCAATATTGGACCTTGAGAAATACCACTAGTGACAGGCCTCCAACTATACTCTGTACCACTGATCACGGCTCTCTGGGATCTGCCACTCAGCCGGTTCTTAATCCATCCCACTGTCCACTCATCCAACCCACACTTCCTAAGTGTGCCTCTGAGGATTTCATGAGAGACAGTGTTCAGCCTTGCTGAGTTCAAGGTAGACAACATCCACTGCTCTTCCTTCATCCATCAAGGTAGTTGTTTCATTGTAGAAGTCTATCGGGTTGGACAAACATGATTTACCTTTAGTGAACCCATGCTGACCACTTCTGATCTCCACCTTGTCTTCCATGTGGATAGAGATGGCCTCTAGAATGGAGCACTCCATCAGCTTTCCAGTATTCAGGGGAGGCTGAATGGCTGAATAGTTCTGGGTCCACCTTCTTGCCCTTTTTGAAGACTGGAGTGACATTTGTGTTCTTCCAGTCCTAAATAATACTGCGTGTCATTGCTACTGAAGACAGGACTGTAGCAGTTTCAGGGCAACTGTTCTAAAACGTATGGGTCTTCAAGCTGATGGCAGTACACAAGTGGATGCAACCCACAACACAGCCTCAAAATGGAGGCATTATATAGAGCAAACATCAAAAAGAAGTGCTTGATTCGTTGTATACAATCTTCTCTATTTCAGTTGTTCATATCTCGTCTGATTAGCTCTTTAATATTGCTAAGAGGAGAAAGCCTGATGTGACATTGTGAGAAATATAAAACAGGAAGAATTCTGTTGTGAAATGTAATAACCAGACTTTTCAAAACAAATGAAATAACATATATGTAAAGTTGGTGTCTTTAGCCTTGGAAAAAGATGGCTGAGCAGAGTGAGGGGAGCTCTGTAATATTACAAATGGTGTGCAGAAGGGAATGACTGTTGCTGTTTCTTGTAATTATTTCATTCAAATCTTGCTCTGAAGTGAGGAAAGCTTCAGAATAGGCAGAAGAATGTATTTTTTGTTTGAGAAATGGTTAAACTGTTTGTGTTATTGCTACAAGTGCAAAGTATTCTTAGATGGGCTGAGAAAGCGATGGGACAAATTTGCAGAGTAGCAATCCATTGAAGGCTGTTAGGCAGAAAGGCACTACCTTTGATGTGGGATGCTCCCAAATCCCAAAGTTCTGTAAGGAGAGGGTGTTCTGGGGAAGTAGTGGGGTTGCAGCATCTCGTACAGATTCTCTTGAGCGCTCTCGGGGGCAGGACTGCTGGGTCAGATACGCGTGGTCAGATGGTTTTACTCTGCATTTTGTTCTCAGGGGGTAAGGTGCAGGTTGTTCCAGTGGTATGGGTGGCAGACAAACAAGCTGCCGTTTGCAGTGCCGTGGGGGTTCTGTGCAGTAGAGCTATCTGTATGCAGGGGATCACAGGCTGCTGGGATGTAGCCAGACTCCTCAGGACCTTCTGGATTATGCCATAAACCAAGACTACAGACCAAAATCAGAAGGTTACTGTTGTTGACATTGATGACTGTTTCTTCAGAGGATTTGTACCTTCTGTCACTTATTTGTAGAATTACAATGCAGATTCATCTTCTTCATTTGGGGTTTGCCTTTTGGGGATTTTTTTTGTTTTCTTTCTTGTAATGTTCTGATTGCTGTAATCTTATAGAGTAAGTAATAAAAAATCCTTCTAGACATTGTGTGTTCTATGAAATAAATAGACATGTTCACACATGGAGTCAGATAAAATAAACCAGTACATATTGGAATAGACACAGACACACTTGTGCTTGAAAGTATAATACTTAAATGTACTACTAGAGCTATAGTGCAGCTGTATCTAGGAAACACTCTTCTCCCCTCCCCCCCCAACATCTGCTCCTCTGAATCTCCAATTGGGACAGGTTTAAAAATAAAACAGACTACATTAATTTTCACCTGAAATCTAGTTAATAATGAGGTAACACATTAAAGAAGGAGATGCCAAACAGTTGAGCACCATCCAGCATAAAATACAGACCCCTTTTACCTGTTATTTGTGTTAGAAACATCTGCCTGGGCTACAGCAACCAGAAGTCTGTTGGTGGCCTGGTAACCATCCAGACCATGAAGATTTTTAATGGGCTTTTATTGAGAAAAAAGATAAACATAAATTTCCAGAGTGTGGTAATGAACTTTTGCCAAGGACTGAATCCAAGTAAGCATTTAGTAGCATTCAGAGGACTGGTAACATTGGGTTACTTTGCTACCCACAGAGCATCTATACCTGTCTGACACACCCAGGACTGGCCAGTCACACACAGTATTTTGGGTGAAAGTGGATATGGTACAGAGCTGTTGAGTGGCATAATGCAAGGCCATATGGGTGGTCATACTGGACCAGACCTAGTCCAGCATCCTGCCTTGAACAGTTGCTAACAACAAATGCTTCCCCTGCTTTACTTCCCCACCTTCCAGCTTTCAGCTGCTCAGAGAATCCCTGATCTAGAGCCAGCTGGTCGGTGTTTAGTAGCCTCTGATTAACCCGTCCACCAGGAGTTTATTTAATCTCTCTTTGAGCTGGTATTTCTCTTCAAATGCTTATAAAAGCCTTTTCATGACACTTCTCTCTGCACTTGTAATATGTGCTTGTTTTCAGCCCAATGGGAGTTTAGACAGTTGTGTCAAATCTACCTTAAACAGGGAAAGTATGAAGATAAAAGAATTTAAAAACAGAAATATATGCTTTCCCAGAGAAACTTCTTTCTCTTAACTCCTCCACTGTGTCTTGGATGCTGTAATACGCTCCCTCTTTGTTCCCCATGGTGGAGATGAACACTGTGCCTCAGTAATTTTCAAGGTGACTCTTAAAGAGTTTTTTCTCTTTTACTGTGTCTCTGCTGTGCCTGCAGAGACTTCACAGGTGATTTTGCTTTCCTGGTTCTGGCATGCATCATACCATGAATTACAGACTTCCTTGTATTGCCAGCTATTTGTAATGGAGTCAGGAGGAAAAGAAAAAGAGAAGTAAATGTGTGCTGTTCATTTCTATACTTGCCATGTTTGTTTTCTCTCAGACAGTTGAGGCTTATATAAATATAATTATTTTGCACTAATAATTTGTTTATTAAATTTTTTTAAACAGTGAAAGTTGTGGTGAGACTTGGAAAAAACAGTGAAGATCTTTTTTCAGTGGTGAAAAGAAAAATTCAATACAGTAGTTTCCATTTGTAGTGCCCTTTTATCCTCAACCTGATTTTTGTGCATATCCAAAATCTTTCTCTTATAATAAATGAAATTTCAGCCATAACTTCTGAAGGAGGAGTGATTGACAGCAGTGGTTCTTGGACTAATGGCAAAATGAGACTGGTTGCAAGAGATTACCGTTGTGAAACCAGACCCACTGGCTGCCCAGTGGCCTGACACTGTGAATCAAGTTGTTTGCTGTAGCTGCCATGTGGCTGTGCAGTGTGATGGCTCCTTCTTGAGAGAGGATTTGTCCTGGGGAGTTAATACCAGGACTGAGCTCTTCTGTCACTTGCAGTGAAGGACAAATCAAAAAAGGCTAAGCATCTTGTTTTACCTGAGTTCATCACATCTAATATGAGAGTAGCAGTGCTTCCTTCTTTCCATGTTTGTTAATCTTGTCTATTTGGAATAAAGTGCTTAGGAAACCTGATTAAAATTTTTGTTGTATCCAGAACAGCAGCTTTTTAGCCTTTGTTGTGAGTCTTATGACTTTCCTGTAGCACAGATAACTGTATACTTGATTTTAATGACTTTCTCCAGCACTGGAAGATGTCAGAAGTCTTTTCTGTGAACATTCTATACATCTTTTGTCAGTATTTCTTGCTGCGTGGAGCTCAGCTGGCAAT
The DNA here is from genome assembly GCA_035583135.1 of Lophotriccus pileatus. NCBI lineage: Eukaryota > Metazoa > Chordata > Aves > Passeriformes > Tyrannidae > Lophotriccus > Lophotriccus pileatus. The sequence goes on from JAWWES010000041.1 coordinate 27,453,190, forward strand.
GGCTGCATATAACCCACTCACTGTGCCTAATTATCGAGAGACATTTCTGCTGAGATGTCTGTGCTGGAATGTACCAGATGGAGAGTATAAACCGAAGAATAACGTGTATTTATTTGTTTGTGGAAGCCAAAAGAACAAGAAATAATTAAATAAATTGTTTATTCATAATAATTTATAAATAATTACTAAGTAAAATATGAGGGGAAGAAATTATGTCTTTGGGGTAGCAGACTGAGGTGAGGGATTTCTAAGCTGAATTGCAAGTTTGAAACTGAAGGTTAAATTTCAGGGTGTGGACATTTTGCTGATTTGATCAAACTTCTGCACTGTCAATTATGAACAGCAAGTAGTTGAATTTGTAAAAAATTCTACCAAGTCACTTAATTTTGTCCAGTAGCCACAGCCCACTTTTGCAGGTTGCAAACTCAATTAGATGTGCTGTGGGGCCACAGTTGGCAGACAGCTGTGCCCAGTGGTGTGCTGTCACTGGAGTGAGGGACTCTGAAATGCCACCTGGATCTGGAATGGCCAGAGGATCTGAAAGGTCATAAGGTCATTAATGTTCTCTTCATTATCAAACCATATGACATGCTTGTGTGTGACTTTTGAGTAAACAAAAAAATGGTTAACTGCAAATATTGTTATTTTGTTAGCTCTAAATTTGTTAATAATGGAAGAGAAATAGCTGTAAATCAATTAATTAATAAGTCCTCACTTAACTACTTTGCAGTGGCCTATTATGTCACGTAGATACATTTTCTGATGTTATGTTAGGTTGTGCGATATGCTTGCTCTAATTAAGATAAATTAGCTCCTTAGAAGATGTTCCAACAGATAGACTGTGTCCATGCACTTACATTGCACCAGTATATTGAAAAGCAACCCAGAATATTCAGCTGAAAGTACGGATGTTTATACCACTATAATTTTTAATCAGTAGGAAAACTCAACTATGCTAAATCTTGTAGGAATTTTTTCTGAGATAATATTTCTCTGTGTCTGCACCTTATTAACATATGCCAAAAGCATGTCCTGTGGCTGCTTGTGGGCTGTGCAGCAAGCATGGAGAAGCAGGAGACCAGCCAGAGGAAGACCTTAAACTGTAAACCCATGTCAATTCATAGCTCTGAAATTTAGAAGATCATTTTTGTACCCATTTTGTTGCTTCCTGGGCTTGCTCTCCCAAGCCGTAATTCTCAACAAAAAGACCCAAATGTGAACCTTACAGGTTTTCCTGTGCCCTCTGTTCCCCATCTGCCAGTTTTACTGCAGGAAGGTACAGCCAGATTCTCATGGTTAATCTTTCATTATGATTATTTGAAAAATGATGGAATTACAATTCATTATGACATGAATAATTTCCTTAGGCCTCTCAAACCTTTGATGCATGACAAGCTGATCTTGGACTGAACACCTCCTTGTAATTACTTGAATAGTAGGTAAGGATGGAGGTTGACACAGTGATCTGGAAAACAGCAGTGCCTATGTAAGGGCTTATGGTAATTGAAATCTAGAAACATAAAATGCTACTGTATTCAAATTGTTGCTTTATTACTTTTGAATTAATCTTTTTGAACGTGGTGTTTTCTAGTGCTTTATTAGTAACAGTTTTACTTAAAAATACAGGATTGTAGAATAAGGAAAGCATTCTATTCTTTAATTTCTTTCAAAAATATCTCATTTTTAAGAACAGTTGTAGGTTCTGACTCCTTCTTTGGAAGGTTGTTCCATAATCCTCCTTCTTTCATGACTATAGATTTCATTCTATGCAAAGCCAATTTATTTTTCTAAAACTAATCCTGGTATTAGATACTTTTCTGAAGAGTTATCTGTGAAGTCTGTTTTCTAGCAACCATCCCTGTTCTCATAAGGTGCTTGTGCGCATTTGATCGCTTTTTATCGTATGCCCAGAAGTGGAAATTTTGATGCTCTTCTGCTTTTTTACTACCACTACATATTAAATCAGAGTCATGAAAAGAAAGTATGCCCAGACACCAAACCAAGTCTTTCTTTCTGCCTTGTCTCTCAGGAATAGCAGTATTATCCTCAGGCTCTTCTGTGGCTTTGCTGTACAGAGATGCAGTACCCACATGGTTTGAATGTGCTCTTACAGATGACAGGTTTAGTGCAGTTTAGTGTAACAGGGCAAGTTTGGTGACTCAGACTTTCTTTAAGTACTTTTATTGTCCTTCTGTCCCTGTCTTTCTGTAGGTGCATGGGAGCGTAAAGGGGAATTTGTTAGGAACAGCATATCTTTAAAGATTTTAGTTAAGAGAAGTTGTTAGTAATAGTCTGTCCCCCTTTTATTTGTCCAGACCAGAAGTAACTGCTGAAATCCTTAACATTATGTCAATATGAAACTAGCACCTCTTTATGGCCTTGCATCTGATTCTCACAGCTCTCAGGCCTTGTGAAGTCTTTAATTCCAAAGCACAAGCAGGAACAGTCTGGCTTTTGCTTGTTGTTCTCCTAGTACACGGTTGATGGGAGAGCACGTGGTGTAATGGGCCATGATAATCACAAATCAACAAAATATCTTCAAGACAGTGACGTCAACTGGAGTATTTGTCATATTTAATCTTAGTAAAGTCAGTAAGCCATCTTATGAGATACTTAGTGTTAAGATTTTTCTGTTGAGGTTCACTTGGCTCTGGTGATGTTACGTTACTGAAGAAGAGGCTTGTGTGAACTTACTCTGTGAATCATGGCTCAAAAAGCTCATCAAACATGTTTAGTGATAAGTAGGCAAAAATCCTATCTGATGGAGCCCTGTCTGTGGTATTTTGCTTTGTCACAGTTCTGGAGTCCAGAGCAGAATGGCCCCAGAATGGACCCTCTGTCCTCTGAGCCAGAGAAGAATTAAAATCCTGTAGGCTAAACATTCCTCTGGAGGTTGAAGTCTAGGACAGTCTTAAAGTTGTTCTTGTCCCATTCACTCAGAACTGAGCAAGTTAGGCCATCTTGTTTGTACTGAAATGGCACAAGCACTGGCTTTCTTTTTTTTCTGTTTCAGTTTTCTGGAACTTTTTCCAACCTTCTGAAGGTTTCTGTCCAAGGTGAATATAATGGTGTTCTTTCCTGGTTCTTTCCTGTTCTTTCTACTTTACTGTAGTTCAGTCATTAAATTGCAGGAAGTCATCCTTTGACTGAACTCTTTGTTTAGTGAGGCTAACCAGTTTCTTCTAAAAATCCTGATTTTGCTGCTCAGCCTTCTTCATATATGAATCAGTTTCAGATTTATATAGAGCTGAGTCAGGTCTAGTGGCCTCCTTAGCTGGACAGGCATAAAATTAGAGTGGGTCAGGAAACCTGACAGCAGGAAACCTCTTAACTGTCTTTCTGTCAGGCTCCAGAATCTTCTCTTCATCGTAGCCTCTTGGCAATGAAATGGGCATGACCCAAAAGTTAGATTTCTCAGGTTACCAGGACTGCTGGTGTAGCCAAGCACAGCAGCAGTGCAGCCTTGGCTGCAGTGGCAAACATTGTATTTGGTACAAACAGGTGAAGCTTGTGAAAAACTAACAGAAAATAAATTGAATTCCTTTTCAGCTTAAAGCTACTTGTTATTAGCATTTGCTTAGAATAAAAGGTTAAGAATATAAGGAGATGTTTGTCTAACTTGAATCAAAGAAAGAAACATCTGGACTGGGGGGACTCTAGGGACCTGTAATGGACATTGGGGAGGAAGTCACAGCATACAAGTGGAACTTATTCTGCATTTCAGTTTAAAAAAATGCCACAGGAAAAAAGTTGAAAATTAACTTCAGTACTTTAATGGCATGCAATTATTTTTAAATAATTCCATTTTAATTTTAGTTCTAGCAACCTTAAATTGCAGTGGTCAGAAAGGCTTTTTCATGGCTTATTAAACATTAATAGAAATATTCATTTACGATAGTGAAGCAAGATAATGTACTTACCAGAATTAAATAATGAATGTGCGATGAATCCAAGCAGAGAATAGGCAAATCAGTCTTTCTTATTTTATGTTCATCTTCTAGATTTGTGGTATTCAAGGGTGGGTGTATATACATATGTTCTCACATGTATGTGCAACATATGCATCAGTCATTTAGGGACTTTGCCTTCACTTTTTGTCTTTTTAATTAAATGTTTTCATATTTTAATGAAATGTTCTCAGATGGATTTGACTTTTTTTTTAAAGAAACTCAAAGAGCTAAACAGTTCTCCTGAGATGTACTAATACAATTGTTAAAGGTGAAATTATTTATTTACGCAAATTGGAGCAGTTTGCAGAAATGTTTTTAACTACATCAGCTAAATTCAGAGGCCACATTAAAAGAGGATTTCTGCAGCAAGCTGTAATGTAGAACAAGGTAACAGATTAAACTAGCACCAAAAGTGCTGCTTAGAAAAAGCTTCCCTGGACTCACTGGTGAATATTGTGATGAGTCAAATGCAGATTACCTTACTCAAGCAGATTCATCATTAAAACAGACACATATGCAGAGAGGACCACAAGCAGAGTATGAAAAAAAGAAATGTGTAGGACAAGAACAGAGAGAAGTTTAACTCAAAACAAATGAAAACATTAGAGTACAGCTGCCAGATACTCCATGCAGGAGTAGGATGAGGCCAAAAAAGAGCTCCAGGCATTTGGAATCTCCTCTAACCCATATGTTTTGTATGAATATTATTTAGTGCTTAGACATTAAGTATTTAGGGCATGCCTACCCCACACATCACGAAATGGCACCGGAGTATACCTCAGGAAGTTGGCGATATGGTGTGGGCAGACCCTGTGCCTGTCTGTGTGTGTGTACAGACTGCTTCAGGCTCATGTTGATCTTCCACACTGTAAACTGTGTCAGTTTACAGACTTGAGTCCAGTGGTGTTGCCTCCCCAAACTGCAGAGTGTCAAATGATTGTCAGCAAATAGATGTTCAGATGAGGGTGTTTTCCTCTCTAGTCCCAGGTTAAATAGGGCATTGGTATATTTTTCCCAAAATTGCAGCCTGGATGGGTGATAAATTCCTCTAAGAGTTATCTATGCAGATTCTTGATATTAAAACTTTTGGGAATTGAAAAAAGTTACAGAACATAAATAAGTAAGCCCTATCTAGCTGACCAGGGGAAGTCAGTTGATATAATCATCTTGGATTTCAGTAAAGATTTTGATGCTGTCTTTCACAGTATCTGTTTGGAAAATATGTCCAGCATCCAGCTGGCTAAACATTTCAAGTCAGTGAGCAACTGGCTCACAGGTCAGGCACAAAGGGTAATAGTGAAGGGGTAGCATCAGGCTGGTGGCCAGTCACCAGTAACATCCCAGAGGGCTGTCACTGCCCTCACTGGCCTCTGAAGAGGCCAGCACTCTTCAGCTTCTTCATACACTACTTGGATGCAGGGCTCAAAGGTATACCAAGTTTCCTGATGACACTAAATTGTGAAGAGCTGCTGACTCTTTCAAAGGCAGAGAGGCCCTGGGGAGAGATCAGGACAGATTAGAGGGCTGAACAATCACCAACTGTATGAAGTTTAACAAGGGCAAGCGCCAGATTCTGCACCTGAGATGGGGAATCCTGGATGTACATACAGGCTGGGGAATGAGAGGCTGGAGAGCAGCACTGCAGAAAAGGACCTGGGGGTCCTGGTGGATGGCAAGTTGAATATGAGTCAGCAGTGCCCTGGCAGCCAGGAGGGCAAACTGTGTCCTGGAGGTCATCAGGCAAAAAAGCATTGCCAGCTGGTCAAGGGAGGGGATTGTCCCGCTCTGCTCTGCACTGGTGTGGCCTCTCCTTGAATACTGTGTGCAGTTTTGGCCACCACAAAATAGGAAAGATGTGAAGCTATTAGAGAGTGTCCAAAGGAGGGCGACAAAGATGGTGAAGGACCTTGAGGGGAAGCCATCTGAGGAGTGGCAGAGGTCACTTGGTCTGTTTAGCCTGGAGAAGAGGCGACTGAGAGGAGACCTCATGAGGGGAAGAGGAGAGGCAGGCACTGATCTCTTTTCTGTGTTGACCAGTGACAGAACCTAAGGGAATGGCCTGAAGTTGTGTCAGGGGAGGTTTAGGTTGGATACTAGAAAAAGGTTCTTTCCCCAGAGGGTGGTTGGGCACTGGAACAGGCTCCCCAGGGACGTGGTCACAGCACCAAGCCTGACAGAGTTAAGAAGCTTAGGTGATACTCTCAGGCACATGGTGTGACTCTTGGGCTTGTCCTTGTGCAGGGCCAGGAGCTGGACTCAATGATCTTGGAGGTCTCTTCCAACCCAGTTAATTCTATGATTCTATGATCTTCGTGGGACCCTTCCAACTCAGGATATTCTATGATACTATAATTCTATTTTAAAATTAAAAATTAAAGTTTCATTTTTTGTTAGACACAAATCTGACAGCATTGCCAGAACCACAGAGTGAAGTATGAGACCAGTAAAATTAGAAAATTAATATCTATTGGAAGTGTTAAATATCAAAAGGAAGCCTTCCAATAATGGATGTCTCTAAGATAAATGTCAGTGTATTTGCTGTGTCACCTTTAGACCTTGGAGGTTGGAGCAGTTTCTGAGATTGCATTTATATAATTTGAAATTAAAAGAAGCAAGAAACTTTTCTGACCCTCCAAAGTTAGCCACTGAACTCCGTAAGTTAAATAAATGTGATTAAGCTTTTAAAAATGCTGTCAGGCTAATTCCCTTCAACTCCAAATAGATATGTAGATGCATGACATGTTTAAATGCAAGTAATTTTTATTTAAAATATAATATTTGAATTTTTAACCTACCTTTAAGAACTCAGGTTTACAAAAACATGAGATACAAGTTATACCTGACACTGGATCACATAAGAGATCTCCTGTTAGGGCAATGAAGGCATTCCCATTTTGCTAGCCCCCAGTTGCAGAATCACAGAATCAATTAGGTTGGAAAAGACCTCTGAGATCAAGTCCAAACTATAGCCTAACACCACCATGTCAACTAGACCATGGCACTGAAGTGCCTAGTCCAGTCTTTCCTTAGCCACCTCCAGGGACAGTGACTCCACCCCCGCTTTGGGCAGCCTATTCGAATATGTAGTCACCCTTTCTGTGAAGAAATTATTCCTGATGTCCAACCTAAGCCCTGTAATTACAGTTGCTTTACAGTACGTGGCCCTATCTGAGATACCATATGTAGCCATCCTTATTCCTGTGTTAATGTTTGGTCCTGGTGAAGCTGTGATCCTGTTGTTCCCAGTTTGATTCTTCCTGTGCCAGGGAGCTCATGTAATCACAGGACTGAGCTCTTGAGAGCTGACAGTGTTCTGCACAGCCAACATGTAGTCATGATGCTAGAAGTTTAAGGCTATGGTGAATATAAAAGTGGGGATTGAGTTCAGTTGTTTTTGTCATTTTAGCACAGAGTGACCAGGGGAGAGTACAAAAATATTTTGTCTTGAAAGGAAATTGTCTCTGTAAGACAGTCTTTTGAATTGGAAGGGAGGAGATGTATTCCAGTGTGATTGTGGCTAAACCAAGAGGCCTGGTTATCTTGGCTTTTCCTGACACTGACATTTGAGTGTTTTACTGGGTATAAACAGGTTTTATAGCATATATATAGGAGCATCTAACTTTTACACAGTACTTCAGCAAAGTCATTCATCTGGCTAAGGCAGCAGCTGACATGACAAGCAAAGTAATGTAAAGGAAGCCATCTCCAAAAAGACTTGTATTTTGTAATAGGAAGATTGAAAGCAGATGATAACAAGAATTCACTGCTTATTTCTTTCAGCTGCAAAGGGACATGCATATAAGATTTACTGTTTTATGCACAGTGAGAATACACATTGGTAAAACTCTGCGTGGGAAGAGGAATTATGTAAAATTTTAAAGGAGACTATCCATCTGGCCTGTTATTTTTTCTCCAGAACTTTAAGATAATATAAAGTGAAGAAACAATATCAGAAGAGGGAAAAGTTTGCATAATATACCCTACAATATTCTATTTGTCCCCAGAAATTTCTTACTTGGGAATTCCCAAGTCACAGCTGCCATATTTGGTCTTAATTGTGTTTTAGAAATTCCTGTATTGCTTGATTGCATAATTGCTTTGGAATTAATTAAAAAAAAATTTACATTCTTACATGATCAGCAGTGAGATCCATAGTATACACGTTGCTGCCATGGAGTGAGCTTTGCCAGTTGCCTAATTTTCTGCTTTCCCTGTAAAGCTGCAGGCAGCACACAAACTGAATTTCTTCTCATGAAACTGAAGTGGAACTTGTGCTTCACATGCATCTTTATTTTAAATGAAGACTGTCTCTGGGACACATTACAGAAACCTGTTCCTTGAGAGACTCTGCAAGCAGGATCTATGAAGCTTGGCAATACAATACATAGGTTAAGACTTAATATATGCAATAGATAAGATTAATATATGCAATATATGCAATAGACTTAATATATGCAATAGATAAGATTAAAAAGCTACCATGGACCACTCCCAAAAAGATGTTCCATGTATGCTTGTAGGCATCAGCCACATGGGGAAACAGTGAGTCTCTGATGTGCCTTGTATTACCTTCAGTGTTGCTGAGTTGCCATCTCCCAAGTCTCATTTTTTACTCTTGGAGTTTCAAACCTTTAAAACCTAATGGTTCTAAACCATTACTTTTCCTCTTGAACTGCTCTGCTGCTGTCTTTTCCCTTCCCAACAATTGCACTGCTGTCTGCACTTTTCCTTCTCCATCTCGCAGAACTGTAGGTCATGTAGTGTTTCACACTTTTCCAACACTTTCCATGAATAAACCTGAGCAGAGGTCATAGAGCTGGGCTGTGCTAAGCTAATGAGCAACGATTTTCTTGCTGGCTCCCTCCCCTCCAGCAGAGCTGGGCAGCATGGTTTCATGCTAACAAACCCAAGTAGTCTTCCCTGGTATATGGCAGTTTAAAAATGACAAGAATATATATGCAGTTTTGAGTTACCATTCCACTGAAGATTTAATTTTTAAAGCAATAATTACTGCTTTTTCTCACAATATACGTAAATACCTTAATTTCTTTACTTTTTTTTTTAACAACAGAGGATATGATTACATACTGTGTTTAATTCCTAATAATTAACTTATTATTACTAAACATGTAGCATCAATGACTGCAAAAGAATATAGGTTACATAAGTAATTCAAAAATGCTGCAGTTTTTGGTCTGCATGCAAACAAATATTATGGAGAAGCATCTCTTACTAAGCTTCAGCTGCATCTTGACTACTAAACTTATTATGGTGTAAAATAATATATTTTAATGCATTTTATTAATTATTATAGTAAATTTCTTAGACATAATACATATATATGGAATATGGTCTATCAAATCAATTAGTATACTTAACTGTAAGTTCTTTATTCTGAGCCCACAAGCAATGCAGTAGATTTTGAGTTTTTACAAAGCTACAGTGTTATGTGTCCTAAGTTTACAAAATAGTAGAGAAAATGGTTTTAAAAAGGTGGAAATATCTTTTCAGTTATAAATTTTAACAGTTTTGTATTTTATAGCATAAATCTTAAGTGAAAAGGAGTAAAACCAAATATTATCATTTATTTTACTTCCCCTTCTTCCTTCTGAGGACATCAGAGCAGCTGTAATTACCGCATGCAAGCATTTATGCTTGCCAAGGAAAAGCTAAATACATGTAATTGATAGCAACAGCTCAGTTTCTCAAGTGAGGAGAATGAGTGCTTGTGCTTACATCCAGTAATTGCAGCCATTTTTCCCTTCTCAATCTGCAGCAAGTGGCCTTGCTGTGCCTGCAGTGAAAGATCACTGTTTCCTTTATGGGGTGGAGGGGTCAGAAAATGGATGAATCCAAAGGAACATGAAGCTTACTGAAATTGAAGTGACCGATTTCTAAAGGAGGAAGCAGAAGCTAATGTCGCTGTAATCTCAATAATACCTTTCTATCTGTGCATGCTGAGTTTGCCTGAGGTTGTAGCCTGTTGGCTGTCTGAAAGATGGACACACAGAAAGAGTGCGAGCTAGACATAGGGAAAGGATGCCTGCATGTTATATGGCACAGTCTTTCCAGTTTCTGGGAATAGCAAAGGGGTAGTATATATAACCCTCCTTAAAATATCTTTTTCAGGTTGCAGATCAGCAAGAATGCACATCCTGGTTTAGCTCCACAGATTTGAGAAGTAAGTTAGGGCAAGAGAGCCAGAAACAGGGTGCCTAATCAGCATGGATCCTCCTTGTGCATTAAAGACAGGCTGAGAGAGTACGGGATTGTTCAGCCTGGAGAAGATTCCAGGGAGACCTTAGAGCAGCCCTCCGGTGCCTAAAAGCTGAAGAACAACTTTTGACATGGGGATATAGTGATAGGACGAGGGGAACAGTTTTAAACTTGGAGGGGAGAAATTTAGATTAGATGATAGGGAGAAATTCTACTCAGAGGGTAGTGAGTTACAGGTTGCCCAGAGAGGCTGTGGATGCCCCATCCCTGGAAGTGTTTAAGGCCAGGCTGGATGGGGCTTTGAACAATATGATCTAATGAAGGGTTCCCTGCCCATGACAAAAGGTTGGAACCAGATGATCTCTAAAGTTTTTCCAACCTCAATCATTTTGTGAGTCTATGGTCATTGAAGTACATCAAGGTTAAATTTTAACAAAACCTAACTTTTTTTAGAAAAAGTTTTAGTACTTTCCCCAATATCAGTGGTATCACTGATACCAGTCATTTTCCCCATATCACTGATATCCCTGGTCATATTGCAAGGTGTAGCGAATAGTCACTCTCTTCATTTTCTCTATCTCATTCCCAAGGTTACAGACCTCCTAACATTATCAGGCAGTGCTTTTATGAAACAGGCAGTATTTGTTTATGCAGTTCTTGTCTGTAAGATGTTCATACCACTTGACCTTTTTCTTCACCATCTCTCTAAACCTATTCTGCTTTTTTTCCTTTTGCTTATGAGTTACTAGTGATTACCAGTTGTTACTAGTGAAGAAAGAGAAGCAATTTATAGAAGTGGCAGCACTTTCTAGAAGGTATCTGGATATATATCTAATATAGCCCCCAAAAAATCTTACAGAGTTCAAGATATTTAGTACATGAGCTTTTCTTCTGAGACTTATCTTTAAAAGGTCTTGTGTAGATCTCCTCAGGTCATCAACACTGAGACATCAAAGAAGCAGCTGTTGTTTTGTAAGATGTGTTTTCCCATTGATGATGGGATGTTTCTGTCTTTTATCAAGGATGGAGTTCATTCTGGTGCAAAATGGTTGTTCAGTGTTAGCCAATAGGTGCCTGTGATAAAGGCATTTGGTACATTGCATCAAGTGTATCACTGGCCATGCAGATACAGGAGTTTGGGTGGTTGTGCAGATGGTCACCAAATCTTGTGTTTGCTGCCCTGGCTTGAGCTGGTTCAAGTGGCAGAGTGTGTTTGTTTGAGAAGAGTCTGTTCCTAATGAGGAGCTTAACAAAGCTGGGGGACTGATGGAGCAGTAGGAGCAGATGTCCTGGAGAAAAATACAAGGTAGGATCATTTTTCCATGTGGATTATTGTTCTGAAGTGATTTTTCTCTATAGCTTCCCTTCAAAGGCTGTATGTGACAACTGTGGCTGTATGACAGTGTGAGGCTTCTTTCTCCATCAAAGCAAGTTCTCACAGGGCATTTGTAGAGCTCATTTAAAGCTGCCCATTATAGTTAGCATGCTTAACACCCTCTTTCTGCTCTTCATGGAGTAACCTCATGACATAGTTACGTTGAACTCAAAATTCTTGTTTTCAGCTTGTAGTAAGTTTTGAAGGCTGCTGCTACTGCTAAGAGCTGAAGAAGATTGAGGAAGTAGGAATGCTTTTTAGGTTTTTTTCCTCCCATACTGGATACCACTGGTTACAAACCCATTGCCTTTATCTAGAACTCATCACAACTACAACAGGAGTAGTAATCCCAAGTCTAGTTCCCTTTTTGACTGCTGCTGAAAAGTGAATTGATATTTTTAGAGACCTTACTCATGCTAAATTGGGGGGGTTGTGTTGAGTGGTAATGACTGGTTTAGGCTCTGCTTTTCTGTATGTACAGTTATTTTTCCCAGTGTTCATCACTTTCTATTGTCAGAACTGAATTTCATCTGCTATTTTACCATTTTGTCTTCAGTTAGTAGGTATCATGATCTCCTGTAATTATTCACAGATAGCTTAAATCTTACTTCCTTCAATGTTCAGAAGTCTTCATCATCAATGTTCTGCCCCTGTTCCTCACCTCTATGGATCTGCTGAACAGCAAAATATCTGAGGGCTCCATCTGTTAGCCTTGTTCTGTTGTCAAAACCAAAACATTAAACCTATACTTTGTTTCCTTTATTTTCTGCTTATTAAAATACAAAAAGATATTCTTGGAGGAAACAGTATTTGCCAGGGAAGTGCCCTGTGATCGGTGGGTAGAGACGGCATGCAGGTCTCTACTATCCATTGCTTTGTGAATTTCTGGAATTGCTTTCTTCACAGAGCCGTAGTCAGCAGAGAAGGATGCTTCAGTACAATGCCTACTTGACTAGGCTGTTTTTTCCCTTTCTAGATTTGCTTACGGACTACAGTAAATAATTAGAAGAGCATAAAGATACCATTTTCAATATAGGTGTATCCTATGTAGGTGAAAGGAAGGCTGAATTCCAAAAGCAAGATAGCAGTAGATGGATGAAGCTTGATGGTTTCCAGCTTTAGTTGTTGGGACACATCTCTCGCTACTTAGATTTGTAGTGTGTATCATATGTTACCTGGCCAGTAAAATTCATGGTGAGGTAAAACATGAAAGTGTTATCACACAATAAGGAAATTTTCAAGTCTGTGTTGAGCAGACACAAGAGTAATTGCAACAAATTATATTCCAGGAGGTCTGCTACACCTACTTTAAAGCAAAACAAAATATGATTTTAGGATTAGGATAATTGCAGTGGTATGGTTGCTAGCTGTAAAATTTTATTTTCTTCCTTCTCTTCTTTAAGTGTTATTGACGCTTACTGAGCAAATTCAACTTCTGGGGTAAATTGGAGAGATGATAAAAGTGGAAAACAACTTAAAGAAAAGTGTTAGCATGAGAGTATTTCTAAATCCTAGTACTACCATTTCCCAGCTGTTCAGCCTGATAAATGGGCATGCAGTGGCTTGTCTTGGAAACACCAGTGACATCCAGTGGTGGTATCTGGTTAGACAACCCCCAGTCTGTCGACCCAGAAGTTACCCAAAGATCTTTAATACTTTGCCTTTTGAAGCTGGCCATTTGAGATTATTTTACTTCCTGAGCCAATTCAGCTTATCTTTATTTTATTGTTTTCATTTTGCTGGAACAGGATTTCTTTTATTGCTGGATTGACAGTGAGGTTCAGTGACTGCCTCCAGCTGGTGTTGCCTTTTTTTGTTGCTCTGCGTGATATCCTAATTGACATAGTATTCTGAAATCTGTTTGAGATTATGAACTGTATACTTTAGCAAAAGACTCAAGGATCGTTAAGATTGTGTAGTTGAGTTCCTGCAGTGCCTATTAGGGATGAATTCATGTTTATTTGTTGTATTGACAACAGAAGCTGAAATCACGTATCCTTCAACTTTACGTAATAGAAATCTTAAATCTCAGCTGGTTACAAACTGTTATTCCTATACTAAATTTCTCTTCAGGTTTTTAACAGGTTGTGCTCAATTTGGTCTCTTGATACTCAGCATTAGCACAAGATAAATGCATTTAGGATGTTAATTGTCACACTTACTAGATGATAATTTCATGGCAGTGACACCTGTCTGGCATTCAGCTGCCCTCTAGATGTATTATATCAATTAGAAGGTGTGACTAGTTTTTAAATGCATGCATTTTCAAAAATAATTTCAGCAGTTAGTGAAGTTGCTCTTTCCTGTTGGAGATGTAAATGAGAGCAGTTAAATACTAGATTCTTCTCTTGGTAATTTAGTGTTGTTGAGTCTTTCTACTTTCAGCAGAACTGAGAATACTGGATTTTAGTAGGGCTTTTCATATTAAAAAACCTGAAAGTAACATCTCAGACAGAAATTATGATGTTTTATTTGTATTTTCCCCCAAGACAAAATCTTTCTGAAATATTCATGAAGGGGCCAGTTCTGCAAAGTGAGAAATCGTGTATTTATTTCTATTTTTCAGCATCATTGTTTTGTTGAATGCCATCTACTTTTCTGAAGGGGACCATAACTGAGACTGTGTAGAGATGTGCTGCACATCAGAGAAGACGACTGAAAACCAGACCTGTCATTAAATCAGAAATGGTTTCAGAACTATGCTTTTTATAAGCGCTTTGTCTTACTCTTTGCAGATTTGCTCTAAAAGGAATAGAAGATACATATCCTGTCATTTTAATATGGCAAATGCTAAGAGCTAGATACCAGGCTCATCACACCTAACTTTATACGTCTAACTGATTTGCACAAGCTAGATGGATAGTCTGCTTTGCCTGTCTTAAGGGAGGGGCAAGTGAAAGAAGACAATCAGGCACCCACTAGGAGCTTTAGATCTTAGGTAGGCCGACCTGTGTTTCAAATCTGCAGGTTTCTGTCCTTCAGTTATGGATCGTGTCTTGAATGACTCTGCTCTTAAGTTTTTAATAACAGAGCTTCAGGATGTGCTTCTGAGTATTAGCCTTTGCTTCTAGATTATGCAACCATAAAAGATATGTATTTTTAAAAATCACCCATTAAAATGTGATTTGACAAGCATTAAGTTGATTAGTTTTGTTAGAAAAAAAAGCATATTTAAAATCGTGAGCTGTTTCTAATTACATTTTCAAACCATTAATGCTTTTCTTGAATAGATATTTTTCTACTGAGTCTGTAGAGCATGTAAATGGCTACTATAAACTGTAGGACATCACAGCTTCTATAGCAAATCTTGGGGATTGTGCTGATTGTTTATAGCACAATTATAGCAATAACCAGTGTTCTATTTATTTTCTAATGAAGCAGAACAAACACTACCTTAACTTTAGGTCTAAACCCCACAAATTAGGACCCTGTAGCAATATAGATAGGTTTCTAAATTATTTATCAAACTGTTAGTGTTGTTATCGCTGTCAGTGCTGTTAGAATAAATAGTATTTACAGTAACACTTTAGTGGAAAGGTCTGTTGACAAAAAAAAAGAATCAAAGCAAAATATAATGTAAACAACTTTATTGATGAAACATGTCACTTGTAACAACACCCAAGCCTACTCATATTCCCAATTCCTACATGGTAGAGAAGAATATCCCAGTGGTAATCCTATCATCACCTGTGGAAAAAGCCCCAGATGTTTTTAAGCTGCATTTGTCTTCAAATGTGCTAATTTATGTTAATTGCCTAATTATATTACATGTATGACTGCACTACAAACCAGAGAACAAACATTCCTTTGATTTAATGTCACTTAGTTTGTATTTCTATCTCAATTTCATAAAATACTATATTTCATTAGATATGAAACATATGTAATGTGAAATGTATGAAATTGAGAAAAAAAACCCAAACAAACAAGCAAGTTTTGTTAGAAAATCTTACCAACTTTTCATCTACTTAAAACAGATTGCTGTATCATGATATTTAATATCTAACTCAGAGAAGAAAGCCATGCTCCATGCCAACCACAAAAAATCTTCTACATATTCACTGTAAGAATTTCTGGTTCTGTAGGCCTCCTCCTTTTCAGTCTCATGTTCTTTTGTTCATTTCAACAAAATTGCAGCTCCTCTGCAGCACTAAGACAAGCTAGCTTAACTTTTATTAGTAATAAATAGGTTATGTCTGACTGTTGCCAGGATAAGGCCCCTGTCAAATAGGAGAGCAGAGGAAGAAAAATGCTTTGTGTCTGGGCATAGAAAAAAAGGGGTTTAGTAGAAAGCCTGTGGCACTTAGTTAATGTTCTGTACAGTAGAATTGGTTAATATAGTGTATGTTATCTTTTTTCCTATACAGACCCTTAAGGAAATTTCTATTTTATGTTAGTTAATTATTTAAATACCTTTTACTAATCTTCAGTTTCATTTCTCTCAAACATTTGCAAATTCTTCTCCATAAAAGAAGTAATTGCCCAAAAGTTACACTCTACTGAAATTATTGTTTATCCCAAAATTATTTACAGGAACACATGAACAAATTATTGGATGCTCCTGAGGAATGACAGTAATACACTTACTAAAAATTAAAGTACTCAAAGAATTGGACTCCATGCTCCACTCCTGGAACTGTTCATCCTCCAGCTTAAATGAACAAAGCTCTTTCAGATTGATTTAGCCATGACTCAGTCACCAAATTCAGTCTAAATGATTATGCATAAGGATCATTGTAAGATGCCAATTTTGTGTAACTGCCAGTGATAATAAAATAGAAGTCCAAATGTAAATAGCTATAAATAATTGAAGAAAATAAAGCTGAGGTCTTGAAAGATCGGAGCTGCTTTCATCTACTTACCTAGTGAAATTTGATACCATTTACAGTAAAACCTTAGTCTATACCATGTAAGTGGAAAAGTGTCCCATCCTGGAAACCTCCATTGCAATTATCTGATGTTGCTGACTACACTAGATGGCAATGCTTTGCCAATGGTCTTCTCTTCTTCAGAAGACAATAAAACAGGATTATGCTGGAATTGCCATCAATGTTCCCTATACTATTTTTAACTCACTCATGCCTTTGGCTTCTATTGCTACTGTCCAGCACATTTCATCAGTTTCCCCTTTATGCTTTAAGTGTATTTAAAAGCA
Source organism: Lophotriccus pileatus (assembly GCA_035583135.1). NCBI lineage: Eukaryota > Metazoa > Chordata > Aves > Passeriformes > Tyrannidae > Lophotriccus > Lophotriccus pileatus. The sequence continues at coordinate 27,469,886 of JAWWES010000041.1, forward strand.
AAATATGCTTGTAAACAACACTGCTAAGGTGGCCTGCAGGGCCACCAAACCCTAGTAGATGGGCACAGGCAGATTTTTGCCATCACTGAACAACTCAGTGTGCTGAAAGTGTGAACTTTGCTGGAATGCCTGATTATCTTATCCTTAAGGTCCATCACCACCATCATCATCATGTCTGATGTCCTGTCACAGCAAAAAAGTGGGCTGAAATGGCATCACAACTATTTCCCCCTGGGAATAAGTAGGTTATACCAGAAGTAGTGTATAGGGCATTTTCTGTCCTCTGTTTGATGGGCAGCCTCCTGGGTTTTCTTCCTATAGAAAATACCCTTCCATGACAACACCCAGCATTGGCTCCCAGCTGCCACAATCAATTCCTGGCAGAACAGTGAGAACTGGTCTCCTGGAAGTTAAGTATTTGAGGAGGGCACAGGCCAGTCAGGGCTTGGCAGCTATAGCAGGGTTAAGTCTGGTTACTTCATCCTGGAGCTGGTAGGCTGTGGAAATATTTCTTCTCTCTCACTGCCAGAGACCAGAACAAAACAGACTGTAGGATCTAACTTCTATCAATAGTGCCTCCTTTGTCTTATTTATTTTGGGTTTGTTTTGGCATTTGTAACGCAGATGATCCTCCTGAACTGAATGTTAATTTATCCTTGCAAAAGCTACAGCTTAGTCTTGAGAGGCAATTTGTGGGATTGCGTCTTTCCTTGTGTTGAATAAAGTTATGTATGTCCTAAGGCAGTTTGTCTTTGGCGGCTT